>CM075851.1:122143463-122265062 GCA_037975125.1 Latrodectus hesperus
ATTTTATGTAACTCCTGTTATACTTACTATTTTAATATATTATAAACTAAGACATATTTAATTTTATAGAAGGCTCGAAATGAATATTTGAAAATCTCTTATATGTATTTTTGAGTTGGAGCATAGTTTTTCAGATAATAAACAAATAATATCCCTTTTTCTTATCTAAAAATATTAGTAATTTACTAGTTTGACTATCTTTAATTTCCTTAATATGGATTATCTGAATCTTCCACGTGTTCCATGAAATGTTCCACGTGTAAGTCATTTCTTATTCTGTTCCACATGCATATTTTAATACTAACAAATATAAAAGTGAGGACAGCTTTAGGTTTGTATGCTTTCGAATATCGAAAGCATGAATGATACACAAGAATTGACGTGTTTTAATTCCAAAAAGCGCGGCACTTATTTGTTGAGCTGATGTTTGATTAAAACGATCGTGATCAGTTGGATTCAATGAACAAACTAAAAGCACAACTCAGGAAATATTGGGATTTTTCATTAGAATCTTATTGGCTTGTTGAATGATGACGTTAAAGATTGAGCGTTAGAACATAGCTTTATCTTAGTAAAATCAAGCTTTTTTTTCCCTTAAGATCCCAACTTCTCCCAGATGAAAGGTAAACTTGTCAATCATTTTCCTCTCTCTCTCTCTCTATCGAGGGATTTTATTTTTGTACTCGTATAACAATTTTAATATTAAATTTTTATTAAACTGTATTGACGAATTGATTTTTTGATATTTTAAAAAATAAATATTTAAATTTTTAATAAAAAATATAATTAAATCTTTCATACTCTATTTTAGTATGAATGAAGCATTTTTAAATACTGTTATTAATTTCTTACGAAGATAAAACTTAATGCTTTTTTTTGCTGTCTTAAAAGGAATTCTGCCCGTATTGCCATGGAAACAAATATAATCCTCTGTATACAGATGATTTTGATGGAGATTGCAATAAATGTGACAGTGGAGAAAGAACGTAAGCAGTTACATTTTTAAATCATTAAAGTAAATATTGAGCGTTGTACCTTGTGGTATAATTATTATTAAATAAAAATTATACCACAAGGTACACTTATTGAACTTAAATGCACTGCGCTTTCTTAAGATTATTATAAGATTAGATTCTATTATCATTTAAAATCAAAGATCCTTATCGATAGGCACTCACTATTTTGCTTAATAAATAATAATATTAGATTTCTAGTTGTAAAACCAATAAATCACTTGTCCTGTTAACTGTTTTTTTTTTAAATACTTATTTTTAAAACATAACTAATTTCATAATTTGTATTTCTGAATCACGCGTAACTAAATGAGATGTGATTCTATCTTTGGAAATAATAAGTTTTTGCAGAAAATAAATTTGCTGTATAAGCAAGATGCTTACTGGAACAATGATTATTTTTCCTAATTTGAACGAACGAAAATATGTTGATTAATTTAATGATTCATTTCATTATCATCATATTTATGGATACTGATATTTTTTATTCATTATTACTTCAATATTATTGATAAATATCATGTGAGTATGACTTTTTGGACCCACATTATCATTTTTTCTTCTACTTCCCTTATAATCTCTCTCATTCATGTAATTTTAAATAGATTCTCTCACATACTAAGATTTCATCTTTTTTATATTTCTCTGCTCATATTTCTAGATGTCTGCTCATTTTTTCTAATTGCTTCTATTTATGTGTTGCAAAACATTTTAAAATGATGATTTTTTTAATAAGAGAATCGAAAATCGTACGCATTGTTAGTAGATTTTGAAATTACTATAGGGATTTAATTGTATGCCTAACCAATCTATTAACATAATTTACAATATATAGAAAATGTATAGAATATTATTAGTTTCACAGTTTGACGCTATGTTTCAGAGATTAAATTTAATATTTAGCTCTTCTGTACGATTGCGGATTTTTTATTTGGCAGTAAGAATATACATATGTGTGCATTTCCACTTTATCAATGGCATATTTTGCTTCTCCTGTTGGAGCTTATGTTAAATTATGATGTATTTTAGTCTATAGGTCATGTCCGTTTGAAGTAAGTTTAATGAAATAGTGATCAAAAGTTACAAATTTGACGACAGTTATTTTGTTAAAACTTCGCCTGTGAAAAATCATAAAACATTTTTTTTTGTACTCCTAACTTACATTACTCAGAATTTCATGGAATTTACAAACAAAGGCTGATTAAGGTAAGGACATAAGGGATAGTTGCCCCGGACCCCATATCAGAGAGGCTACGAAATCGAATAGAAGTTTATTTTACACGTTGTCAATCGAATAGAATCGTTTGCTAAATCGAATATAAAGTTTGTTGTTGTGAAGCAGAGGGGGTCTCCAAAGAAGTTTTTGGCCCAGGCTACAATTAGGCTTAATCTGGCCATGCTTATAAACTCAGCTATATATATATATATATATATATATATATATATATATATATATATATATATATATATATATATATATATATATATATATATACACACACAAGGAGTTACACCAGCTTAGTCCTCACTGCCCAGATCACGCCCATCTGTCTGCACAACACATCTTCAGTTGTCCAGCAATGCTAGCCAAGCTTTTTAATATTAGCATATGATTTAGATCTGTGGAGCTTCTTTTTACAAATAATGCTGTAGAGATCGTCAGGGCTGTCTTCGACAACTTCGGGGACATTTAGGGTTTTTGCACTATTTTATGGACACGATATCATCATATTTATATCTTAAATTAACAATTTTAGGATTCATAATTCATGTTAAAATTATAAGCCTAGCTAATTTTGAAATAAATCACTATTTGTCTGAGTAATAAGAATTTAAAATCGGAATTATTAGAAGCATGAATCTCACATGACAATCCTTGTTGTTTAGGGAAAAGCAAATAGAATATTACCTTCGAATATTTTAAGATGCTTAAGATAGATGTCTAACTTAGATGTTTTAAGATATTCCATAAAATAGTATAAACACTTCAATTTTGGCTCTGATGAGTACTTTTACTATTTGTAACAGATGTTGGGAGTGTAACGGGGACGAAGAGGTGTGCTGCAAATCCTGCACTGGTACCGGTGAAATTAAATCATACCTTAAGCTGATGGTTGTATGGTAAGTGTATACGAAATTAGAAATTCATACTCTGCATTTTAATATTTCAAACAGGAAGTGATTTTACTATGATTTCTTTTTTGGAAAGATATTTTCCAGATTATGGTTTCTCATTCATCAGTAGTTTTGAGCTCTACATTGAAAATGATAGTGATAAAATCATGTAAATCTGTTTTATATGTAATGTCGAAAGCAATTACTGATGTTAGTCATGTTTATAAATGTGTTAACTGTTTGTTCTGAAAAAATCATAATATTTCTATTGGGAAAATGTAACGATTACCTTTCTTGAAACGATCTTAGTGTGATTTTATTATATTGTTCCTTACGTAATCAATGCACATTTCTTATATTTTTAAGCTTCAACGGTCAACTAGAAACTCCAAAATCATAGTTAAATTCAACATTTGTAATTTTTCATATTGTTATTTTTGAATACATAACATCCACATACTTACTTAGTATAATAAAGTAGAAAATAATTATATAAATAACGGAAATAATGATCGCATTTATGGTAGATGTTATAGCAAACTGAAGTTCAAACATTTCCATGTTAAAAATTTTCTTTTGATAGGCTATGTTCATCTTAAAATTGTTTTTAAGTTTCAGAGGAGCATGTATTGGAACACAAATTATATCCTTGTAAATTACACATGCTTTATTATTGCTGGTATTTTCAAATCCTTAAGAATATTCAAAATTTTATATTAGTTTGTACTCCTCACATTTATTTAATTACATGGGCATTAAGTTTTTTTAATATGGTCTATGATGAAAATTAATGCATCTGAATTAAAAATGATTTTTTATCGTTTACCCGTCTGAGACCATAAATTAAACTTTTCGTAGTCTTGAAATTATTGTTATTGGAATTTTGGACTGATTAGAGCATCTAATTAAAGGTATATTTGATCTACAACTTTGAATTTAAAGTTACATAAATGAATTAAGATTTAAGGAGCTATAAATTTTGAGGAATTTGTTATAGCAATTAATTTGCAGTTTAGTATAAATAAATGTCTAATCTTTAAATCTTCAAAGTTATTTCAAAGATTCTTGTCATTACAAATACTTGATGCATATGTTTTCTGCAGCGTGACAAATATATCTAAGTTAAAATAATGCACATTTCGCATATTTCGTAATTTTGCACTTTCAACGGTTCTTATTTCTGAAGTACAAGTTTGATTTCTAAGACAAAATTGCACCGAAAAAAATGGTAGCAATCAAAAATCATGAAGACATATTGCAAAAATTGTTATCTTCAGATTTTTTCCAAATCTAATAAAATTCAGATAATTTGCTTGAAAATACCTTATTACTGGAATTTTTTTGAATATTTATAGTTATCTAAACGTTTAACTCTCGCAATTTTGGAATACATTAATCTATATTATTAAGATATATCCTTACTCCTATAGCATGAAATATTTGAAATTTATTACACAGATTTCTTATTAAGATCAAGAATCATATTTGTAAGTCCCAAACCTGGAAGTAATTAGTCAATATATGAATGTCATCAAGGCTGAAGTGGCATATTTGACAAAGTTAAATTGTAAAATATTTTAAACATATTAGATTATTTACAGATTTTTGCCGCATTGCGAATAGTTCACACATCGGAAACAAAGAACTTGACTAAAATATTCAGAATTTCTTACATTTGCGCTACTATAATGCGCGCTACTAATTCAATTGTAATTTTTTTCTTTTACTGAAATATTAATTAAAAAATCAAATTTTCTTTATTTTTTTAAATTTTCACATTACAGTTTACATACTAATTTCACGAAGCAATTTTTTTAAAACAAATAATACTGCTCTCTGTGATAAACGAGCAAGTTTTATGTATTGTAAAACTAGATGATATAATGTTTATTTTTTTGATGAAGCAGATGATAAATAAATGAGCTCTGTTTGACAATTTTGATTTTCAACCTTTCAAGATGTTTTTTATGAATCGTGGAATACTAAAAACAATTCAAAGTTCTGTTTAAACATATAGACCTTTTTTCTATTTAACATGATTAGGAGTTAGAATTTGCATTAATGTAGTGAAAATGTATCATAAGAACATACATTTAGTAGATGATCCTTTTTACAAATTCGTAGGAACCGGTAAAATAGTTCTTAATATCAAAAGTTTGTAAAATAGAAAAAAAGCGTATAAATTATAAAACAATTTTTATATCAATTTGATCATTTTTATAAAAAAATTAATATTAGAAAAAATTATGTACACAATTTAAAAGATGCATGCAAAATAAAATTCATAGTTAAAATTTGTTTCCTTCATTTCATTCATAAAAAAAAATCAGTGAAAGTAATCTTATTATTTCTGCTTCAAAATTATATTTTTATAAGTACATTTTCTTACATTTTTTTGAAAAAGTTTCGCTTTTCCTTAAAAAATATCGCAAGCTTTTTTATTTTTGTAGACTGTCCCAGCACTGAATCATTTTCATCTTGCTAGATATCCGAAAGCTCTTTTCCATTCTCATTCATATGTTCTCAATCATTTGATAATCCGATATTTCTTACGTACAAATTACATCTGAATCCACACGTGAAAAGTTCTTGAAAGGAAATTTCTGACAAGATTCAATTTCTTGAATCAAGTTATGGATGAGTAAATCATTTTCACTCAAAAGTTCAGGTATAATATTCTTCGCTTTCTTAAGTTACGGTAGCTTCTTTAATTAAGCCATTAGGTCAAAATGATCTTGATAGCATTTTTCCTGCAAGATTTTTATAGCATAGATTGGCATAGATTACTCCTAGAGTGCTATTTTCATCAGGTAATGATCATTGCTTACAATGATCAAAAGCCATTATCATAGATGTACGTTGCAAATATACCTTACAATATTTGCATTTGAGGTTATTATGAATAATTATACTTTTATGAATGAGCTGTAAGACGGGAGTTAGAGATCAGGCGGGAGAAATTTCACTCAAATTGCCCTCAAAAATCCAATATTTCAACATCTGCAGTGTAGTTAGCTACCCATAGTTCGTAAGATTTACGATTCTCCAATTAAAAAAAAGTCGATTCTTTATTATAAAATTAATAAAAAAATGACAAAAAAATGAAAATGAAAGCTGATGTTAAAAAAATAAAGGCAAGTGAAAGTTTCACAAAAAAGAGATTTTTTTAAAATGTTAGTTCATAAATTTAAATAAAAATTATCTTTGCGTCTATTTTAAAGACCAGTAATTAGTTATTTTAATCATGAATGCTTAGAAGCTCGTAAAAATGAGTTTGTCATGGTAACTAGATAATGAGAAAAATCGCCTTTATATCGGGTAAGTAGCCGGTTATGTATATATATTATAACATCCCCGTTATTGCTTGAAAACTCCAAGTTATTTTCAGACTATCGATGGACGTTAACACCTTTGCAGCTGTCAACGAGATTGATTTCCCACGTTTGAATTCCAGGAACAACATAGAACCCAAAAACAGTCAATTAATTCTGATTGGAGTATGATGTGGGAAAGGCAAACATGATTCGTAACATCATTCGTGAAGGGCCATTAAGTCCTTCATGACAAATGTAATTCTTCGAATTTAAATGGAATCACCTGGTGAATGGACCATGTGCTTTGGAAGAATTTATTGTCTCTTCACTCGTTCTGATTCGAATGGGTGGAGTGGCTGAAAATAGAGATCAAAAAGTGACATTAGAAGATGCATCTGGAGATTACTGGAGGCAAGATGTTGGGGGAAAGGTTAATATAAATAGCAGGCCCTTGTGGGGACGGGGGAGAGCTTCGACATATGTGTGGTGTTCCTGATACTTCCCTGAAATAGGTCCCGGAGCGGACAAGTCCCATCGACGGAAAGAGGAGTCTGAGAAAGAATCGAGATCACAGAGGCTTCGAGTTTGACTTCCCTGATGCTTCAGTGCTGTCCAAAGAGGATAATCGACTTTATCGAGTGATTGTTCCAGACTGTTCCCGAGTATGGAACTTAGGAGTCTGGTCCGCAGTACCAGCGAGGAGTTTTCCCCGACCGAATGTGCAGCGAACGTTCCAGAAGTGAGAAATTCATCAGTTTCCCTGAAGACAACAATTTACGACAGTTTTTGTACACAACACAGTTAATTTGTAAATAAATATTTAGTCAAGAATATTAAATTACGTAAGCCTAACCTTAACCTTAACGGCCCTTGCCTACCTATAAGTCAGCCTATCCAGACTGAGTACGTTACAATATATATATATATATATATATATATATATATATATATATATATATATATATATATATATATATATATATATATATATATATATATATATATATGTGTGTGTGTGTGTGTGTGTGTGTGTGTGTGTGTGTGTGGATTAGTTTAATACACTTATTATTACAAAAGAGGATTATGAATACAACATTTATATTTCAGAACCGTTAAGTTTCAAAACACGTCTTAGTTGGACCGTCTTCTATTATCAACTATCGTTCCTTTTCTAACCATTGACACCAGGATCGTTGTTGAAGCAGCAAGTACTTGATGTCATGATGTAGAGGTGCGTCATCAGGTACTCCATATGTCACACCCGTCAAATCTAAATGCTCAGGTCCTCCTGGGAACGAGAGTAACAGCAACTGCAAAATACAAAGAAAGAGAGGAAAGCGCAACCAGCAAGAGAAATAAGTAACAAAATATAATTTTGTTTCCATCTATTCAACAGCAAATGAAGGATGTTTTGAATGTTGGATGTTGTTCAATGTTTTGAAGATTCGTCTTAACTTCTTGAATGTTCCTCGTAAGCTATTTGATGAATCGTCTTCTTCATCTTTTTGATTCTCACTTGCTCGCATTTTCCTTCCATCGTGCTTATTTTTATCGAATGCAAATGTATCACAAACATCTTGATGTAACACACAAGAAAAAATATTTTAATTGATACTTTAATACTTGAAATAATGCTAAAGAAAAAGGTTATATATAAAAGAAAATCTCTTCTGGAATAACTATATATATAGGAATAGTTCACAATAGACACAATATATATTATACACAAGAAAATATTTTGATAAAAATTATTTACATCTTCGACCAAGGTTTCATTATATCTGCAGAGGAAGATGTTGTATTGGGACCTTCATGATTGCCAATTTTTTCTACATCATATTTGTCATTACCTTTTACAGCTTTAATTTTGTATGGTCCAAAATATTTCAGCTAAGTTTTAAACCTCGTCCGAACTGTGTTCTTTGGATAGCGACTAAATCACCAACTTGATATATTTTGGGAGGTTTTCTCCGTTTATCATAATAACATTTACTTTGTGTTTGATATTGTAAAATATTAGTTTTAGCAATATTACGCAATTGTATTTTTTGATCATGTACTACATATTGAAGACATTCTTCTTCCAGTAGTTGTTTAATGTGAATGTCATCTTTATTTCGCATTTTAATGCCAAGCATTAGTTCGAATGGTGAGAATTTTGTTGTTTGTGAGGCAGCACTGTTCATTATGCGTTGGACATTAGACACATGTTTATACCATTTTGTGGGTTCGTCTATAGATAATTTAGTTAAAACTGCAATTATGGTGTGATGCATACTCTCAATTTGTCCGTTTCCGCGAGGTATTCCAGTCGTGATAGGTAGGTACTCAATACCTTCTTCATTACAATAAGATTGAAATTCTTGGGAGGTAGAAGCTGATCCCTTATCTGAGATTATTCGACGAGGGTTACCAAAAGTTTGCTGTAATTTTAGCTTATCTAATGCATCTTGTGCAGAGGTAGATTTAACAGGATATTTTCAAATAAATTTTGTAAAGACAGAAAATAAACGTCTACTACAGAAAATAAATGTTTGAAATTTTTGTTTGTAGATGGCAAGTGTCCTAAAAAGTCAATGTGATACGCATCGAGAGGAGTGTCACCTTTTGGGATTGGGTAGAGGAATTGTTCAGGTTTACCTGATTTTTTGGAAGACAAGATACATGTGATGCAATTGGTGATGAAAGTTTGTGTTAACTTATCTAAATTTGGAATATAATAATCTCTTTTAATAATTTCTGTAGTCTTTTGTACTGAAAAATGACCTTTAGAATGCGCATGTTGAATTAATTGATTGCACATGGCTTGTGGGACGACTAAAAGTTCTTGATCTTGGACCAATTTGTATAAAATGCCGTTTTTAACTTTAATATCAGAATTAAGTGATTTTTCAACTGCACTCTTCATATTTATGATAAATTCATCGGTAGATTGCGACTTTATTATCTTCTGTGTAATATCATCAAGAGAAATAATCATAACAGGGTAACGACTTAAAGTATCAATATGTTACATTTGTTTACCTGACCTATGAGAAATTACATAGTCGATATCTTGTAACAAAAGTGCCCATCGCGCGATTTTTGCGCTTAATTCAGCTTTATTCATTGTTTTTTCAAAAACCATACAGTCTGTAACTATTTTAAATTTAGTGCCGTGTAAATATACGCGGAATTGCTTCTACAACAGTGAGTACTTCCAGTTCATAACTGTGTAATTTTTCTTCCTGGGGAGATGTTTTTCTGCTCATATACAAAATTGGGTGAAAGTTTCCGTTATCAGATTTTTGAAGGAGAGTTGTGCCAAATCCAAGTTTAGGGCATCTGTGTGTACTTCTAATTCCGAAATTGGCACAAATAAATGCAAAACAGGGTGTGTTGTGAGTAATTTCTTAAATTTGAGAAATGTCTTCTTTTCGGTGGAACCGAATACAAAAGTAGAAGTCTTTCTTAGTAGGTTACTAAAAGGTCTGGCAACAGTGGCATAATTTGGAGTATATTTTCGAAAGTAGCCTGCTAAACCCAGAAATGATTGCAAGTGCTTGACGTCTTTGGGTTCAAGGAAGTTAATTACTGCTTTTACTTTTGATGGAGAGGATAAAATAGTATTGTTTTCTATAACATGGCCTAAAAATTCAACTTTTCTTTGCAAAAATTGGCATTTCTTAAAATTAATATTTAGTCCATAATTTGAAGCAGTTTTGAGAACACGTTTCAATTTTATAAGTCCAGCTTCAGTTTTAGACGGTATGATAAAATCATCCATGTACATAATTAAAGTACCATCTTCTATTAATTCTCTGAAAATACAAGATAAATATCTATTGAAAGCGGTTGGACTAATTGTTAAACCAAATGGAGCTTTAAGGAACTCGTATTGTCCGTTATGGGTAATAAAACTAGTGTATTTGGTACAATTTGGGGCAATATCCACATGAAAGAAACCATTTTTTAAGTCAATGGAAGTGAATACTTTTGCACTTTGTAACTGATCTAATATATCATCAATGAGAGGTAATGGATAATGATCTTTAATAATTTTCTTATTTAATTTACGAAAATCAATACATAAGCGTTTAGAATCATTTTTCTTTTTTACCAAAACAATTGGACTAGCATATTTGCTACAAGAAGGTTTAATTATTCCTTCTCTTAACCAATCATTGATTTGTTTGGATACAAATTCTTTTTCTGGTGTGGGCATTCGACGTGCTCGTTGCAAACTGGGATATCATTTTTTAAAATATTAGAAATTTTCATTTCTGTTTTTCGCGTCTTATTGGGTTTGTAGTTGTTAATTAAATAGTATACTTCTTGTTTACATTTTTTGTTAAGTATGTGGTTTAAATCAATGTCGAATGTGTTGTCAACAACATTAACTAAATTCACGAAAAAATTATTTTCTGTTTTACTAAAAGAAATACCATTTTTATTGACTGTTAGTGTTCCTTAAATGGGAATTTTGTATGAAATGGGAAAATTAAATGGGAATTTTGTATGAAAAGAATTAGCATCAGAAATATGACTATTAATAATAATGGGCATAAAGTGCATGACTATCATGCACTTTATGCCCATTATTATTAAGAGACACATTATCGCTTTGCAAATTCGATTGAGTAGAATTTGGAATCACTTCAGTTTCATCATCAGTTATTTCACAATTTTTTACATTTTCTTGAAGAGACTCCAAATCAGTGAGGAATAATAAAATTCTTTCTGCCAATACAAGTAGTGTTCCATTAATATTGATTTTCAAAATATTAGCAATCGAAATTTGTTCGATTAAAGAAAAAGTTGCTTTAGTATCAACTAATTCAGACTTAAAATTTGCATCACCTTTTTTGAAATCAAAATGATGAAAGTTTCTTATTCGAGAACGATTTAATCTATCACTTTCTTCGCCAAATAACAGCTTGTGAACAAGTTTGATTTTTTCTTTTTTTTCAGTCTTCAGTGAAAGTGCGATTTCAGTTTTATCACTTATAAGCATCTTGAAAATAAGAGTGACTCACCAGTCTTCAAAGTTGAAATCCAAAGCACCGAATGCAGGAAAATAAATAAATCGAAACCTGAAACAAGCCCTCCTTCAACTTGTCGGCGACTCGGCGGCGGTAGAAGAATTTCAGCGTGAATGATAAACAAATCTCTTCTGAATTTATTTGAAATAAAAAAGTAATTGACCAGGGTCCCCATGTAGATTAGTTTAATACACTAATAATACAACGAATTTGCATTTTAAGTATAGTATATTAAACGTTATTTACAGTTATTTACAATTATAATTACAAAAAAAGGATTTGAATACAACATTTATATTTCGGAACCGTTAAGGTTCAAAACACGTCTTAGTTGGACCGTCTTCTATTATCAAATATCGTTCCTTTTCTAACCATTGACACCAGAATCGTTGTTGAAGCAGCAAGCACTTGATGTCATGATGTAGAGGTGCATCATCAGGTACTCCATATCTCACATATATATGTAATCGTACATCATATGTATATATATATATATATATATATATATATATATATATATATATATATATATATATATATATATATATATATATATATATATATATATATATATATATATATATATATATATATATATATATATATATATATATATATATATATATATATATATGCACATTTTTTACCAAATATATTTTTTTCATATATAATTTCCTACCAAAATTGCAAATTATTGATAAAATGGCAAAAAATTGGTGGAAAAGTGGTAAATTATAGCTAAATACAAAATAAATGTTTGGTTATCACCTCATTTGAGTTTATCAGAAATCTCTTATAATATTCAACTCACAATGATATAGAATATTAATAACTTAAAATATTAATGGATTTATCAACAATACCCAGATCTACAAAAAAATTTTTATTTAACATTAAATGCATCAAATATTTTGTGTAAAGTATCAAGTATTTGTATTAAGAAGAATTTAAAATATTTATTAAATTTGGTAGGGTTTCTATGTTATGTGTCATATTACCTGCTTGTTGTTCGATGACTTGTTCCATGAGTCGATGAAGATAATTTTGATTCAATGAATTATTTGATGATTTCTATTTACCGGATTCTGAGACTTAAACAAGTAAATACAGATATATTTCAGAAAATGCTGTTAAGAGTATAACTGAATATGATCCGAGATTAAATTAAATTATTCATGTCTAATACAAACAAATGTTATAATTAAGTTCATAAAATTAAAGAATAACACTATTTACTAATGCTAACATATTTGAAATTGATATTTAAATTATGTGGTGAAGAACATATTAAACAATTTCACAAATTTTTGCGTTACATAAACATTTATTTTATATGAATGGAATTTAAAATGTATATAATTGAAATCGCTATAAATTGCGATTATTACTTTAATTATGAAGCATATTCATATGTTATTGAAATACCTACTGACAGTTAGTTCAAGTGATGCCCAATAGCGTAGTTGTATTGCTTCGCCACAGGTCCCGAGGTTGATCCTCGGGTTTGGCAAGATCTATTCAGCATTCCATCCCTTCAGTGGGTTGATAAAACTGAGTACCAAGCATGCTTGGGAACTAAACACTAGGGTTTTTGCGTTAGGCTGACAACTTAAACAGGGGATGCTCCGTACCCCATGACCCGCGGTCACGAAAACAGATATGGGCACTTTGACCTTGGCCCCATCAGGTTGTTGGGCCCCTGAGTTTTGATTTTTAGTTAGAGTTCAAGTAAATAGCACGTGAAATTATTTACCAAAAATTAGATTTTTTCTCAAATTTAGTGTTTTAGAATATTTTAAGTAAAATTTATATTTTCTATATTTCCTATTCTCGTTCTTTTTTTTCATTCTGCAGAGAGAAACATATTTATAGCGTGATGGGCTTATTTTTATCTCTGGAAAGGTGATAATTTCGGAGCTACTTCGAAATTATTCAATAACTATTCTGGATTATACAATATTCTGAAATTATCTTCATACGTATCTATTATCTGTAATCTATTAAAAATAATTTGCTGCTATCTAAAGCAAATACCTTGATCTACAAATTTATCACCATATTTTATATAGTCAAATGAATTTATAAATACATATGATGAAATTGTACAGACTGCTTATATTTTTCTACATGCTGTTTTAATGGGTCTAGGATGATAGAAAAATAAATTGACTAAATAATGATATTAAGCATTAGACTCCCTGTCTGAGACTCATAATTATAAATTATGTTATTCCCCTATTAAAATGTATAGAACATTACTGATGTTAAATAAATATGTTTGATAAATATGTGAATATATATTCATATTAAAATTTGTTTATATGTGTGCATATTTTAATATGAAAGACTTATTTTGGTAACTTATGTGTAGAAATCATAGGAATGTTTTGCATTCTTAGATATAACAATCCAGATTTTCTTGTACTCAAAAGAATATACGATAGTTTAACGTGTTTGTTTTCAGTATAATTTCATTTATTACCAAATGTTTTGAAACGTACTTTAAAGGAGTTTTTTTTTTTTTTTTTTTTTTTTTTTTTTACATATTCTATAGAATAAATTAATTACACCATTATGTAATACTTCAAATAAGGTATGTGTAAAAACTAAAAATATAGTTTATTCATTTTATTTATTCTTGTAAATTATATATAATAAGTTATTGATAAATTTAAATTTCTTATGTTGACAAATTCGAAAAATATTTTATCAAATGGTCGATGATGATAACTAGTTTATGAATTCTTTAAGGATTAAACCACACGTTCCCATCTGAGACCACTTTTTATGTAATTAAAAGAAAACGGAAATATATTATATTAAAAGATGAGAAAAAACTGAAACGTTGTAT
Source organism: Latrodectus hesperus (assembly GCA_037975125.1). Taxonomy (NCBI): domain Eukaryota; kingdom Metazoa; phylum Arthropoda; class Arachnida; order Araneae; family Theridiidae; genus Latrodectus; species Latrodectus hesperus. The sequence continues at coordinate 122,157,778 of CM075851.1, forward strand.
TGATTGGTAAATTAACAAAACTAAATTGTTTATTGCTTCTGGAATAAACTGATTGGTTGGCAACTGCAATCATTAATCGTGGGACTATATTTGGTTAATATAATTGAGTTTCATAGTATATATCAGAGAGATGGACATTCAGTTATGAGTTACAAATAATATACTTTTATTCTCCTTCCTCAGTGGCCTAGAGCCCTGTGTGGGCCCCGGTCTTCTCAAGAATGTTTCCCCAAACCTCTCTATTTTTAGTCAAAGTCTTCAAATTTATTACTCTTAAAATTGTGTAATCCCTTCTTATATTCCAATCTTAGATGAGCAATCATCTTATTTAAGAATGGGTTGGCCTTTAGCTTTTGTTCTTGATGGTCTGGCCAAGAATATTTTCTGTGTTTAACGTTCTTTGTTCATTGTAGTTACTTGACCAGCCCATTTAATTCTTTGGATTTTTATGTATTTGATGGTATCGGGTTCTCTAAAGGCATGATGCAGTTTTGAATTTGAGAGTCTGTGACTGTTACTCTCTGTCATCAAACTGTTTTATCTTCTTTCTTAACAACTTCCGCCATTGATTGAATAGTTAATGAATGCCAGAAGGATAGAACAATTCATTTTTGACGTCATTAAACCATCAACTTGTTTTCGTATATCGTCAACTAAGGAAACAAGGTAAATTGCATAAACTACTATTGACAAAACAGCCCCTGATGAGTCAAAACCTTTCCAAGAACTTCCTTCCACTCTGATCTACTTTTTGCAGTTGATTTCCAATGAGTTATTCTAAGGATCTTAAACTCCCCTTCTGCGTAGTCCGTTCATCACAACCTGGCCCTACCCATTTTTCTTGTTCCCAAAGGCTTATGATCGAAAATTTTAAATTTTAATTTACATAGACTGTTATTAAAATTTTTTATTTGGCAATTTTATTTGTTGGTTTTTTATAGATAAAAAAGAATAAGGGATAATTCTGAGTTGTTGTAATCTTGTTTTTACAATATTTAAAAATCCATATTTTGTTACCATAAAGAAGCAGAGGATAAAATTAAAGAAAGTGATTAAAGTTTATTATGATTATATTATGTTATCCTTTTCAAATAGTATATAATGGGATTTTCTGAAATTTATTCTATACTTATCAATAATAATAATACTATTTTCTTAACAGAAATTAAACATGTGCACACTCAGAATTCATAATAAAATTCAAAACGTTATTATTTAAATACGTTGCTTCCAGTATCTATTTATATGAAGGAAAGAAAAAAGTATGCGAAATATATAGTATTTCAAATATTTTATTAAATATATTGTAAATAAATATTTTACTAAAATGTATTTTATTTTGTAAGTGTCTTATAAATTGTTGTGGGAAGTAGATTTTCATGGTATATTATGCATTGTTCATGCTATACTTGTAGGGAAAATCAAATAGATGATCATGTAGTGGTAGAAAAAACGGTTGACTTGACAGCTGATAGAATAAGAGGAGCTTCTGGAACAGTGGCATGTGAAGAAGAGGGGCCCAGTGTGAGTCAATCCCATCCATTTTTCTGTATCTACAAGAACTATATTATAATAATTCATCCGAATCTTTTTACATTAATGGTTCAGTATATTTTTAAATTATGTTTTTTAATAATTATAAATTTCAATTCAATCTCAACTACTTTTTATAAGTTTTTAATCTGTAGTCATTATAATACCTATCTTTCTAATCTCTAGTTAATAACATCTTCTGATCTATCAGGTCAACTAAAACTTAGAATTCATTCAATTAAGTTACTGTAGAACTCCATTTATCCGAATCGCTTTCAGAATGTGAAAAATGAAAGACGTCAAAAAAAAAAAAAAAAAAAAAAAAAAAAGGAATGGTAAAAGAAGGGAAAAGATGAGAATCACGTGTCACTTGAGGAATTCAGAAACATTCTTTTGAAATTTCCTGAATGTCAAAAGTTAGTATTGAAGATATAAGAGAATGTATTATGAGTTAGACACTGGATTTCAAACTGCAAATGATAGCCAAATTATCGAAATTGTTTTAGAAGAAGATGATTTTAATGCCCAAATTGAAGTGGATATAGGACCAGAGGCTAGTGAAGTATTTGCCGGCTTCGAAGTGAATGGAGTGTCATCCCGAATGTGACCACGTGCAAATTTTCACTGTCAAACGGATATGCTATTTGGCCATCCCAAAGCGTATGACGGCACTGAAACAGTTTACTGTGACCGAAATATTTAGCAAGGAATGACTTTCATTTACACTGTACATACATATTGTATTAATGTGCAATACTTGTATGTACCTTAACACATAAAAGTGTTGCCTTGTCATTAAATTGATTAAAAGCTCTTTTTATTTAAGAATATGTAATTTTTTTCTCACATTTTCAGCATACAATAATTCAAATATAGATCCTTTCTACGAAAGAATCCAATTAACCGAATTTTTGATAATCCGAATTATTTATTATTATTAGCCTGGTTCCCATTGATTCGGATAATTGGAGTTCTACTGCACTTAAATGTCAAGTAAGAAATTTATCAGATTTAATTTAACATTTTGACATTTTCTTTGTTTTTATATTTTTCATTTGAATTGTAGCTATTTGTTTCAATGTTTCCCACATTCTAACTTTAATTGTTTTAATTATTAGTTACTTCCTCTGACCCATTTTCCTATCGCGACTGTGGTTAAAGCATCAGAACATCTTATTGAACTACACAAGCAGAAATTTGATTCATTCAAAGTCTTGAAACAGGTAGCAAAGAATTTTTCTTATCTGATTTGCATCTTTATCATTGCTTGATAATCACCTGTAATTAGATGTTACGCACCCAGATAGTTAACAATTGTATTTTAAATGGGAGTGTCATAGAAAAAAGATGATTTTTCATATTCATTATTCTTTAAGGTCTAGTATTTTACTTTACAATGTTTTATAAAGGTGTTTTGATTTTCAGATTTTTCAATACAAAGTTGCTTGTATTATTAAGATTGTGGAATTAATTTAATTTAACAAGACAGTTGAGTAATTCCATCATCCTTTATATTTTCTGTTGAAATTTTTTTTACCATTTTTAGATCTGTGGTATGATTCATTTCAAAACAATAAATGATCCACAATTATAAGGATATAAAAATTCTTTCTATTTTTCTTGGATCTAAATTTAACTACAAATGCAAAAATTCAGTATTTTTACTAGTTCAAAAGATATTTCTATCCTTGAGTTGAGACTTGAATTTTAAAATGCATGTATTTTTAACATTTCGAATATTAACTTTTGACACTTTTTTTTTAATGATTTGTTTCATATTACTGATTAAAAGGGAAATTTTGAAAAGCGCATTGAAGCATGTATGCATTAAATTATTGAGTCAATAGAGTATATTTCTTTTTAAAAAAACTGTTTGTGAAGGAAAATTATTTTTCTTTCACAAACAATTCACATTCAAAAACGTTTAATTACATCAAAAAAAGTTCAACTATATAATTCAATTATATTCAAAATAGCTTCAATCATATTCTCAGTTATATCGACTGTTCTGAATTGATCTATTCTAACACATTAACTAGATCAAGTTTATCTATCAGTTGTTGATTTGTTATAATTCGAGTGGTAAATAGCTTTCTAATGATACTTTCGCTATGATTTTGTTGGGGACCAAAAATTGCTTCCAGGCTAACACATTATCGTACACAATAAATATTTTTTTGAAAAATAAAAGGTTATGAGCTTCTATATAATAATGAAAATATTAGTAAAACTATAAACTCTTAGAATTTATAAGCAAAAGTGGATAAAAGAAAACCAAATTCAAATGGGCGTATAAAAATGAAAATGAGCTAATGTAAATTCTAATCTGAAATTATAGATAAAATTTTCTAACAATTAATTACATAAAAATATATGTATTTACTTTTATAATAGTTAAATAAAATTTATTATAGTGCAAAGATCATTAACAAAAATAGCATTAAAAAATCTGTAGAAGTGCAATGTAAACTGATAAAAAAAATTAGTTCAAATTTTAAATGAATAAAGCGAAACTGATTAAAAAATGTAAGCATTAATAATACCATAAAATATCGAGATAAAAATGCTACTTATAGTTAATTGCTCGTAGATGGCGCTTTTGTAAGTAAATGTAAAATTTGTTCTATTTACTCTTAAAGTGTTTTGTAAGCAGCAACCCTTTTTTCGTTGCTCCTCTATACAAGTAACGCAATTTATGTTCTGTATCGCATTAAGCTTTAATAAACAATATACAGTTGTTTATCTACAGTACTTTTAATAAACAATCTACAGCAAATTGCATTTCTCGCACATTTATTGTTTACGCACAAACAAACGCTAATTTACTTAAAAATAATTTTATGTACAAAATTGTTTGGCACAGGTGCTGTATAATCCATAACGCCAAATTTTAAGATTGGCGATTTTTTGGCGGATTTTATTATGGATCTGGAAACCTCGTTTTTATTACGTCATACATATGGAGACCTATAAGAATTATGCAGAAAATTCTATTTTGGTAACCCTAGTATTTACCTCATCACGTACGTCACAATCTCGGCAACATTTCTTCATCGCCAAAAAATTCAGAATTTGGAATCGTGGATTATTCGCCACCTATGCCAATTGTTTGTAAAAAATAAAGGGAAATTTAGAGAATCAATATCAATAAAAAAAATTAAGTGAAAAAAAGACCTCGAAAGATAAATGTCACAAATGCTATAAAATTTATTTTTGAGAAATCCGCTACTATAACTTACACAAAACTTCAAATTAAAAAAATCAGTAGAACAAGTTAAAATATTACCCTATAATGACGCAAACGATTAGATTGCCAAAATAAAATAATAGTTGAATATTCTCGATATGCTTGATCATTCCGAGGAAACTAGAAGTCCGGTTTACCAACAGAATGAATAAAAAAAATCCTCTCAGTTAAAAATCGTTCTAAAAAGACTGCATAACATCTTTGCACTGAGTAGTAACTGTTGAAAATTTGTTCTGATAATTAATGAATGTTTCATTAAATAGTACAGAGAAAAGTGTCGCCTATTTCTGATGTATGAATTCTTTAATGATTTCAGAGGCACAGGGTGTACATGATTCCGGTTGCTGCCGTTCGTTACAAGTGGAAAGAGCATGAAGGATTGTTCCATGTCTATGGCTTCGAAAAATGGGTCCATATTCCCGATTACCCTGAAAAATGTGGATGCTGTTCCATTTTATGAAGAACATCTTTTTGTTGAAAAGAACACTATGTATTATTGTAAATACTATGTATTATTGTACAATAATAATACAGTATTGAATTGCTTTCTAAAAACTTTCCTATATATAATATTTTGTGTTTTGAATAGAAGTATAAATAAATAAAATGTCATTTATTGAGCATATTCTTTCTATCAAGAACGTAAAGGATTATTATGATTAAGGTTAATGGAGACTTATGGGAAGACCTCGAAATTATGAAGGCTGTATTTTTTTGTTATTCATGTATGTATTATAATTTGTAACTAATAATAGTAAAAAAAATTATATATGTAAAAGATAAAATAATATATGAGAGGGGGATTATTAGCAAGTCGATTCTGTATATTCATTTTATTAATTTAAATAAACATAATATAACTTTTTTAGGTAAATATTTTTCTGTCATGTTATGTGAACTATGAAAGTGCATTTCCTCAAATGAAATGATTTTTAAGTAATGACGGTATATTGTAAAAATATTTTTACAAGCTATTTTATTAAAATTTAATTTTCAATTTTTATCAGTGGAAACTGGCATTATATATATAAATATAATTTAAATAGTTTTAAAATTATTTGTTTGCCTGTCATATGTTTTATTCTGTTATATAAATAATAAATCTTGTCATTATAGTTGTTATATACTGTTAAATACAAAAAAGTACATTAATCTGTATACTGGAAACAACATGATAGCAATAAAGATCACAGAAAGAACTTAAAATCTTCTTTTAAAGCAAACAGTGACAACAGATATATTTAATAATAAAATAAATAAAATAATCATACAATAATATGGATTTTTACTTAAAATCAGAAAAATTGAAACGCGTTCTTAGGGAATTATTGTGTAAAATTTCTAAAAGGAATTTGTTAAATTAAGAATCAGAAGGACATTGGAGATAAAACTTCTCTTTCTTAAAATCGTTATTTTCAAAATGCTTATGCTTTAGCTTATGAAATTGAAAATAAAGTTTTTGCACAAACTTATTAGTTAATTTATTAAATTTTAAAAGAGAAATTTTAAAAATTGTATTCCGGAATAGAAATAGATGGTATATTAAGAATAAGACAATACAGGGGGATTCTAAATTGTTCTTACAAATTATGGTGGGTGATAGTACCCACCATAATAGCAAAAATAACATACAATAATACAAGCAATAATAACATAGGAACAGAGGGTCGCATTTCACTCTGAGAGGCAGAAAAGTGAAAAGTAGAAGCACATCAAAGATCTATCACGAATTTACCGTATGCAAATTAGATTTAATGTAGAAATTTTATTACATATTTCAAATAATCAACAATAAAATAATATAAATTTCAAACAGTAAATTTTTCTTTACTTTTTAACAAATGAATATACAACTTCTTTTTGAAAATGTTTTGTCAACGCTAATTATGCTATTATCTTCTGTTTATTAAAAGTGCTTATTTAATTCTTATAAGCTATTCTGAGAACATTCTTATGAACAATATTAAAATGAAATACGTATAAAAACAACAACCGTAATTTTGACTTTAATCCCTGATGCCAAACATAGTTTTGTGTGCTTAGGTTACGTAGCATAAAGTAGCAATTTATTATTCTTGGGAATTTTCTTTAAGCAAGGATATAGTGCTTGGAATTCTACAATATTTATTTTCGGAACAAATTCAGTATAATTCAGGTTGCGAAATTCTGAGTTTGGTGATTTTTTGGCTGATTTTCATATATATGTGGCAACCTGATTTTTATTGAGTCATAGATATGCAGGCCTATAAGAAATAAGGAGAAGATTCAATTTTGGTAACCCTAGCATTTACGTCATCGCGCTCTTCACAATACATCATCTTGGCAAAATTTCTTCATCGCCAAAAAAATTTCAGAGTTTAGCATCCTGGATTATAGGGCTTCTGCGCCTTATTATTATTATTTTTTTCAGTAGAATTTTTAAGTAAAATATTGTTTCGCACAGTAGTAATTAAAATTATAATACGCTAAATAAATTAACTTTTGTTTGTATTTGAAATAATAATACACATTTTTCTCTCAAATTTAGAAAATATGTTCTGTTTAATATATTTAGGGGCATATTTATCTAATTATTAAGGACTTTATTATAAATAAATTATTACAATTTATCTTTTTCTTTTTCTTACTAATCCCTCTGATCTGAAATCATATCAAATCCATGAGGTCGCCCGCTTTTAATTTCTTTTAACCTGCGCGACGGTCGATGCGGTATTTGAAGATATAACTATTGCGGTATTTTCACTGTTCATAGCCAAGGGGGAAATGAGCAGTTTCGTTTAGTACAAAGTATCTGGAGCACCATAGGGTTGAAGTCTGACTTTGCTCCTGCGCCTGCAGTCTGCAGATCAACGCCTAGCAGATCTGTTCAGTTTCGTTTAGTACAAAGTATCTGGAGCACCATAGGGTTGAAGTCTGACTTTGCTCCTGCGCCTGCAGTCTGCAGATCAACGCCTAGCAGATCTGTTAGAGTTTGGATCGGTGCCTTCCTTTTCCTAAGTATCTTTTTTGGTCTGGCTCCTACCCAACGAAGACCTGTCCGGTAAGGGAGACCCACTTGTGTCTGAAGATAGAGCCCCGATGATCGGCTCCAGAAGATTTTGGCTATGATTCAGATATTTAATTGGTTATGATCAGATTCTTAACTATGCAAATAATGTGATAAATTTATCTGGATAGCAAGTTTATTCTATTTAAAATTTTTTCTCATTTTTTTTAACTTGCTTTTTTAAAACTTAGCATAATTTTCTTGTATAAAATACCAAGTTTCTTCTAAAATCTTTTGTACATATAACTGAGAAAATTTATTAAATTTTATATTATTTATAGATTTCCTCATTTATTAAAACTAAAATCTTTTTTCAAACAAATGAGTTATACTTTGAATCCAATTACAGATATTTATTGCATTGGAAGCTTGTGATTTATCTAAGTAGAACTTTTAATTTAAAAGATAGACAATCAACACATTATATAAAAAAATATTTTAATTCTGCAGTTTTTAATTGAAGTTTGTTAAAGCAAAAAAAAAAAAAAAAAAACTTATGTATGCTAAAAAAAAATTAAATAATTTTTAATTAAACTGGACACAAATTTTAATTAAATTTTAAAAAAGCAACTTGAGCTAATGAGTTTATAACTGAACCAAAGATAATATATAGTTTTGTGATATGAGCATGATAAAGTAAAAAATAGAAAAAAAACTTGAAATAATGAATTTATTATGAAACCAGGCATTTGTTATGACTCATAGTAAAGTGACAGTTTATAAATATTTTGTTTGATACATTTAGTGAAAAAAATTTATTTAGTTTCACCTTCAATTTTTTACATATGAAATTTTATTCCCATTTATGTTTAATATAATAATAAATAATTTTAATAAATAATAATATATTTTTAATAATTGTTTTAGTATAATTGTTTTATAATAATATATTTGTTTTAATAAAACAATAATTTTATTAAAACAGAGAAATCAGAAGGAAATGTGATACTGAGTATCTTTAAATCTTTTATACATATACATGAGGAAATTTATAAATTATTTATAAGTATTCTCATTTTTAAAAATTATTAAACTTATTGTTTCAAATAACTGAGCTGTACTCTTAAATTGAAACTACAGATGTTCAATATTTACAGCTTGTGATTTATCTTTTATTTAGAATATTTAATTTAAAAATAGACAAGGTACACTCGAAATAACAAAATATTTTAATTCTGCAGTTTTTTTTATTATTTTTTTATTTACTGAAATTTATATTACACTCAAAGCATATTAAAACAATTCATCTGTGGAAAAAATGCAAACATTTTTTAATTTAAATTGACGAAAATTTTAATTTTGGCTTTGGGGAAAAAAAAAACTTGAGATATTAATTTATAATTAAATCACGATAAAGTGTGAAAAAGAATTTAATTTTGTAAAATTAATTTTACCATGGTCTTTATTTCCATTTATGTTTACCAATATTAAAATGCAGAAATCAGAAGTAAATGTGCGAATGTCAATCCACACTTATTTGGTACTTACGTATTATCCCGCGGACCATATCTGCGAAATAATAAATATCGTTAATGAGGCGATTTAGCACCATATAAAATACAAATAAAGTTTTTATCTCTTTGTATTTTATATAGTGCAAGACATAAGTAAACAATCAGCTTTTCCTACATATTTCGAAAAATAATTATTAAAATTTACAAAATTCTACGACTTATTCTTAAGGCGAAAAAGGTCGACTGAATAATACATAGTCATTCTGTTTTTTTCTTAATCGCTTTTTTTTCTTAACGCACAAAAGAAATATAGGAATGTAAATAAGCAAAGTAATGACCATAGGGTTGCTATAACTAAGTCTGAACATTATTCACATTTCATACCGCCAAATAATTGCAACTAATTTCTTCTAATGCGGATGCACTAGATTTCCTATCTGGAGCCGCTGATGAGCAGGGCTCTATCTTGAGACACTTCAGGGAGACCCTGCCACTAGCTAAGTTACCGCAGGCATAGCTTTCTGGGTTGCTGGAGCACGCAAGCCCACCCACCACGGCAAGGTGAAGATACCATCGGGCCAGGGCTAGGGTTTTCCTTAGCCCTGCCATCGGGCGGGATTGCAATTTATTATAAATAAAAGATAAATGAATAATACAAAAATTACAGTTAAAATTTCGATAAAATATGTTTTGTTTTATGTATTTATAAATACATATTTATCTGATTAATCAGGACTTTATTTTAAAAACATTATTATAATTTATTATAAATAAAACGATTACACACAAATAAAACATAAATGAATAATAGAGAAATTATGATTCAAATCATTTCGGTAAAATGAATTTTCCTTAATGTTGCTATATTTCTGATTATTTTCTCAATTTGCAGCAACAATGATGTTTAAACGTTACTCGGAAAATTGTGGTCTGGCTTGGCAAATAAAAGCTGTTACAAAATACTCATAAAAGTTAACTTCCTGTAATAAACTGCTGTAGAAGAATCATCAAAAGTATTTTTGAAGGTTCAGACACGTGTTTTCTTGCCATTTTAAAAATAGATATCAAAGGGCGTGGAAATGTTATTTGAAACATTTATTTTGCGGGATTTAAGAGAGAAATCACCAATTTTGATTTAAGTTGAGTTGAAAATTATTAGAAGGTAAATAGTACTTATAGTTTTATTTATAAATAGTTATTTAAAAAATATTACTTAAGTAAATTATTAATCTTGAGCAACTTAATCAATATTTAGTTCACGGTTAATTTACATCAAATTTTAAATTTTAAACTAAAAGTATTTTAATATTTTAATTTTTACAATCACAAAAATAATTTTTTTACAACACGCATTTGGCAGATTTTCACCAAATATTCTGAATAAGCTAATTGAAGATTGATTGTCATATTTTGTTAAATGACTTTTAGAAATCCTGTTTTATATTTTGAATTATAAGAATTCACTTTTAACTATAATAATAAACTTTTGTACTTTTTTAAGTAAATACTATTATACTTTTTTTTAGGATAACTTTTATACTTTTTTAATAAATTACTTTTGGAAAATAATTTATTAAAATTAATTTGAAAAACTTATTTTTGAAAAGTTTACCTTTTTAGAAATTTTATAATAATTATATTTTTTAATAATAATATATGCTAATGGAACTTTTTCTTTGATTATTTTCTTATAACTTTTAGACTATTTATATTTATGACAAAGGATATACTTTTTAATCTCAAGCAGCATAATTCCTGGAAAAGCATTTCGTTTCGAAAAATTTGAATGTTATTCAAAATTTCGTATCCACGATTTTTTTCCTATAAATAAATTTTTTAATTGAGAAAATAACAAAGAAATATTATTAGTATATAAAGCAGCATTTACGTGGATACTTTTAATTTCAATTTAATGAAATATTAATAAAATTACACACACGCGCACACACACAATTTGATTTTAAATTCTAGTTTTTATCTTTTTTATATTTCAATTTATAATTTCTGATTTTTTTTGAGTAATAATTAAAATTATGTCAAGATTGTCAACTACTATGCTGTCTGCAAATCATATTATATAATTGCATTTTTCTGAAAAATTAAATTAAATTAAAAAAATGTACAAAAATTATAAATTTTTTTCTATAAATACTACAGAAAAAGAGGCTTGTAGCCTAATTATTTCTAGAGTAAAATGAATGTAGTATATGAAATACAGCTACAACAATATTTTTATATAAATGTAAATTTTAATTAATGAAATCAATATTTATTGTTTCCATTTCATTCGTAATTGTATTTTTCTCAAGTTTTTTGTTATCTAACGAGACACATTTTAGAAAAACTAGAAAAATCCTTTGGGGTCAGAAATATTCCTCATTCTAGTACAGGAGTTCCCAATTTTAAATGCCCTACAATGTTTCATTGCATTTACATTTTCGTAAAAATGAATTCGAATTAACTATAATAACTTAACTTAAATTCATTAAAGAAAGATACTTAGTCGTTTAAAGTATACTCCAAAAGTGTATTTTTAAGATTAAAATTAAAAGTGTACTATTTTTATATGGAGTATAAAATTTCTCTTAAAGTAGTTTGTTTTCTATAATGTAGATGGCACTACTATCTACATACTAAAATATCGAGGAATAGACATGTTGCACAGTTTTAAAATTGTATAGTTGTGTCTCAAAAAATATATATGTTACAGTAAAAATTATAAATGTGTGATTATATAAAATTACCGTTGATTATACATAATCGCCACTTTATTTGGTAAATATGATAAATTATTTCATATTTATCAAATTTATCGGTTAGTTTATAAAATCCGCAATTCGTAATGGGGAAGATAATAAATTCGGATTATTTTGTGGAAACAAACCCAACCCATATTCTCTGGGAAAAAATCATTTAATAGCATTTAAATGTAAGTTTACTTTTGTAGACGTATTCGACTGTTTTAGAATTACAAAGGTTGCCAGATTTTTTACATTAACACTTATCAGCATAATTACACCTAAATTTGGGTAATATCCAATTCGTAATGGTAAATATGATAAATATCATGACTTATTGGACTAGTAGAATAAAGTACAGGTACAGAGTAGTTACTACTCAGAAAGATAATTTTTGGTTGGACAGTAAGGAGTAAGAGTCCACGAATTACAATATTTTATATTTTACAGTTAAAAAGTCAATAAATGGTTATTTTAGGTCACATACATTTATTTAGCCTGAACACAATTTGAATAAGGGCATGACAGGTGTTGTGAAATGAAAAAAATTTACATGAGCTTGTTCAAAACATTTGCACATAAAAAAAATGCAGTTTCATATAAAAACAAACTAAGCCCATATTATGAGAGGAAAAAATTTATTTTTCAAATTACGTTAAATGCTATTGCTACGAATTAATAAATATTTTAAGTTATCTTATAAGCATATTTGACTATTATGACATTTAGAGTTACAAAGTTTTCCAGATTTTTTACATTTGCACCTATCAGACTCTAATTGTCCCTTACAAACACATTGCTGATATCCCTGACCTCCAAATAGGGATGTCTTTCTAACGCATTCTTGAAGTGATATTGCTAGATCTGGAACATCGTCAAGCAAAGTTAATTTTTCTTCACAAATTGTGAATTGATTTCTGATATACAACTGTGAAAGTCTTCCTTGTGTAGTCCCTAACTGATAAAACCCTTCATTTTGAACTTCTAATATCACAGCTAATAAATTTCGGGGGGCACTTCTTGCTCTGTCAACGTCTGGTATTCGTAGTTTCACTGAGTTACCAACTTTAACAACAGAAAATTTAAGATTTGAAACCTTCAACATTTTCTATGCTTGTAACTTTAAACCTTCTTTAGCACTCATTCTACGTTTTCTTACTTGCTCTTGACTGCATAAATTATCTGTCTGGATTAGAGCGACCACTGCTTCATTCTCTTTCTGAGTTTTAAAATTAACTTCAGATGGAGGGTCATTTTGAGATATATCGTTATTGTCCATATTAGAAACAGTTTCTATTTTGCTATTGATATTTTCAGAAGCATTATTAACTGTTTCGATAAATGATTGAAGCTCTTCTGCAGTTCTAAGATGTTCGATAGAGTCATTCGGGAACGAAGACATTTTCAAGCCATATTTTGCAGGTGTCCCAAGCATTGCTTCATTAGGAGAACACCTGATGTTTCATGAAATGCTCTATTTTTCATGAGTTGCACAAAACGTAACATTTCTGACCATTTACTGGTGTGATTGCTTTCCAACAAAGTGCTTAGCATATTTCCAATATACTGGTTTGCACGTTCAACCGAACCTTGAGTCCTGGTTGTGTCTAGGTTTTCCGTGAACAATTTTTAGATCCGGCCACATTACACAAGCTTCTTCTACAATTTTGTTACTAAACTCACGACCGTTGTCACTTTGCGGTACACTGAGGACTCAAAATATAGCAAAAATATCAAGTAGATGACATGCAACCTCTTCTGCACGTTTGTTTTTTATAGCATGCAACTGTACGAACTTCGTCAAGAGGTCTTTATTGACAAATATAAACTCAAAGTCTATCTGGTTTCGACTTCATGTCAATTAAGTCCACCTGGCATCTTGAGTTCATCTCTTAAAAGACCACTAGTCAAACAACAAGTTAGGTACCTTGGGCTTTTTTTGACAAATTTCACACAAATTTAAGCAATGCATGACTTTTTCGGTAGAATTGTTTTTGTACTTTTTTTGAAGTTCTTTTAACATCCTGTTTCTACCACCATGGCCTACTGATAAGTGTACCTCATGAATTATGGTAAAAATTTCCTCAAAGTACACGTAAAATCTAACATTGGAACTCTCTTCACTTACAGGAAACATAAGTTTTTCAACATTGCCTACTTTTATTACATCATATCTTTTTAGTTTCTAATAATCTTCCGGTTTTTTCCCACAACTTTTGTTTTTACTATTATTTATGTTTCTTTTAACAAATCATATCTTCCTTTCGTCAGAAAACCACTGTTTATTTTCTTAGTATCCATAATATTAAATAATTTGGAATTAAAACGCTCAAGCATACCAGCCATTATTCAAATGTTTTATTTTTTACGAGTGAGTTGCGAATAAACGTCTACGTGCAACGAAATGAGAACTACTTCTGAAATCACGTAGTTATCACGTGTTGATAGAAGCCAAACAGTTGCGCAAACTGAATGAATTTTCGTAAAGTTAGGGACTTATATTACATTCCCTATTATGAATTGAGGATTTTATAAACTGCTTGATATAAAAGTATCAAGAGTATTGCTTTAAAATGTCGACGTAGTCTGCATGATTATTAACAAAAGTTTAAAGATGCGTCGCTCATGCTCAGTGCTGTCTTTCTTGGCACTAGCGACATTTTTTCTTCCAACTATTTTTTCCCAGACGATGAACAATAGACTCGTGAGTTTTCTATCAGCTACTATTCAGGCCAATGATGATTCAGGACTTGTTCTTTTGAGGCCAATAACAATACCCTTAATGCATACGTTTTTAAGACTCAATCCTCTTGGTTTTCAAAAGATCAATCGATATTGTTACTTTTGTTTATAATATTTGATGTATGATATATATGTACACGAATAATTTTCAGCTAAAGGTATAGTTGAATAATTAAAAAATGATTTTTTTTAAAAAAATAATCTTGGTTGCCTTTCCAGTCTTTTATTAATACACAGTATTTTCGTAAATATTATTTCCAAATCAAATTGAATGTATTACACTTTTTTCATGTTATTTTTCGTTGTTGTGATTTAACAAAAAATGCTTATTAAGATTTAACAAAATCGTTTAATCCTTTATGCTTTTGTGTTTATATTTAAAACACACAATCTGTCGCTCTATATTTATTTATATATATATTTAGTTAAAGTTAAATTTCAATAATAATTTAATAATTAACTTAATTAAGATAAAGCAAATCTGCAGAATGTTATAGTTTAATGAGGGAAAAGTAAAGTAATTTAAATTTCTTAAATTAGAAATTTTTTTAAAAAAAAATTAGAACAATGTTTCTAATAAGAATAAAATTTTTACTTCATGTTTTCTAAATGAAGCATTTGGAAAACAACTTAAAAATTAGAATAGTATTGGAAAATGTAAAAATGGAATCAGTAAATAGGAGATTTGCGAAGAAAGAAAACAAAAATATTAAAAAAAGATAGAAATAAATTTTTGACAGGGGACAACGAATTCACATGTGTAAAGATTCTAACGAATAAACAGTATTCAAATGAACTGTTCCCGAAGCCATCAGAAAATAAAAATTAAAATAAAAAATTTCTTAAACGAATATATATATATTTCAAGTCAAGAATTCTTAGTGTGGAGATGTTTAAAAATAAAAGCAAAGTGCAAACTATATTTCTTACAGTTGAAATAAAATTAAATAGCAAAATAGAGATAAATTTAAAATCCTATTTATAAAAGTCAAAATGTTTAATTGTATGACAAAGAATTAGAAATTTACAATACTTTTTGGAATATAATTTTATAGAGAGAAAATTATAAAAAACTATAGTATGAATAAATTCCTACACGCGCGTGGAAGATATTATATGTAGTTATTATTTATATATATATCATAAATTGTAAAATGTTAGGAAAAAATTAGCTTGAGAACTTAAAAAGAAACAATTTTGATTTTATGTCAGTAATTAAAATTTGATAAAATATTCCCCTTTTAGTAGGATAACTTGTCATGAAAAAGTCATGTTAATTTCCTGTTCTTTCCTAATTTATGAATTTCAATTATAATTATCTGAAAAACTCATTTTGCAATTAATAACATAAGCAACAAATCAATAGCATTAATAGAGCTTTATATCAAGATTAATATCGTTTTTCTAAACGTCATTTAAAACCACAAATTTTACAACAAAATATTAATTTAAAACATATCGTACTTCTCAAAATAATAACAATTGAGAACATTTAATTGTTAATTCTACACTGTATTTACAAAATAACTGCAAAAATTCTTAGTCATCATAAGTTAGTAACAAATATTACAAGTAGATGGCAGCATTGCAAAAACTTTGATGTCACTGGATATTTAGAAATTTTCACTTATGAATGTTTCAATTTTTTATTAAAAAAAATCTTTAAATGAGTGTAAATTTTATTGACACTCCCTGAATTAGTTACTATATTTCTTTTATGCACCGTAGAAAGAAATACACTCTTCATTAAAATAAAGTATCACATGAAGTTAAAGCATAGAAAAAAATAAGCTTTATTTATGTATTTTTTTTATAAGCAATTTTTTCAAGGAAAACAGATGCCATCAACTCTATACCATAAGCAATAACCGACAGAATTTAGTGATATTTTTCTGTATGTCTTATATATTATGAAATTAATTAAAAGTTTAGATATGGATAGAAAATTTTTTTAATAGCATTATTTATAGTATAAATTTTTCCGAATCACTATATATATATATATATATATATATATATATATATATATATATATATATATATATATATATATATATATATATATATATATATATTTATGGAAGAGAAATATTTCAAACTTACGAACTTTCACTCACTAAGTCACAGATCTGCCATTTATCTAACCATTTGACTGTACTGAAAGAAAAGTGATAACTATCTAAAATTCCATTTCATATGAATGCTGTAGTCAATTAGAAGAGTGTATATAGTAAGGAAATCTAAAATTTAGTGTAATAGTCGACATAAATCAAAATTCTTGTTGTCTTAATTTTTCCCCAAAAATACATTGGCTGACATTTTTATATTTTATAGGTGAAAATTGAACTGATTAAAGTTAATTTCTGATAGAAAAATGGTTGAACAAAAATAAATAAATAAAATAAAACAAAATGGCTTCTTTTTAATGCTATACAAGTTCTTTTGGGAAAAAAAAAACACTTCTCAGTATTGTAAAATTGAATTTAAAGTAACCTTACATTTTTATATGTAATTTAAGAATTTATATAGTAATATATATCACCATACTTTATAAAATAATTATGGCATCAACATTATATTTACTTTTAAAAATGCTGTAGTTAAGATTAAAAAATATACTACATCTATTCAAAAGAATTTACAATCATATGGAGAATAAATTTTGAATATATAATTGCATTTTAAACTATGCATAATATATAAAGAATTATAATTTTCATAACCAAATTAGGTGAATTATGTGCAAAAAGGCCGCTTCTACTTTTATAATTGTTAATAATTTTAAGAAAATGAAAGTTTTATAAATGCATATTTCCTGATTTTTAAGTCAATAAGTCAATACATTATCAAATGTTCTCTTTTAATGATTTCTCCTGTAATACTAAAATACTTATTTCACATATTTTGCATAAATAATTTTTGAAACAATTAGAGTTCATTTATTTATATTTTAGAAAATTATACTCATGTGTGTAGAAGAAGATTTTGGTTCCATATATTACATACTGATAAAATTGCGTTAGTACTATGCATAACTACTGAAATAAGTTTTCATTTTACATAAACTAGAGAATGCATTTCTTCAACAAAGAATAATATTTATATTTTTTATGATATTATTTCTCTATACCATAAAATTTTTTGAAATAAGTGTCAGTGGTTCTGTATAATATATTATATATAACTACTTAAAACATATATAATATCTTATAATAAAATATATATGATATTGATTATTTCACCTGTGTATACAGGAGAATGTATTAATATATATTCTCCTGCTTATATATATATATATATATATATATATATATATATATATATATATATATATATATATATATATATATATATATATATATATATATATATATATGGATATATATATATATACTCAAAATGATAAATTTATAAGTAAAAATTTAAAAGTGATTAAATGGTAGATTTGAAGCACACAATAAAGATTGGAAACAAAATATTTAAGATCATATTGTAGACGACTGAATTTTAATATGAAGTAATGCTGGTACATGTAGAGTACTATTATGTATATAAATATTTAATATTTAAACTAAGTTCAATAGAAATGCTATAATGATAAATTTATTTAAAAGGTTATCAAATAAAACATTTGCTTTTAAAATGTCATACACACATTAAACTTTAAAAAGCGTCAATCAAAAAATGTATGGAAATTTTTGAGAAAATGACTAGCGAGAATATTATGTGGTATTTACTTCAAGAAATAAAGAGAAATCAAGTAATTAAATTTTAAATAAAATGAAAGATGTAGATTTTTAAAAATTGTGAGAAATGTTATTTGGAAATTTATTTTTATAAGTACACAAAATCTAATACGCTTGATCGAAACATTAAAATAATAATGCATATATGAATTAGCACAACAAGCAGATTACGGATTCTTATTTTTTAAATTTCTTATTCGTTTTATTTGAAAACATTTATCTGGGTCATTTATATACGTCATCATAATTTATGAGACATCTAGATACACTTGTTGTTCACTATAAATAGCTTCGCATACA
This sequence comes from Latrodectus hesperus, assembly GCA_037975125.1. Taxonomy (NCBI): domain Eukaryota; kingdom Metazoa; phylum Arthropoda; class Arachnida; order Araneae; family Theridiidae; genus Latrodectus; species Latrodectus hesperus. The sequence continues at coordinate 122,176,584 of CM075851.1, forward strand.
GTCACAGAAATATCCGGTGTCTTAATTAAATTCTGCGTAAGTCAATACACATTCATTTGCATTTTACCTAGCCATGAATTTAAATTTCTGATGAGTTATAAATTATATATGAATTTATAAAAGTAAAGAATTTTTTATTACTTTTAATGTATGTCTAGGTAGATTGAATTATTTTTTCTTCAAATGTAATTTAAAATTTTATTTTTATTCTTTAAAAATTAGTTTGAAAACGCTAATTTTCTATTAAATAAAGTTAAAATTTCTGTTTAAAAGTTGAGAAGGATTTTAAATATAATCCCACTCGTTGATATTTGAGTTTAGAAATTCTAACTCTTTTAGGATATATTTCTCTAATAATTCAAAACTTTTTTTTTAAGCTTTTACGCTCCTGAGTCGAATGAGATTTTAAAAATTTATGCTTTGATCCGTTTTTTAGGCTGAAATTTGACTATGAATTATCACAAAATTAATACATTTACTTGGAATTTAAAATGCGATGTTACTTAAGCTATATATGAATATTTGAATAATTGACTGGCAATATCAGATGCCATTCGTGCTATTTGTCATTCTTTTGACAGACGAGCTCACACAGATAAATCAAAATGAAGGGCCACACACCAAGAAGAACGAGATAAGGCAGAGTAGCAAGTACCACCTTCATCGCTAGACTAGGGAACATTTCTATGAGAAGAAAATACTTCTCCCCCTGTAATTTCATTCCATATTGATATCTTCGATTATCTGCGTGTAATATCCCCAAAAGAAAATTCTTCACTTTGTGTTAGATTGTCATATATTTAAAGTTTATCAGAGAATGATATATTTAAAGGAAAATTCCTCACTCATTCTTAAGCATGATATCTGATATTTCTATTGTATGATATCTAGTACATGAAAGTATGTATGATCGCTTAAAGGCATGAAAACAATGTACAACAAAACCTAAACCAATAAAGTTGGCTACGTTTTAGTAGAGCGATTTCGAAGCATTTATCTAAAATGAGATTTAAAGTAAATTAGTAAATAAGTTCTAAAAAATATATAGCAAAAAATAAATAGATAAATACTTAAATAAATAATCACTAAAATAAATAGTAAAATCATAAGTGAATTTTAAAAGGAATTTTTACTTATAGAACATGATACCGAGTACATAAGAATAAACATGAGTCATTAGTTACTCAAAAGCAGCGTGAGTAACTCTTACCGTAACTAATATAATGTATAACCAAAAACCTCAAGCCCTATTTTTCAATATAATTAGGAAGATAAATGTAAGGCAGCTTCGTACATTCTGAGAATATAAGAAGGTTATTATTTTATATTGTATTCTTTGAACATGAGAAAAATAATCTTTTCATGCAAATAATAGTTATAAAATATTATTATCTCATTCTTTAAATATAGAAAGATTTTTCTTATTCTGAATATCATTTGTGAAAAATGCCTGATTTTTAATAATATAATATAATCAAATATTTATCTAAGATAAAAGAATATAAACCGTTATAAACATAGAAAAAGATGACAAATCCAATAACTTCATTCAATAATCATGTTATCGGCAAGATTAAGAAAATATTAAGGGGGCACCCGGATTTGAACCGAGGACCTCTCGATCTGCAGTCGAATGCTCTACCACTGAGCTATACCCCCAACGGTATTACAAAACTATTAGAGAAATACATATACTTTAAAAGAATATATAACAAATTTTGGTCACAGCTGAATTAAGATGAAATATGTGGTCCATTACCACGAATTCAGAAACAGCATGTATCTACTAATCTTTTTTAAAATTTGATGTCTAGATGCTCTTTAATAAAACCCTTTTATTACAAATTTCTGTATATAACTAGAAGCATTTCACTATCGAATAAAGTATTTAAAGAAAGGAGAAAAAGTAGCCACTTATATTTTACGAAGAATTTCTTTCGTTATAAATAAAAACATCAAAAGTAAATAAATCAATTCCAGTTTTCCACATTAAAAAATAAGAGAAAGTAACCAGTTGCACTTCACTAAGATTTCCTTTCGTTATAAATAAATCATTAAAACTAAATTAATCATTTTCTGTTTTGCAACAACTAAAAAGTAGTAAACATTTCAAAATTGTCTATATATAATATTCAATGGAAACTGTATATAATATTCAATGGAAACTGAATATAATTAAAAATAAATCCCCTTTTTTACCCGTATATCATGTTTAATTTCATTTATAAAATTTAAGTTAATCATTGCAATATAACATACCCTCGAATCGCATCTTGTTTCATTAATGCAATAAATTTTGCGATTAGCTTATGTGATTTCTCATGAGCGATTCTCAGTACAAGACGTGAACTTTTTCGATCAAAATGATTTTAATAAATTGTAAATACACTCGTTGCTGTTATACATTGCTTTACAAGATACCTTTGAAAAGGATAATTTATGCAAATTATAATTTTATGTAAGATAAAAGAGTAAATTGAAAAGTTTTTCATACTTTTCTAAATGTATTATTCTTGAATTCAACTATTTTCTTAGCAAAATTTAAAAAAGTTTAATAGTTTTAAAATAGTTTCAAAATGTACATAGATATATTTTCAAATTTAGAAAATTGTTTTCAATATGAGTGCACAGAATTTTTAACATTAAATTCATATTTATAAATTTAAAGTTTTTTTAAATATTAATGAAAACTAAATTAATCATAATATTTCGATATATTAAAGGGTTAAAAAATAAATGCTACGTGTAAGAATGCACACATTTTTAAAGCATGTTACATAATTGCGGCTTAAAATTATGAAAAGCTAAAATTTAACCTCTAAATCAGTGAATTTATTTAAAGTATCTTGCTTTTTTCCTTAGAGCATGCCCAAAAAACTTTCAAGGATTAACTTAGTCTAAGAAGCTTCTATAACCTTTTAAATCAAAAGATATGTCTGTATTGATTCCTCACTTAAGAGATCATAGTTAAAAAGTCTAGACAAAAAGTTAGAGTCTGTTATAAAGTCTAGTCAAGCATTCACCGAATATTTGTCTTCCAAGAGAACTTTTTTATTGTTAGCGGGTCATATTCATGTTTTCCAAAGATGGAAACTTGGAAAATTCTCAATAATATACCCTGACAAATGTTCAGGCTGAAGGCAGAGGCACAAAATTTCTTTCGTTGCTCAAGAGCGATTGGAATCGAACCCGATACCTTTCTCCCCGGAAAATCACTACCCTATATGGTTAAGATTAGATAAGGATAAGGTCCAGAGGCAAATGCAACATTTAGATGCAAGAAAGCCTTCACATATGATCGGAAACAATACTTCATGATATTTGTTAAAGCCGCAGTCAACTATAAAAGCCAGAACCTGAGATAAGAATATGAAATTAATAAGAAATTATAAATATAAAATTAGTTTAGATAATTTTCCCACCAAAATAACAATTTTTGTCTGAATCAAAGTGGAAAATAATTTCTCTTAGTTAAAATTGCATTGTGATTAAGTTTGAAAGAAAAATTTGATTCGGAAAATTATATTATCATTTTGTAAAATTTGTGAAAATCAAATATATTCGACATTTTTAGAACATAATCTTTATACTTTTTCAAACAAATTGTATTCTTCGAATGATGAAAACAATACAATATTTTAACAAGACATAATTTATTGATTTCCAAAGAAATAAATTATTCAAATGACATATGACTCCAAGATATATTTAAACTTTGAATTTACAGCAATTACTTTTAAAATACTTATTAAAATCAATTTCCTCCTAATATTTCTTAATGATACTGCCTATTCCAATGTTTTACATTAATCTGATAATTTTTAATAATAATTAATGTTTGCACTTTCTCAGAATTTTTCCATGATAATTTTTGAAATATCGTAATTTAGAACTAGTAAATGAAGAAATTAAAATGATAATGATTTTCTTATTATACTTCACATCTGTGTAAAATCAGTTGTTGTTGACAGTGAATAATTTTTGAACATTAGAATGAACAATTCATTTTGCACAACCACAATAAAAGGATAATTTGTAACCGTATCTACGTTTGCATTAATTAAATTAGTAATTTTTTTTACTTTTTCTGTTTTACACATATTGTGATTCTTAACTGAACCAAATTGTTACGTCATATATTTTTTATTTTTACGCAGTAAATTCTAAAGAGTTTCTTACAAATGTTTCTTAAGATAAGGATTTTTTATCGAATAAATATATTATTATCCATTTATATATTTTTTTGCAAAAAGTTTCGAAAGAATTAGAACCTTAAATATTTATTGATTTTCATTCTATGTATTCTTAAGTTCCTTCTATTTTCAAGTTTGGATCAAGAAATTTATCTGTGGACCTGAAGTTTTTAATATTATAGTATAATAGAATATTTATTTAAATGTGAAAATATGAAACACTGTAGATTTAATATTACAAATTAAACAAAATGATTTTTAAAAATTTGATAGCACTTTTTAAGTGATATCAATAGGGGGCACCCGGGTTTGAACCGGGGACCTCTCGATCTGCAGTCGAATGCTCTACCACTGAGCTATACCCCCACGGATATATCGGTTGAAACTAATGATAAGACCACTTACATTGAAAAGAATGCATTGAAGATTTTCTCTCTTGATGCAGATAAATTACAATAAAATGTAGGATTCTTTATTACGATTTCAGAAATTCTTTATTACGAATACTTTTCTAAAATGTTTTTAAAAACCAATATCTTTAATAAAATAATTTACTATAAATTTCTCTATAATTTGGAAAAATTTCATCAAAAAAAGAATGAGAGAAAAAAGTAATCATTTATATATTTTACCGATGTCTCCTTTCATCATAAAAAATCATTAAAAATAAATCAATCATTTTCTGCTTTGCAACAGTTAAATTTGGAAATATTTTTCATTTTCTTACATATTGTTACGCGAATATTTTGAATATCAATTAAAAACAAGATGGGGCTAAGCTCTCATATTTTTTAGACATATATAAAAATTAGTTAACGTTTATATAATATAACTTAATTATTACATTTTATTTTTCTTGATCCCTATTGTTCATTTCATTAATATTAGTAATTTTATGTTTATTTATTGGTATTTTCCATAAAAAAAACTTCATTACAACATTAAGCACTTCCGATTAAACTGCTTTTAACAAGTTAAAAATTAACTCTATTGTTATAATATATATTGTTTCATAAGCTGTCATAAGGAAAAGGATCATATTTAAAATTATATTTTTTGCAAGTCAGGAATAAAAGAAAAAAATTTTCAACTTATCATATACATATATATATATATATATATATATATATATATATATATATATATATATATATATATATATATATATATATATATATATATATATATATATTTATACATATATATATGTATTACCAGATCTTTTTCATAGACCGATAAAATTTTTTAGTCTAGTGACATGGGAATTTATTTTTTTTAGAAGTTTCTTAATTTACATGAAGTTTATAAAAATATCTTAATAAGCTTAAAAGCTCTAAAATTTCTGAGCTTATGTAACATTTTATTTGTCAAAATATGATCAAATTAAGTATATTTGTGAAAAATTAATATCATTCTTTAACTTCAGCTAACCATAAGTATAATATATATATATATATATATATATATATATATATATATATATATATATATATATATATATATATATATATATATATATATACATATATATATATATATATATATATATATATATATATATATATATATATATATATATATATATATATATATATATATATAATACCTACGTTTGTATTCAAATTATTTTGAAAACAAGGGAAAAATATAAAAACCTGTAAGATTGCCAAAATAAGTTTTTCAGGAATAATGAGCATAAAAATTTTAATTGAAATTCGTATACATATTTATATAGTTAAACATATTTACATAGTTAAAAAATTTTTACAACTGTATAAAGTATCTCACTTTAATGTTTCATATAAGGCACATTTATCATAAGATGGATATAAACTTTTTGGCGATATTTTGATGTAATAAATCTAAACTTTAGTAGATTTTGTTGAAATTTTTAAATTGAAAATAATAGAAATGTATAAATATGAATTGTTGAAATTGTTACTTTAATTTAGTTTTGTTCATTTAAATTGCAAATAAAGAGCATTCAATATGTTTAAGACAATCTATTAACTCTTTCAAGAACTAAAAATTGAAAAATACTTTGCCATAAATATAATTATTCAATAAATAACTATTTTTAAATGAACTTTAAGAAACATTCATCTTTTATAATTTTAAATTTATGCTGTCTGGTTTCTATTTAAAATTTTCAGTACTTAAAACACAAAAGGGAATTTCTTCATATTAAATATGTATTGTATAAAAAATTAAGTTCGGTACTTGTGAAAGAAGATGTTAAATATTTGCAAAACACAAAATATGCGTTACTTTTAGCATTGTCTGAATTTTTCAGAATAACTTTCCCATAGAATTTTGGATTTACATATTGAAGATTGAGGAGTTTTTAACTCTTTCTGAAATGTTTGTGATTTATTTTATTTTTTTTAAGTGTTACAATTTGAATTGTGTTTGTAATTTATTTGTAGTTTAATTTTACTAAAATCAAGTGCTTTCTAATGTTTTAAAAAGTGCTTTCATAAATTTTAAAAATATTAAATTTTTATTATTCTTTTAGAGTATAGATAATTATTAAATTAGAATACAATTCATATATTAAAGTAATGGATATTTTGTTATTATTACTGGGAATATTACTTAAGCACTCTGATTGAAAGTAATTAATTGTACTTTTTCTGTTTAATTATTATATGATGCCATTATAATTATTTTTGTATTATAGATATGATTATAAGTTTTATTTATTGTAATATTATATTGTATTAAAAATATTACAGGGAAATTAAATATATTATTTTTCAATATTTCCTTTGACAAACTTCAGCATTTTTTGATATTTCTTTGAAATATTTCATTTTTAAAGAAGATATATTTGATTAATTAATGGCGTAGATTTCTTAGATAAGTTTCAATTATTCAAAAATGTAACTTTTATACTTTTATAGCTAAGCATTTTAAAATCTCGAATAAAATCTGAGTTCTAAATAAATATATAGTTTTAGTTCCCAATTTTTTTAAAATTCCAATTTTGCTATTAAAATTAAAAACATGATGTATTGTCATCAGAAGGAGAAAATAGTCGAAGATTCAGGGATCTATATTAATTTAAATGAATTATGAAATTTATTTTTGAATACTCCGATAATCTGAGGTATTTCAGTATATTATTAACATGCCGAAATGGAAAAAAAAAACATTTTGATTAATAGTTACTTCTAAGGAGATTGAAATTGTACTAATATTTTTATGTTATTTTAAATTCGATTCAAATTTTAAAACATATTTTCTTATGTATAGTAAAAGCTTGTTTTGTAGAAAATGTGCGGTTATAATAAATAAAACTCTATACTTTTCCCTCCTTCATGAAGACAGCAATTATTTTTGCAGGAGTGTATCTCCTTATTTCGATATTCCTTATTATCCGTTTTTTAATTATTTGCTGGCAGATGAATAGTTCATGCTTATGCCTTTTGGTCTACAGTTTGTGTATTTCTTTTCCCACAATAGATGTAGATGTTCACAGTGATTTAAAACTGTAGTTTTCAATCTAGTGTGCTCTCATGTGCAACAGGTGATCGTAGACAGTAAATCAACTAATTTTTAATTCTTTAGTTTGCCTAAAAGAATACCTGATTTCTTTCAGTGTAATCAAATTATTACTTATAAAACAGTGAATTTTTCAAAAGTAATTGAAACTATGAATATTTCTTTTAAATGGTGCCAGTCAACTCTGAAATAGCTTGAGAGCGTCAACCAACCAATCAGAATTATGTTCACTTCTTTAAATTGCTTTAAAAATGCCTGGTTTCTTTCAGTGTGTGTATTCAGACTACTAATTACAAAATGAAGAGCGAAAAGTTGTTGTTACTTATGACACTTGGACAAGCTAAGCTCCCTATGCCTTGGCTATGCGAATTGAAGTCACTACGGAGCGTCTTTCGTTTTAATCAGAGCACCACGAAGCTGAAAGTACGTCTTTGCTTTTTTTTAATTATCCAATAGATGGCACCACCAGTGGATCCATTCCCTCAATTTTGACATTGATCTGAAGGGGGAGGAAATTTTCTCCAGACCATTGCTCACATATTAACTGCTCAGAGTTTGATTACAGGACTTTCGATTCCACAGATTGGGAATCGAACCTCATCCTTCCAGATGGAAGGCCGATACCCTAACCACTAGACTACCACGGTCTTCAGAGTGAAAAGTAAATTATTGAAACTAAGATTACTTATTTATGTTGAATAGAAGACTATTTTGATATATTAACACTGCAAGTTTTTTTTTTATCGTTTATTCCAATGCAAACTTCTTTGTTCTATTTAGAAATAATGGACGCCATATTGTACAGCAAGTATCATGGATTAGAGAAGCGGGATTCATGTGAATTTTACAACTTGTGCGCCAATCTAATGGATTGGTATGATTTATCGAAGGACATCATAATGGACGTGGGTTGTGGACCAGGAAATACCTCCTGCAAATGGCTCTTGACTCTCTTTCCGGAAATTTCAAACATTATTGCCATTGACTGCCAAAAGAACATGATTGAGCTGGCTGAAACATTGAATCCTCATCCGAATATACAATATTGTGTTGCTAACATCGCAGATAAGTTTGTAAACCTTTTATGATATAGTTTCTACTTTTATTTAACTTAAGTTATATTGATATAGTTTGGTATTTTGAACATATTTCAGATGAGTATATAAAAAAATAACTCTATCTTTAAATAAATGTTAAAAATTTTCTAAATCTTATGTGGCCCATGAATAATAAAACATTTAAAATTTTCATTTCATTTGCAAACTTTTAAAGGTAAAAATTTATTAAACTTAGGTGTAGAACTATATTTAAATCATTATTTGGGACTTAAATCATTGATTATTTTCATTAACGAAAATCAAAATAGAATTAATATCCATAATTGTTTAGTAGGATGAGCACAATAAAATACTCCAGATGATTCAAATGGAAACATTATGATATTGTGTGTGTGAAAACCACATTAAATATTTTTTAATTTATTTTTCATTTAACATTGCATAAATAATCATACATTAATTACAAATAAAATATATCAATTAAAATTCCACTCTGTGTTGGGGTCTGGGTTTAAATCCAAGCATAACGGCATGTGTTCGATATATTTTCGAGTTTTTATTACGATTTTATTAGCGAACTTCTAAAATATCCTATTATGACTTTTTATAATACTTTATAAAGTTCTAAACCACAAATTACGTTATGAATTAAATAACTGAACTACATTTATATTAACGTTAATTATTTCTAAGAAATATTTTTTATATAAGTATTGGTAAATTTATTTATATTAAAATTTCGAGTGAAAAATTTAAAAATCTATAGCTACAGATTTGAAAAATCAAAATTGCGGGAAAAAAAACCTAAAACTCTAGAAATTTTTAAATTTTAAAATACCTTACAATAATATTATTTTAATTTTATATTTTATAAAAATTTATATATTCCTGATAAATGTATATTTGCAATATAACAGGACCGCAGAGAAATATTGACAGATTTTACAAACATATGCGCGGTAACTATGCGCAGTTCATTAGCATATGACTTCATAATAGGGTAATGGGATTTTTATGGTGCTGTGTAATGAGGAAATGTATTATGGAAGTAATGGGTAATATCACGCTCTCTCATACACGCACTGGTAATATTACATCTAGTAACGTAAATTATCTTATATTGCATTCTATATATGATTGCGTTGTAATTATTTATGATTATTATTTATTAACGTAACGTAATTATATTAACATACATTTTTGAATTTTATATGTAGCTTAGAATTTGTAATGGTTGGAGTAAAGTAGCATTTTAATAATAAGTAGATAAAATTAAAAAAAATTAACCTAAAGAAATACGATTAATTTGTTAGCTTCTTACTTAATTTATGAATTCAAATGAAGATTATTAAAACCATTTAAATTGTTCGCATTCTTGACAATTCTGTCACAAATATTAATTTGTTACTGAAATATCGTTTTTAATGAATATCTGTAATAAGTGTCTAAAGTTATTTGTCTCATTCTATAATAAAAGTGTAACAGAACATTCTATGAGAACTTGTAGCAACATTCGTCACAAATGGATAGTAAAAGTAATGACTGGTCAGTAATAAATTGTTAGGAAACGTTACCTATTTGAGAATTCGCGAATTTTTACGCTTAAATGAAGGCTTCGACTTTATTCAATATTTAATGTCCTTTCATTGTTTCAATGATGATGATGGGTTTTTAATAAATTTAAAATTTTTTAATTATCCCACACAGAAGAACGTAGAAGAAAATTGAAATTTTTTCTCCGCCTTTCTACTCAATATTTAGAGTCATTTTATTGTTCCAGCGATGATTATGGGCTTTTAATGTATTTTAATTTTTTTATCAATTTATCTGAAGAGCGTAGAAAAAACTGGAATAATAAAACTATAATCTGTTCCATGATAACATCAGCTTTGCTCTTGAGATTGAAAGAAGAGTTTTTACTTCGACGTTGAAGTAGAATAAATTTATTACACATAGGTGTTTTCACTAGAAGTAACTTGTTCATTAAATTGTTCATTTATTCAGGATAGAAACAGTTTTATTTTACAAAGTATATTAAAAAACCTGCATCGGCGAGTTCTATTCTTGGGACCGTGCTTCATTACTAACAGGGCTGATAAGAAAAATTTGAGGGAATGAGGCAAAAATTTAAATTACAGCCTTTTTTTTTTTTTGAAGACCTTATTTAGAGTTTTTATTCATCTATCTTGTTTGCATATTTTACCTTGATATTTGTTTCCTTTAAATAATTTGTCTCAATTGTCTTCTTTTTTATTCACCCTGATTATATCTAACGTAACATTCATAGATTTCAAAATTTCACCGTTTCATTTTCTGAAAATTTTGTATTAGGACCAGATTTAGAAAACGCTGAGTTCTTTAAATCATTACACCATTTCAAAAATACCATTAAAGAAAATATTTTCTATAGTATATATGTCAATATTTACATGATTTGTTTAAATTAATTGTTTAGACAATTTATTACTTTAGAAAAAGCGGACAATTTATTTTCAAGAAGTAAATTATTCATTTTTCATGAAATAGCGAATTTATTTTTCAGGAGCTGTTAATATTATGTATTATTAATAAATAAATATTTAAAATTGATTTTCATATTTCATTTTTTTATTGTATTACATAGAAACAATGAGTATCACTCTATTTTTATTTATTTAAAGCAGAAATTAAGCAGTATTTTATAAAAAACTACATAAGGTTTCATCTAAAAATATTGTTATTTTTGTAGGAACTGTTTGATATTGTATTTTTTAATTATATCAGGATTGAAAATTTATGCTTAATGTTTGATAATGAATTTTGATTTTTTATTGATTTTTATCTACTTTTATTCACCATTATTTAATCAAAAAGTTTCTTTAATTTAATAGAAATTTTAAAATTTCAGTTATTAGGTACATTTTAAATTTGCATATTATTAGGTATATTTTTGTTTTTTGAAAACAATATTTGATTACTCATTAAAATTTCAATAAAATCATATTTTTTCTCACTTTAAAGCAATTATGAGTCTATTATTTTTCTTTTATTGTAATAGAAATGCATCCTTTTAGAACAACACAAGGAAAAATGTTTAAATGTATAAAATGTATAAAAGAGTTTCAATACCGTTCAATAAAATCTATATAATATGACTTTATTACTATATTTTATCCATTCTTTCATTTTCAGAACCAGTCTGGAATTATGGGAAGGTAGAATTAACAAAATTGTCTCGACGTTTACCTTCCAATGGGTGGTAAATCAAGAAAATGGCTTTCAGAATATTTTTGCGCTATTAAAACCAGGTGGAGAAGCAGCCTTGCTTTTTGAGCAGAGGTCTAATTGCTACAAGATGTATGACGACGTGGTCAATCATCAAAAATGGAAAGAAGTAATCAAAGTATGCTACACAGAAATTGGTTTTATTTATTATATTTGATGTTTCCTACAAGCAAATAAGAATCCATTTTGAAATTATTAGAATTTCAATATCAATATAATTAGAATGTTTTATCAATATTATAAGCTTTCATCAATATTGGGAACATACATTGGGAACATAGATAATAATTTATCTATGGGCATGTACAGGAACAGGGTTGCGTGCGAGCCAGATATAATTTTGAATTGTATAGGCTGTATAACCTGCCACAGATAACCCAGGTTATCAGAAGCACCTGGCTAAGATGGCTTGGCCATGTCAGGAGAAGTCGGGAAAACAACCCCACTAGAATATCAATGTTTAAGAATCCCGTGCCCGAAGAAGACCACCAACATCTTGTTGGTGGTCTTCCTAGGGCACGGGATCGTTGACACTGAAAATAACCTCAAGATACTGAAAGTTAGGAACTGGCAAAGTGTCGCTCTGGAGAGATTGGGCAGGAAAAGACGTGCTGTAGAAGCAGCTATGGCCTGTAATAGGTTATTACGCTATTAAAGAAGAAGAAGAAGACATGTTAATTTATTTTTAATGAAATATAATTTAGGTCTTTAATGCATTCATTCAAAGTTATTTAGGGAATTCTTGAGCTAGAAATCTATTTTAATTTTCAAAAACTAAAGCTTATTTATCAGCCTTTTTTAATTATTTATTTTGTGGTCAATTTATTATACATTGCAGACCATTAAAATTATATCACTATAAAGGCAAGTCATAAGGCTACCTATAAGGCCCTGTTAAAATGTCGTTGTATTGTACGTACAACTTATACTTTTGCATTATCTTGTAGAACAAAGATGTTCCACAGGCTTCTGAAATTAGTCACAAACACTTTCCTTAAAATGTCAAAATTGTACTGATAGCCGTTCGAATTACCTTCGATCCGAATTCGAACTATGCATATAGTGTAACTGCTCATATAATCACACCAGTTTATGGGCCCTTATGCCAATATAAAATATACTAATTTCGTCTTGGGACATATCAGAGTCGCTGTGTATCACTACGCTTTATAGTCCTGTGTAACTGAAATAATGGTCCCCATGCTTCTGTTAACGCCATCGCACTGTACGAACGAATGCTTGATGTACGGTAAAAAAGCCCATTTGCTGAATAATGGTTCGGTAATGTAATACTGTACAATTTTGCAAAACTGATTATCTTATGTTTTTATCGGAAGTTAGTTATTTGAGAACATTGAGATTGTGCTTGTCATTCAATATGATGCTCAGCAACTCATCGATTCTGCGTTTGCATGACACTTATTTCAGTCAGTACCAGTGGCAATATAACGGAACGATGATCCATTTTCTCGATAGGCAACAATCCGGCCTATATCATATTCTGACAGTGCAGGTGAAAAAATTTTTTATACAAGGTATAACACAATATTCTGAGAAATCATCTCGCTTACAAAGCGATTTGTGAATGAGGAATCTATTGCACAACTTTTCTTTTATGCAAAGCTTCATATATCATTTACCTTTTCTGCGTAATGAAAATGCACTGAAATGATAATCATGGGCACATTCAAAGCTCTTCTTCCTTTGCGTGTAATTTTGACATTTGTAAGACCATCCTTTTTCCCTGGTGTTGCAATCCCAATGGACAGAAGTGTATTATTTATGCAGTTTTGTAATGCAAGATCTAAAGACGATCTATATTCAATGTACTCATTGAGGTAGATTTTTGAGTTTAACATCATTAATCATTTAATATCATTATATTAAAAGTTTTCTTTTACAATCCAAAAAGTTACTTTTATATATGTATATATATATATATATATATATATATATATATATATATATATATATATATATATATATATATATATATATATATATATATATATATATATATATATATATATAATGGGTAGCTGATATTAGCAGTTATACTTAAATAGGTTGAAGATCTCCGAATTCCAGAAGCACATTCCAAAATTCTGGATGTCTCATACTATATGAAGATACTACAAAAAACAGGATTCAAAGTACACATGTGCAAAAGGGAGGAGAAAACATACGCCTTTCCCACGGACGATGATGGCATAGGTCAGTGTTAATATTTTTGTCATTCAAAGGAAAACAATTACTTGTAACTAATTTTACTATTTTCAGTCAGTGATCAGGAAATTAGCCTGAATAATAATCTTAAATTATGATTTCAATTTTTCTGCTTCTAAATGCCGGAAATTAATGGTAAATTTTACTGTAAAGCGGAAGAGGTAGTCAATTTCTATCTAAGTTTCTAAAAGTATTTAAGTTCATTTTTATATTTAAATTAATGAATCACTTAGAAAAATGGTAGTTTTTTTTAAAAAAATATTTAATCCTTTTTTAATATTATTTACATTAGTTTATAACTATGATATTCCCATTAAAATCAAAAAGTTTTTTTTTTTCAAAAATAGTTCATTAATTTAACTAGACTTGAACTTAATCCACACCCACCAGTGTGAAAAGGGAATCATATAAAGGAAGGTACTATTTCACAGTTTATGCCGAAGAAGCACCTTTCCGTCGCATTAGATATTGTTACAAATTTGTAAATAATGATTATATTTGTCTTAAAATATCTCAGACAGATCAGAAATTCTCACATTTTGGGCAAAAATTGCGGTATTTAGACGTGTTGTAGTTTAAAAGCGGATTTCCTAATGATTTGGCGACTTGGCGACAGTTGGCGAGATTCTTGGCGACTTGGCGACGGTTGGCGAGATTTTTGGCGACTTGGCGAGAAATCGATACTTCTGGAAACATCCATCACCTAAGCTCTAGGACCAATACTTTTCGAGATAGCCTAGAAGCTTCCAGAGCCTTGGCGAAATTGGTAGATTTCTCCGCCAAGTCAGGTATAAATACCGCAGCCCGACATGGAAGAGTCAGTAGAGTTTTGTGAAGACAGTCAGTGAGTGAAGACGATTAGTTGTGACTGCTAGTTGTTCTCTGTCTGAGGTATTTGAGACCTGTGATTGGAAGCTATTTCTTATTGTATCTGACGAATTGTAGCTGTATAATTGTGATTGTTACAGCGGGAATTTCGTTTCTCTAGTGAAGTTTTTACGAATAAAAGTCTTGTGTGCATTAAGTGGTTGCTTTATTCAACTCTCAATCGACACGAACCCGTGAAGCTCGGTACAACTGGTGTCAGAATCGGGATTGAAGAGTTGATGCAGCGTGTCACAAGAAAAATGGATATGGATTTAATGAAAAGTCTTCTCGAAAAATTAGCGGAGCAGATGGCTGAGATGAAAGCTGGACAAGAAGAGATTAAATCCGAGATGATGAAAGAGATAAAATCTGGACAGGAGGTGATGAAAGCTGGACAAGAAGAGATGAAAGCTAGACAAGAAGAGATTAACGCCGAGATGATGAAAGAGATAAAATCTGGACAGGATGAGCTTAAGAAGGACATTGTAAGTGTTAAAGAAGAATTCTCCAACATCATTCAGGAGAAGATGAATGCAATGGAGGATAAGGTAACTTCAGTAGAAACTAAAGTTCTAGAGATAGAAGAAAACGTGGAAGAAGCATTAGATAATATCAATAAGGAGATTGAAAGCTTGAAGAAGCAAATGTCAAACAGACATGAGGAACCCAACGTGGCATTTGTGCCATCCCTAGCCAATATTAAACTCTCAACATTTGATGGGAAATCATCCTGGCAAGTATACAAGACCCAGTTTATGATGGTAGCGGAAGCCAATGGATGGAATCCCCGAGCCCAAGCTTTTCACCTGGCGGCTTCTTTAAGAGGAGACGCGGCTGACATCCTCGAGACGCTTCCGGAGGAACAGAGGCACGATTTCCAAGCCTTATCGAGTGCGCTTGAGCTGCGGTTTGGAGATAAGTGCACTAAGGAATATAGCAGACTACAGTTAAAGTCCCGCTATCAAAAAGCGGGTGAAAGTCTTCAAGAATTGGCTGCCGATATTCAGCGACTTTCCCATCTAGCATTTTCGGACTGCCCAGCTGAGATACGTCAAGATTTGGCCCTCCATTACTTCATCGATAGTGTGCGGGATCCGGAGATACAGAAAACACTTAGACTTGCCGATGTCAAAGATATTGGATCTGCCCTAGTCTACGCACATAAGATAGAGGCTGCCCAGCAGGCCACGCGTAAAGACCAGCACTCAATCAGAGCCGTTTCTGCTATTGATACGAACTATGATTTAAGAAAGCAAATTGAAGATTTGCGGCGAAAATTACGTAGCTTAGAATTGAGTAAAGGTGGCAGAAACACGAAAATTAAGTGTTGGACTTGCGGTGGAGTCGGACACGTACGTAGATACTGTCCGAAAACAAAAGATGGTGGAATTCCTAAAATGGAAATACGTCAACGCAAAGAAACTCTTCATGGAAATACTGATGCATTATCAAGGAAACCGTGTAATGAAAGCTGCCGATACTGTTCTAGAGTAGAGAAGAACTATCAGCTGATAAATACTTCGGTACGCCAAGTTACTGTTTCACCTCCATCAAAACCAGACCCATGGAGTGATGAAGGACTTAGGGAAGCCCAAAAAGAAGACCCAGATATAAATCCAATTCTTGAATTGAAAGAATCTTCTAGTATGAGACCAAGTTGGCAGGATATCTCCACCTACAGTCCTGCTACTAAGCAATATTGGGCTCTTTGGGACTCACTCCATATAAGAAATGGTGTCTTATACAGGAAATGGGAGTCCGATGATGGACGTAATTTCAAATGGCAGCTTATTCTTCCGAAATCAAGAATTTCAGATGTTTTGAAAGAATTGCACAGTAGCTCAACTGGAGGCCACTTCGGAGTAATGAAAACTCTACAGAAAGTTCGAGAACGCTTCTATTGGAGCAAAACGAGACAAGATGTAGAGAAATGGTGTCAATCTTGTGATGACTGTGCGGCACGTAAGGGACCAAAGAAACGTAGCAGAGGAAGGTTGCAGCGGTACAACGTAGGAGCACCTTTTGAGCGAATAGCATTAGACATTTTGGGTCCTTTACCACGATCCTCAAATGGCAACAAATACATACTAGTTGTCATGGACTACTTTACTAAGTGGCCTGAAGCGTTTGCAATCCCCGATCAAGAGGCGACTACAGTAGCCGAGGTTCTAGTGCATCAATGGATTTCCAGATTCGGCACACCCTTACAAATCCATTCTGATCAAGGGACAAATTTCACCTCTGTTGTGTTTAAAGGGATGTGTCAAATTCTCGGAATAGACAAGACGCAGACCACGCCACTACACCCACAATCGGATGGCATGGTAGAGAGGTTTAACAGAACCATCTTGAATAACCTCTCCCTTATGGTTTCCAGAAATCAGCAAGATTGGGATTTGAAGCTACCGCTGTTTCTGCTTGCATATCGCAGTGCTGTCCATGAGACTACCGGATATACTCCTTCACAGATGCTCTTTGGTCGCGAACTTCGTCTCCCTTGTGATCTTCAGTTTGGTCGTCCACCGGATACATCTTCATCGCCAGAGGAATACCTTCGAGACCTTCAGGCACGTCTTGAAGATGTCCATAACTTCGCTCGAGACCGAATCAACCTGACGACCGAAAGAATGAAGACAAGGTATGACACAAGAGCGACGGGACATGAATTCCAAGAAGGTGACAAAGTTTGGTTGTGGAACCCGATTCGACGTAAAGGACTTTCTCCAAAGTTGCAAGCCAACTGGGAAGGTCCCTACACAGTCCTAAAAAGACTGAACGACGTCGTGGTTCGTATAAGGAAATCATCTTCTTCAAAACCAAAGGTAGTACATTATGATAGATTAGCTCCTTATCGTAATGTAGAGTAAAAATTAGTAGACCATGGTCTGTTTGTAAATAGTTTAGATAATTTTAATCTTTTCTATTTTCTTGTATTTTTAGTTGCTTGTGTATGTAATGTGCTCTGTATCCTCTTGAAATGTAAATTCTTTTATATTAAATTTGGCCTCCTATCAGGGGATTGTACTGCCCGGGACGTGCAGTCCTTGAGAGGGGGCAATGTTACAAATTTGTAAATAATGATTATATTTGTCTTAAAATATCTCAGACAGATCAGAAATTCTCACATTTTGGGCAAAAATTGCGGTATTTAGACGTGTTGTAGTTTAAAAGCGGATTTCCTAATGATTTGGCGACTTGGCGACAGTTGGCGAGATTCTTGGCGACTTGGCGACGGTTGGCGAGATTTTTGGCGACTTGGCGAGAAATCGATACTTCTGGAAACATCCATCACCTAAGCTCTAGGACCAATACTTTTCGAGATAGCCTAGAAGCTTCCAGAGCCTTGGCGAAATTGGTAGATTTCTCCGCCAAGTCAGGTATAAATACCGCAGCCCGACATGGAAGAGTCAGTAGAGTTTTGTGAAGACAGTCAGTGAGTGAAGACGATTAGTTGTGACTGCTAGTTGTTCTCTGTCTGAGGTATTTGAGACCTGTGATTGGAAGCTATTTCTTATTGTATCTGACGAATTGTAGCTGTATAATTGTGATTGTTACAGCGGGAATTTCGTTTCTCTAGTGAAGTTTTTACGAATAAAAGTCTTGTGTGCATTAAGTGGTTGCTTTATTCAACTCTCAATCGACACGAACCCGTGAAGCTCGGTACAATATTAAGAAATATATTCAGTATAGCCACAAATATTTCTTGCACTATGTATTTCACTTAATAACTTATTTTTTTGTGCTAGATTATAACAGAAATACAAATATTGCTATTTGCTTTTTTCCGGAATAAATCTAATATCTATCCATATACATATATATATATATATATATATATATATATATATATATACATATATATTTGACTGCACTTACAAATAGAGTAACTTACTACTCTTGCATTTAAATATCTATCAGTATTTTTCTCTTTGATTCTCCTATAGAACAACGAAATATCTGTTCTTAATCTGATATTCGAAGATTTTCATACGATTATTCTAATTTAAGTTTAATTTATTATATCAAATATCTTTGATGTTTCTTTCCCTTATTAAAATCTTCTACGATATTTATAATGTTTTAACATTTAAATTGTAACACCCATGAGAGAAGATATTCAAGGATTTCTCGAGCAAAAATGTTAACCATTTTTCAGAATAAAGCAAATTATCAAAGAAAAAAATAGACTAGTGATTTTTCATTACATATACTTCAACAGTAGTAAATTTTATTTGCATGTATTGATAGTTTGATTTTTAGATACTTATAAAAAAAGGCAAATTAAGAATAATCTTGCTTAAGAAAAATTTAAAATTTAAAAAAATATCAGATAAAGAAATTTTATAAGAGCTAAAATGATAGCGCGCGCACTTTAATAAATACACTAGTCATAAAATATCGTGAATGTTTTTCTCATTTTTGCATATTTTCTGACACATGGAAATATGAAATAGTACGAAATGTTTCAAAAGTTTGTCATTAGTTGAACGTGACTGATATGACACATTTATTTATATACTAAAAATGTCAAATATAATTTATTACGTGTTAAAAATTTTTTTCAATTTTCCAGGTTTCTGCAAAGCGATGTTTCCCTTAAAATGTTCCGTCTCAAGCCACTTAGAACAAGAATTTGATAATTTCTTATTACAAAGTTTCTTGAAGTATAACGGAAGAAATTCGGAAGAAAAACTCCTTTGTCATTACTCAACAATACAAATGATCATTAAGAAACCTGAAAGTAATATTACATCCTGAAGTAGAAGCAGAGAAGTTTTATACAAGGACTATTAAATCTAAAAGCCATAGAACAAAAAGCTTTAATGTCAAAAACATTCATTAATTACAAATTGCGACGAGGAAATGAATTAACTTTCATTATAAATCATTGACTAAAGTAAAAGTAAGAGCTTAAAAATTTAGAAATAGTAACACGTATTTAAAATTATCCAGTAATTAGTTCATCTAATATATGAATATATTGTTTAAGCTGTTGAATATGATAGCTATATATGTTTTTATTTCTTTAGTTCATTAAATTTTTACTATGCTATGTAAATACTGTTTTTAAATTTAAATGATATCATTAAACTCATAAAATAAAAATAACGTCCAATTTATAATAGTTTTAGGAGATACATTGTATATCTATAAAAATGTACATAAATAAAAGAAATAATTAAATATCGCAATCAAGCAACATAATAGTGATGTATAATTTTTAGAGAAGCAATTTTTTAAATAGCACATGATTTACTTATTGAATATGAAGATTGTATGTATGTACTGTAATGACACAGCAAATGCGCATATTACTGAATGATAGTACAAGGGGAATGTAAAACTGGGAAAATATTTACTAATATTTCTTGGTAAATTTCTTGTCGATATTGTTTTTTTATTTTAGAGTGTAATCTATGGCGCACATTAAATATTGTATATTACATTCAATGTACGCATCAAGATTCAAGGATACAAATCTTGAAATCATTCAAATTCATTTTATTAAATGAAGTTTTGAAATCATTAAAATCCTTTATTAGTAACTTTGATTTTTTTTAGATTTCTAATTTCACGAGCTTATATACTTTATGAGAAGTTTCTGTAGAAAATATTAACTTATAGAATTTGCATATCTCATTTGCAATTGTTCATAATCATTCTGAATGCAATTATTCATAATAATAATAATAATTTGAAATGTTTCTTATATTGGGTAGCAAAAGTAGACAAATGAAGTGTTTGATGTTTATACGCTTCAATTACTTGGAACATACCATTTGTATGTATAAACTATTAATTTTGTTCATAACTTAAATGAATGAAATGCCGTGTAGATATGTCAATATTCCATGTCAATTCGTACAATGTAGTGTGCATATTTATTCTTAAGTATTTTTCTTTCAAGATAGTTAAATAAGAAAGGTTAGCTAAATTCTACAATGGAGAACAATTACTTAATGTTAAGTAATTCTACAATGGAGAACTATGCTAATTTTGTAACAAATTCTATTGAGCAAGAAAAATATATCTATATATTTTCATAAATTTAGAATGGCAGTCAATAAATTTTTACAACTTTTTTCAATAAAAAAATCTAAAAAATTAGCTTTTACTAAATCAAACATTGTCTAGTTTTTTCCGAAAGCAAAGTTTTTATTTTATTTTACATTAAAACTAATGTACGTTATTTATAAAATCGACTAATTTTAAATATATCATTATAAAATCTTTTAACTACAATTTATTTCCTTTTATTTTGGAATTTATTATTTTCAATTTATAATACGGAATTCAAAATTTGAATTTTAGCCTATATTTCAAGATTTCTTTTATTGTTATAGTTTTAATACTTCTTAGGAATCATTTCAGATCTTTAACTAAGGTTGTCACTTCATAAAATAAAGTACTCAAACAACATAAAAGCTGTTAGCTTTATTTTTTCTTAGTGCTGACACAAATATTGCTTGGCATTTGGTAATAAATTATAAGTTCTAAACTATTTCACAAATTTCTATAAAAACACGCATTCCTAATATTTACAGTTTCCTATGAAGAATGTCAAAATGAAATCATTACCTTTATTTTTGATTGTTAGATTTTTACTAAAAGAAGAGCTTTAAAATACCTTTAAAATTTCTTTAAGTAAACTTTAAAAAAATTGAAGTATTAAAAGATTTTAAAAGAGATCTCTAGATCGAGTTCTTAAAAGGTTTCAACTATTAATACTTGAATCAGCAGAGGTAATTCAAATATCCATCATAAGAATTTTATTATTTGTGAATGAGTATTTTTTAATTAGTGTTAATTTTTAAAGTTATGCGTATTTAACTAAAATACTTCAGTTTGATGTACTCATCCATTATATACTTATATAACTACATATTTTTATCACTAAGATTTATCTCGGTCTTTTTCCTGTAAAAGCGTGATAGAATTTTCCCAACGAAATTCCTGTTGGTTTCATTTTAATGAATGTTGTTAGTGTTATTAATGAAATTTCAGACTTAAACTTGTTTTAATAGTAATTTCATTCATTTTTAAGATGTAGACGAGTTCATATTATTATAGTATTGAAATCTATGTGTATGAACTTGATATCAATTATAATTCGTACAAAAGATTTTCTTTCAAAATGTTAAAACCCTTAACTTTTTTTAATGATTAGACCAAGTTAATGAGAAGTTCATTTCAAATTAGGCCTAAAAGTACAGTTATTATGAATACAATTGAAATAAAATATATTATTAAAATTTTATGGGAAATATGTTTTTAAAGGGCAAAACATTATTGTGCTATGGAGAGTAGTTATTTTGCCTTTATTTTAGAAAATCAGCATATTTGTTTGAATGTACATGTTAATCCTTTGTTTTAATATTATTTCTAAAATAATTTAAATATGCAATAGTAATTTTTGTTTGTATTTAAAAATAGTATTCACATTCAATTTTATCTGTTTTGAATATTTTCTTTTTATGCCATAAAATTGTTTCATTTTTTACATAATTTAATTAGTTTTTAATTGTTACATGTTGCCTCTCTAAGGTAATAGTTCAAAATCAAAGTTTTCTTTTAAAGTAAAATTTTAATATAAAACATTATTTATATTTTGCGTTTATTTAAGTCTGAAAAAATTGCTGAAACTGGTTTTTGCAAAATCTTAAAAAGATTTGATTTCACTGCTGGTATTAATAATTTCGAAGAATATTTTGTAAATTTTGCGTTTCAATTATTAAATTATTTCCCAAATAGTTTATTAGAAGTAAATGTTAAAAAAAGTATTTGTTCTTAAAATAAAAAAAATACCCACAGAGTTTAAGTAAAAAAGACACACACTAAACAACATCTTTCTTTACATATTACTATAATATTCATCAAGATTATCCCAAAGGTAGCAATTACATATGTGTAATGAAATGATTTATAAAATTATTATTCAAAGAGTGTTCATGAAGCTATTGAATGATTAAAAGAGATTAAATGTGCTTTTGAAACTAAATGATCATGACACCATCTATTATGAAACAGTGATGACATACTTTCATCATGTCATCCGTGTTTACAAACGAATTTTAAGAACTTTCTGCACTTGGGGAAGAGAAGGTTTGAGAGGACTCTCCTTAAAGTTGTTGAGATGGCTCTCCTTAAAGCTGTTATCATGTTTTTTGTTGCAGGTTTTTCTGTGTTCATTCGTGAGCTCGAGGAAGTTTTGCGAATCCTTTCCTTAAAGCTGGTATTCTAGGATCTTTAGCAGGTTTTTCTGTATTCGTTTTTCAAGCTTGATGAAGTGATGAAAAGGCTCCTTTTAAAACTGGTATTCTGGGATCTATAGCGTATTTCTCTTTGCTCGTTTATTGAGTTTCAGAGTCTCCTTAAGGCTGGTATTATGGGATTCGTAGCAGGGTTTTCTGTGCTCATTATTTGAGCTTGAAGAGATTTTGAGTAGGCTCTCCTTAAATCTGATGCACTAATAAGATTTATATACTTTGAAATGGACCTCTATAACTCTGGTATTCTTGGATCTGTAGCAGGTTTTTGTGTGCTAGTTTGTTGAGCTTGAGGGAGTAGGTTTTTCTTACATCTGGCATTCTGGGATCAGTAGCACATTTCTCTTTGTTTATTTATTGAGCTTCAGGAAGTGTTAAGGAAACTCTCCTAAATGCTGGTATTCTTAGATCTGTAGCAGGTTTTTGTATGCCCGTTTGTTAAGCTTGAGGGAGTGATGAACAGGGTTTTCTTATATATGGTATTCTGGGATCTGTAGCACATTTCTCTTTGTTCATGTGTTGAACTTCAGGAAGTATTGAGGAAGCTCTCCTAAAGGCTGGTATTCTTGGATCTGTAGCAGGTTTTTGTGTGGAAGTTTGTTGAGCTTGAGGGAGTGATGAGCAGGCTTTTCTTATATCTGGTATTCTGGGATCTGTAACATATTTCTCTTTGTTTATTTGTTGAGCTTCAGGAAGTGTTGAGGAGGCTCTCCTAAAGGCTGGTATCTTGAGATCTGTAGCAGGTTTTTCTGTGGTCATTAGTTGAGCTTGTTGAAGTTTTGAGTAGGCTCTCCTTAACTCTGCTACACTAATAAGATCTATATTCTTTGAAATGGATCTCTGTAACTCTGGTATTCTTGGATCTGCAGCAGGTTTTTGTGTGCTCGTTTGTTGAGCTTGAGGAAGTAATGAGCAGGCTTTTTTTATATCTGGTATTCTGGGATCTGTAGCAAGTTTTTCTTTGATCAATCGTAGAGCTTGAAGATGTTTTAAGAGGGATCTATTTAACTTTAATAGTTCAAGATATATATCAAGTGTCTCTGAGCCCGTTTGTTCAATTCCAGGAAGTGATAAGAAAGCTCTGCCTAAAGCTGATATTCTGAAATCTGTATCACAGTTTTGTTTGCTTATTTTTTTAGTCTGAGGAAGTGGTGAGCAAGGTCTTCTTATATCTGGTATTCTTGTATTTGTAGCAGGTTTTTCTATGGTCATATTTTGGGCTTTAAGATGTTTTGAGAATTCTCTATTTATCGTTAATATTCTAAGATCTGTAGCAGCTTTTTTTGTGTTCGTTTGTTGAGCTGGAAGATGTGATGAGAAGTCTCTCCTAAAGGCTGATATCCTGGGATCTGTAGCAGGTTTTTGTGTGCCTGTTTGTTGAGCTTGAGGAAGTGATAAGCAGGCTCTTCTTATATCTGGTATTCTGGGATCTGTAGCAAGTTTTTCTTTGATCAATCGTAGAGCTTGAAGATGTTTTAAGAGGGATCTATTTAACTTTAATAGTTCAAGATATATATCAAGTGTCTCTGAGCCCGTTTGTTCAATTCCAGGAAGTGATAAGAAGTCTCTGCCTAAAGCTGATATTCTGAAATCTGTATCACGTTTTTGTTTGCTTGTTTTTTCAGTCTGAGAAAGTGGTGAGCAAGATCTTTTTATATCTGGTATTCTTGTATTTGTAGCAGGTTTTTCTATGGTTATTTTTTGGGCTTTAAGATGTTTTGAGAATTCTCTATTTATCGTTAATATTCTAAGATCTGTAGCAGCTTTTTTTGTGTTCGTTTGTTGAGCTGGAAGATGTGATGAGAAGTCTCTCCTAAAGGCTGATATCCTGGGATCTGTAGCAGGTTTTTGTGTGCCTGTTTGTTGAGCTTGAGGGAGTGATAAGCAGGCTCTTCTTATATCTGGTATTCTGGGATCTGTAGCAAGTTTTTCTTTGATCAATCGTAGAGCTTGAAGATGTTTTAAGAGGGATCTATTTAACTTTAATAGTTCAAGATATATATCAAGTGTCTCTGAGACCGTTTGTTCAATTCTAGGAAGTGATAAGAAGTCTCTGCCTAAAGCTGATATTCTGAAATCTGTATCACGTTTTTGTTTGCTTGTTTTTTCAGTCTGAGAAAGTGGTGAGCAAGATCTTTTTATATCTGGTACTCTTGTATTTGTAGCAGGTTTTTCTATGGTCATTTTTTGGGCTTTAAGATGTTTTGAGAATTCTCTATTTTTCGTTAATATTCTAAGATCTGTAGCAGCTTTTTTTGTGTTCGTTTGTTGAGCTGGAAGATGTGATGAGAAGGCTCTCATTAAAGATGGTATCCTGGGATCTGTAGCATGTTCTTCTGTGCTCATTTGTTGCGTTTGAGGAATTGTTGATGAAGCTCTCCTTAAAGCTGGTGTCCTTTTATTTGTAACACGTTTTTCTGTGCTCATTTTTGATTCATTGGCAGTAAGAATTGAATGCAAGGTTATATTCCTGCTAAAGAATGAAGTGAAAATAGAATTAGACTCCTTACTCATTTTGTCAATGAAAATTTCCAACAGAATTCTTCCAATTGGTTTCAAGTTTACCTCGATTTCCATTAAAAACGGAGAATTGATTCAATACGATAAAATAGGGATTTTAGATTCTTTTACTGATGGATATGAGTGATTAAATAAAATATTATTTCGGCTTTCCCATGTGTTTTATGCATTTAAACGTGTGTTGTTGATCATATTTAGTACATTTACCGTATCATATTAAAAAAATTCTCACATACAAAACCCTGACAAAATTAAGTAGAGTAGTTTTGTTACCTGTATGATTTTTAAAAGCCTATTAATTAGCAATTCTGATTTGGAAAATATAATAGCGAATAATATTTTATTAAGCAAATTTTTCAAGTAGGGTGGGCAGCGAGTGTACATATGCATATTATTAAAGAAATGATATATAATGGTGATTAATAAGGAAATTTAAATTACATTCGGTGAAAATTCTGCCTTCATGATCAATGAATTTAATCATAGGAACAAAAACTTTTTGTGAGAATATAAATGCCATTTTCGTGTTTCATTTTTTAAATTTCCAATTCAAAACATGATTTACCATAGCGCATTGAATAATATGCCTTTAGCAGAATATAAATTGAAGTATATTATTTTGTATATGTGTTAAAATTTACTATCCGACTAGAATATTTTTGTGAAAAGTTAGGGATAAACTTAGTATAAGACAGATAATGTTATGTTGCAAGTAGAAATTATATACTTTTCAGGATTCCAATAAACAGTTCTTTTATCGTAAAAATTTATAAACTTTAATTTGCTCAAATAGCAGCCATAATTTAATATTATTAGGACAATTTTCAATTACTTATTAATTGCTTTATCTAATGTAAATGAAAAGACATGTATCTAAAATGAATGATCTCATTCATATAACAATATATCAAAATACCTTCAATGTTCGTAATTTAAACAAAAGTTTTTTTCTCTTAAAATTATAAAAATCTACAAGAACCTTTTTAAGTTTAAAAAATAAAGCCTTTCTTCTTTTATTTTTTTAATTTTTAAGGCTTAAGATTATTTATAATTACCTATAAGAAATGTAAACTGGAAATGAATTGAATTTCAATCATGGTAAAAAAAATATTAAACATTATTTCTTTTTCTATCTCTTGAATAGTAGTTATTTTGGAACTAAAAAAATTGAATTAGGAATAGTAATTTAATTTAAATTTGAACTTCGATTTTAATTAGTTTTAATAACTATTTCATTTAATTATATCGTTTTTTAATTAGATTTTAATACTATATCGTTAGTTAGTTTTTATGACTATATAATAAAATTTAAACTATTGATGCAAACAAGCTTACATTTTTTATTTTAATCTTACATGATTCAAAACTGTATGTATGCTAACAAATTCACTTAGAGAAGTTTTGCATGTCATATGATTTTTTTAAAAAACAGATCAGTTAGCAATTGAATTTATAAATATAACAAATAAAAATCATTTCTAAAAGGTAAATAATTTAAGTAAATAAGACATCAAGAATCTGTTTATGAACATTAATTAAGAAATGGTATATGATGGATATTAATAATGAAATCTAAATTCCATTTTACAAGTGTTTTGACTTTAAAAACAATTATTTAAATTATATGAGCGAAAACTTTTTGTTAGAAGATTAATTCCCTCTACTTGTTTTTTTACTGTACAAATTTCAGTTTCAAGAACTAACCTAAAAAAAGCTTGCTTAATTTAAACAAAATTATTTAATAAATACATTTATTGAACTTTAACGTTGTCTTTTCTACTTAATTATTTCGGAGAAATTCGTTTATTTGCAACATTTATTTCGATTTTTCTGTTACCAGACAAAAATTATGCATTAGTCTGATTAATTATAAGTATCTCATCAGAAGAAATTTTCCTTCTGTTTCTGAAGAGTTTTTTGCTAACATATGGCTTAGACAAATTTTAGAGTAATTTATTACTAACTATCTATAGTCCAATATACATATACATCCAATATAAATTTTATTTTATGTATACAATATATATTTTATTCTATATTGGGTGTATACCAATACAATATACTTCCAATATGTGATAAAATACACTGTCCAAAGTTCATAAATACTACAAAAATATTATAAATATAAAATTATAACGTTCCGTTATCATAATATTTTACAGCAAAAAAAAGTTTTTTGTGCATGAAGATTTAATTTCAAGCCTTTTTTTTACATTCTTTGCCTAAGCATTAAATTTAGATAACCAATATCAGCTTCAGTTCCAAAAATTTAAAAAGCAATTCTTTTTATACTTCCTTTAGGATTATTTGGTATCTATGTTGCTCATTTGTATCCTTAAAATATATTTTAATTGAGGGGAAAACATAAATTCAAATGATTAACATAATTTCTTAAATTTTAAGCAAACGGCATTTTGCTAAGCAATATATATGCAATATAAAATTAACAAGATTTGCAAATAAATGGTGCCAAAATATATTCTATTTTCTTAATCTGAAAAAACTGTGAACAAAGTAAAAAAATCCTGTTCTTAATTAAAAAGTTGTATTCGAAAGCATTATTACAATATAATTTTAAAAAATTTTGATTTAGCATTTTGAAGAGCAAAACTATTTATATGCTTACTAAATATACCTAAAAAATCCTTTTTTTAGTATTTTAAGATTTGCATATAGAAAATTTACAAGAAATTTGAATATTAATACATAAAAGAATGTTTCAGAACAATAAATTTCTACTAATATCTGATTGATGTGAGGAAATCTCTTATATTAGTAGAAAATTAAAATAAAAATATTATGTTACATATTTCGAAAAAATTTAGATTAAATTTGTTTCCAATATTTTAAATTTAATAAAAATGGTCAAAAGTAATCAATTTACTTTCTTAAATTTGATACTATTATATTACCTGTGGCACTTTTCTATTATCTTTCCATTATAAATTTATGTTAAATAAATTCAATATGTTACAAAATTATTTTCAATTTAAGCTCCGGTACCACATCTTTTATAATGAAATTTTAGAGTTATAAATCTGATAGTTATAGATCATCTTAGTTTTTTTAGTATAAATTAAAACATATTTTAATTAGAATAATGGGCTAACATAGATATTAGGATACAACAGTAAACAATAAGAAATGTATTTTTAAAAATATATCATGTCAATAAACCAAAAATTGGTGGAAAATATCAAATGGATAAATATATCAAAAAAGTTCGAATACAAATACCACACTCACCAAATGTCTGAGTTCACCAAATCATCAGTTCACCAATCAATCAGTTCACCATATCAGCTTAGTCCAAGCACTTCAGCTGTTGCAACGACTTTCTTCTACACATTATCTTCAGATATGTCTTACTTGCACTCCTTTTTATAGGCATTTCTTATCTTAACAATCAAGGTACAACAAAGGTTTAGGTTGAACAAGGGGACTGGCAAATCACAGAGGCTCGAAGCTGTGATTCGTCTAAGATAATATTAGGTAGATGTAATGATATCTGTGAGTCAGCAAAATATATGACCCACATGGTCCAGACTAATGATTTAAAATACTTTTAATTAATTAAATTACAGCTTTTTTTACAATTTAGATGAATATTTTAATTAAAAATTTTATGGTCAATAGTAATATTAAATTTCATAGTTTCTTAAAATCATGAAATTAACCTATATAATTTGTGGAGGTAAAACTCTCGTATAATATCAATTAAAAGAAAAAGTCTATTTAATAAAAGGTAAAATAAGGGGTCCAGGTCTACACTGCCCCTTTCTGTTTTCTTGATGGGATGCAAAGCTTATGTCACGGTTAGGTGAATAAAAAGTAAATAAAACTTTATTTTATTAGTCGTAAATTTTATTTATAAAGCAAAAATGCTTATAGTAATTGAAAAAAAAATTAGCTTGTATTTTGTTTAATTGTTCTTTGATTCCATACATTTGACTTAATTTCTTATTTTCCTACCGGTTAAAATAATTAGAAATTTACTTCCAATTTTCTACTGCATGTTTAAATGTTTTGAAAAAAAAATTATTATACCTTTTGGAATAATAAATTTATTTATTCATCGAGGAAATGTATTAATCCTCATTTCTAAACACATGTTATTTAATAAATGCAGCATATGCATTCAGAATCAAGGGGCCATTCAAAAATTTACTCTTCAGATTTGATTAAAATAAATTAGAATTTGATTCCGTTTTTATGCAACATATTGAAATATTTCGAAAAATGAAAATAAATAACGACCGAATTGTTTTGGGTTATACAACTAATAATTTTTTTTTCACATGTTAATGTTAAACTCTGCGTATGCTAATGTTCTTTTTCATGAAATATTTATAACAAAAAAGTTTAAGATTGACTCTCCGTGCAAGTGAATTAGAATTTATTTCCTAGTTTCCTTAGTATGCTTAAGTGTGCTTGGAAAAAATTAAAAAAAAAAAAAAAAAAAACAATTATTAAAGTAACTTGGATTGAGCAAAAATGAATTTATTCACATCACGTGGTAATGTTCGATGAAATATTTAAATTTTTTTCAGCATATTTAAGTGTTTGGAAAAAATAAAATATAATTTTTGAAATAACTTGGATGGTACAAGAAGTTTTTCATTCAATGTGGCAATATTCAATGAAAATATGGTTAAATACAACGTTTAGGGCAGGGCAATGATGTACGCTTTGTTCCTTTTAAAGAAATAAATTAGAATTTGTTTCCTATTTTCTTCAGCATATTTAAGTGTTTGGAAAAAATAAAATATAATTTTTGAAATAACTTGGATGGTACAAGAAGTTTTTCATTCTATGTGGTAATATTCAATGAAAATATGGTTAAATACAACGTTTAGGGCAGGGCAATGATGTACGCTTTGTTCCTTTTAAAGAAATAAATTAGAATTTGTTTCCTATTTTCTTCAGCATATTTAAGTGTTTGGAAAAAATAAAATATAATTTTTGAAATAACTTGGATGGTACAAGAAGTTTTTCATTCAATGTGGTAACATTCAATGAAAATATGGTTAAATACAACGTTTAGGGCAGGGCAATGATGTACGCTTTGTTCTTTTTAAAGAAATAAATTAGAATTTGTTTCCTATTTTCTTCAGCATATTTAAGTGTTTGGAAAAAATAAAATATAATATTTGAAATAGCTTGGATGGTACAAGAAGTTTTTCATACTATGTGGTAATATTCAATGAAAATATGGTTAAATACAACGTCTAGGGCAGAGCAAGTTCTTTTTAAAGAACTTGCTCTGCCCTAGACGTTGTATTTAACCATATTTTGCTTTGTTCTTTTTAAAGCTTTGTTCTTTTTAAAGAAATAAATTAGAATTTGTTTCCTATTTTCTTCAGCATATTTCAGTGTTTGTAAAAAAATAAAAGAAAATAATTATCATAAACAAATTCAAGTCTAAATTTCAAGAGGAAAATTCAAGCTCTTACGCTAACATTTGAGTTGAATGAGATTTTAAAAATGTAAACTTTGATCCGTCATTTTAGGCTGAAGTTTGACCATGATTTATCACGTAATAAATACATTTACTTGGAATTTAAAATTTGATGTTACTGAGCTACATATGAATAGTTGAGAGAGAATCATTGACTGACAATATCAGATGTCATTCGTGCTATTTGTCATGATACTTTGACAGATGAGCTCATACCGATAAATCAAAATAAAACTCCATACCAGGAGCGAGATAAAACAGAGCAGCAAGTACCACCCTTATCATTGTCTAACAAAAGACTAAGGGGGCATTTCTAAGATTATCCCTTTAGAAACAAATTCTCTGATGTTCGTATATTTACTTCGAGTGAGATAAGATATTTGCTATCTTATCTGTGAGTAACATTCTTAAAAGAAAATTCTTCACTAATTCTTAAGCATGATATCTGATACACAAAATCATGATATCTAGTAAATAAGAATATGCATGATTCACAGAAGTAACTCAAAAGCACTTTGAGAAAATTTCAAAATAACCAAAATAATGTATATAATCAAAACCCAAGCCAAATAAAGTAGACTATATTTTAGTACTGTGTTTTCTAGGTATTTATCTAAAATTCTAAAATGAGATTTAAAATAAATAAGTAAATGAGTTTTAAAAAATAAATAGTAATATAAACTGATGAATACTTAAGTAAAAAAATAATAAAATTATAAACGAGTTCTAAAATTAATTTTTATGATTACTACTAAAAATTTTTAAATATTATGTTTAAATATTATCAATGTAAGAGTGAGAGAAAGAATATTAAATTATTAATAAAAAATTATTAGTTTCAAAATAACTGTAAAATGTACATAAATACATTTTTAACACAGCTTATTGCATTTAATTACAGAATTTTTAACTATAAGTTCATGTCTATATATATTTTTTAAATATGAACAACCGATTTATTTCTGAGCATACAGTTTGAAAAAATATGTTACATATAAAAATATTCACATAAATACGTATTTTTATATAGCATTTAGCTCAGTTTCTGTTTTAATAATATAAAAAAATATAAAATTTAACCTTTAAACAATTTGTCTATTTAAAGTAGTATTTATTCTGTTTCGTGGATTATGTCAGGAAAACATTTAAGCATTAAATTAGAATAACAGCATTTTATATCAATATTCTTTTAGAGCAATAGATTAACATGGTTTGAATCAAAAACAGAGCAGCGTAACTCTGGAAATTAATAAAATACCTTGTCAAACATTCACTGAATATTCCTTTTCCAACAGAACTTTTTCATAGTTAGTGGGTCATACCCACATGTTCCAAGAAGGGAAACTAAGCAAATGCTCACCCTGATGTGCAATCAGACGGCTGAGATTGAAAATCTATTTCTCGTAATTCCTCAGAGGCTAGAATCAAACCCGAGATCCTTTATTTCAAAAAGCATAAGACCAAGATTAGCTTTTACAAGCAAAATATAACTTTAGATGTAAGAAAACCTTCATATGTATCTGGAGGTAATAATTTTATTAGAACCACTGTCAAGAGCAAATATTGCAACCTGAATCAACATTCTCATCTCATGAAGAATGATCATCACATTTTTAGCTTACATAATTTACCTGCCAATATGTTGCTCATTAACTGAATAAAAACATCTTCTTTCAGTTCACAAATATAAGACCCCTAGAAAAAATGGGTTCCGAAAATTACTTTCTCATATCAAAAACTTTATAAAAACGGAAAAAGATTCTGTAAGTAATTCGGAATGTACAAAAACTAATTTTCATCCATTTTTCTTTAAGATTTAATCCTGTTCTTCTAGAAATATTTTAAATTTTACATAAGTGTGTTTTTATTGATTTAATAATAAAAATTTACAACAGTTATTGCTTAAAATGAAAACATTTCT
This sequence comes from Latrodectus hesperus, assembly GCA_037975125.1. Lineage (NCBI taxonomy): Eukaryota > Metazoa > Arthropoda > Arachnida > Araneae > Theridiidae > Latrodectus > Latrodectus hesperus. Next base: position 122,209,862 of record CM075851.1, read on the forward strand.
GCATGAAACATAATTTGCAATGTTAGGGAAAAAATGAAAGAGTACACTTTCATAAATATATTAAAATAGATGCAAATGAAAGTCCTATATGTATAATTATTGTACTTTTAATAAAAAAGGCTTATTGTAATATGTATTAAAAATGCAATTTTGAAATTTATTAAATTATTTTCCTTTTACCTATTATTTCAAATGGAAATGGCATAAAGTGAACTCTTCTATTTTTCAATATAATTAGGAGGATAAATATAAGAGAACTTTGTATATTCTAAAAATATGGGAAGATGATGTTATATTCTTTGATTATGATTTATGCGAATAATTTTCTTTTCATGCATGGAAAAATAATAGTTATAAATTATTACTATCTCACCCTTTAAATATAGTAAGATGTGTTTATTATATTGAATATCATATATGAAAAATAAATGATTTGTTAATATTATATAATGTAATCAAATATTTATAAAATATAAACCGTTATAAACGTAGAAAAATGCTATAAATCCAAAAAATTATTCAGTAATTATTTTATCAACAGGTTTAAGGAAAAAAAGTGGGGGGCAACCAGGCTTGAACCGAGGACCATTCGAGCTGCAGTCGAATACTCCACCACTGAGCTACCACAAGAGATTGAAACTGTTGGAAAAATACTTATATTTTAAAAGAATATACTGCAGATTTTTAGTACAGTTGAATTACGAAATATGTGTGTGTGTATGATTCATTATTACGAGAATCAGAGGCAACATTTCGTACTAAATATTTTTAAAACTTGCTGTCTATAAGTTCCTTAATAAAATACTTTTATTATAAATTTATCTATAATTTGGAAGCATTTTATTGATCAAAATCTTTTAAAAGAGGATAAATAGTAAACATTTATTTTTTACGGAAATTTTCTGTCGTTATAAATAAAAGCATCAAAAGTAAATAAATCAATTTCTGATTTCACATAAAAAAATGAAAGAAAATAACCAGTTATACTTGAGATTTCACATTTCATTGTAAATTAAATCATTAAAAATCAATTAATAATTTTCTATTTTTCAATAATTAAAAAATAGTGAATAGTTTAATTTCCTATAATATTAAAGGGAAACTTTGAATATAATCAAAAATAAATGACATTTTTTTACATGTATATCAAGTTTAATTTCATTTGTAAAATTTAACTTAATCATTACAGTTTATCATAGTAACGAAGAATTATATTTCATTAATGCAACGAATTTGGTAATTAGTTTATTATGATTTCCCATGAACGATTTTCAATACAAGACATGAGCTCTTCCGTTTAAAATGCTTTTAATAAATTGTAAATGAACTCTCGTTGTTATTATACATTGTTTCAGAAGATATAGAAGAGAAAAGGAAAATTTATGCAAGTTGTAATTTTATATAAGTTAAGAGTAAATAGAAAATTTTTTAATACTTCTAAAAATGTATTATTCTTAAAAATACTTTCTTAAAAAATTTTGATAAATAATTAATTTTAAAATGTACGAAAGTATATTTTCAAATTTTAGCTAATTGCTTTCAATATCAGCATATAAAATTCCTATTTTTAAATTTATTTTGTTATTTATTAATATATTTCCATATATTAAAGGGATAAAAAATAAATTCTATGTTTAAAAATAAACACAGTTCTGTAGTTTTTACTCTAATTCCATTTCAATAACATAAAAAGTTAACATTTATAAACTCTAAATCAATGAATTTAAAGTATCAAACTCTTTTTCTAGACCCTGCCCAGAAAACTCTCAATGATTAACTTAGTCTAAAAGCTGTTGTCTCGACGTTCTTTTAAAAATAATTGATAAGTCTGATTTGATTCTGCAAATAGGAGAGGCTAACAGCTTGAGTATGTTAAAATGTCTTACCAAACATTCATCAAACATTTGCCTTCCAAGAAAACTTTCGTATCATTACCAAACATTCATCAAACATTTGCCTTCCAAGAATACTTTCTTATCATTACCAAACATTCATCAAACATTTGCCTTCCAAGAAAACTTTCTTATCATTAGGGGGTCATATTCACGTCTTCCGAAGCTGGAAATCCGAAAAACTCTCAATAATGTATCATGAGAAATGTGCAGGCTTAGGGCCAAGCCACAAAATTTCCCTCGTTGTTCAACAGTGACTGGAATCAAACCTGAGGCCTCTTACCCCCGAAAATCCCTATTCTATAAGGTCAAGATCAGATAAGGATAAGGTCCAGAGGCAAATGCAACATTTAGAGGCAAGAAAGCCTTCATATATCTTCGGAAACAATGCTTCATATTTGTTAGAGCCGCAATCAAATATAAAAACCAAAACCTGAGATAGCAATCTTATGAAACTAATAATGAATTATAAACATGAAATTTGTGTGTTCACGTAATTTTCCTATCAACGTGCTACTTTTTGGCTGAATCAAAATAGAGCATGATTTCTTTTATTTACAAATGCATTGCTATATATTTTGAGAAAATTTGATCCGTAAATCTATATCATGATATGGTAAAATTTGTGCAAACCAAAAGTATTCTGAAATTGATTCAAAATTTCCAAAATATAATCCTTATACTTTTTCAATATTTCGTCATTTTCGAATGTTAAAAACAATACAAGACTTTAACAAAAAATGTTTTACTTACCTCCAAAGAAATAAGTTATTCAAAGGATATTTGATTTAAACTTTTAATTTGCAGTAATTATTTTAAAAAGAATTTATTAAAATCAATTTATTCACATTATCTCACAATGGGTAGGAGAATTCCAGTGTTTTACATTAATATGATAATATTCAATAATAAATGATGTTTTCCCTTTCTCAGAAATTTTTTTTTTTGATAATTTTTGAACTATCGTAATCGCTCTAGAAATAGTAAGTAATAAAATGACGAATATTTTCTGATAATACTTTACTTTTGTGTGTAAAATTAACTGATGCAATTAATGGATGAGAATATTAATTGATTTTCCACAAATGAATGTTGTGCAAAATCAATTAATATAGCTATGAAATTTAGCACAACTGAAATTCACTTCACATTACCACAATGAAAAGATAAAATTTGCAACGATATTTGCTTTTGTATTAATTTGATTAGTAATGTTTTTTTCTTTTATTTTTGTTTTATAAACATTGTGATTGCTAACTGAAGCAAATTTTTAAGCCAATATATCCTTTATTATTACGCATTATATTCACGAAAGGTTATCCTATAAAGTTTTCCTATGCTAAAAACATTGTATCAAATATAAATATATTATCATCCATTCTTATTTTTTTTTCACAAAATTTTAGAAAGAATTCTAGAACTTTTAACATTTGTTGATTTTCAATCTGTGTTTTTTTTTAAATTCCTTTTATATTCAAGTTTGGATAAAGAAAATTTAAGATCTAATCCCTTTAAGCTACAAATAATTCCATTTTTTTTTGTAGATTTTGTTTTTTTAATCTTGAAATTAGCTGCATTAATTGCTTACAATAAAGCCATGATATGCATGAAATATAAATTGGTGAATTAGAATGAGATTAAAAATATAGCGAACGAGGGAGAGAAAATGCTTTCTTATATTAAAATAGTTAAGAATAAATGCGTAGTAATTGAATGTCTTATGAGAAAATGCAAATTGATTTTATATTTTTATCATCTGCTTTTTTACGTTTTTTTTTTTTTTTTTTTTTTTTTTTCCATAGAGGAGAGATGAAGTGAACACTTTCCTATTTTTCACTGTGGTGATGAGGAATATTAATAATACAACTTCTCCTATTATTCTAAGACTATTAGATTTAACAATAATCTGCTTATAAAAAAGATATTATTTAAAAACGATATTATTAATGGGATACTAAAATTACAATATTATTATTTTTTTGAATATAGAGAAAATTTTTTTGAATATTTTCTTATTTTGATTATTAAGGGTGAAAAATGTTGACATTTTAAATATTATATTTTAATAAAATATTTATCTAAGTAAAAAATATGAGAACCATTGTAGATATACTCCAAATTAAACAAAATAATTTGCTGATTATTTGATGCACGTGCTTAAAGTTAATATCAGGGGGCACCCGGGTTTGAACCGGGGACCTCTCGATCTGCAGTCGAATGCTCTACCACTGAGCTATACCCCCAACGCGATATCCGTTGAAACTAATGTTAAAATCACCAAAAATTACACTTAAAAAGAATGCATTGAAAATCCTGTCTCAGTGCAGATAAATTATAATAAAATGTAGGATTCTTTATTACGAATTCAAAAATTCTTTATTGCAAATTCTTTTTTAAAAGGTTTTTAAAAATCAATATCTTTAATAAAACAGCTTATTATAAATTTCTCTTTATCTTGGAAAATTTTCATTTCATCAAAATATTTAAAAAGAATGAGAGAAAATAGTAACCCCTTATATTTTACCGATGTTTCCTTTCATTATAAAAAAATCATTAAAAATATATCAATCATTTTCTGCTTTGCAATAGTTAAAATTGTAAATATTTTTCATTTTTTTTTCATATTGTTATGTGAAGATTTTGAATATAACTAAAAACAAACTGACAAACACTTATTTTTTGGTCGTATATAAAGTTTAGTTGCATTTATAAAATATAACCTAATTATTACATTTTATTTTTCTTGATTCCTATTACTTATTTAATTAATATTAATAATTTTTTGCTTAATTTATTGTGTTTTCCCACAAGCAACATTCTGTGAAACATTAAGCACTTCCAATTAAATTGCTTTTTACAAGTTTCAAATTAACTGTAATTTTTATCATATATTGTTTCATAAGCTGCCATAAGGAAAAGGATCATATTTCAAATTGTATTTTTATGCAAATTAATGAGAAAAAAAATTCCCTCAAATTTATTTGATTACCTGATTTTTTTCATAAAAGTTTTCAGTCTAGAAACATGGAAAAATATTTTTTTTTTTAAATTTCTTAATTATACATGAAGTGTATAAAATATTTCAATAATTTGAATGAAAATTAGACTGATTCATATTTATATTTTAATTATTTATATCCCATTGACTTCCATATGTATAGGTTTTAATAACATAAAAAATAATAAATTCTGAAACAATTAAATTCATCGCATGTTTCTTAATGTTCTAAGAAAACTTTTTAATTTGCATTCTATATATTTTTTTAAATATATTTTTGTATGGTACAATTTTTTTATGTATTTCTAACTATTCAACAATTATTTCAATATTCTTTTTTGAAATTTACCTTTTAAAAATTTGTAAAAAAGATAAAAAATATATTAAAAGAATTTATATTAAATAACTAATAATTTTTTATTTAAAATATACTATTCAAATTATCTATATGATTATATAGTTAATATCACCAAATTAACTAAATATACTAAATATAAAATAAACTTTTATAATTATGTAACCGATTTTTTTATAAATTTTTTTAAGCATTTGAAAAAAATTCTTCTTTACTTTTATAAAATTTTCCATAATTTCGAAAACATTTAGATTTACTTATTCGCAAACTCACGGAATAACATATTTTAATTTTTTGAAAAATGAAACTTTTTTACAATATAAATTATTCTAAGTAAAATGATTATTAATTTTCATTTTAAGCTTAAATACAGTACATGATATTTAGTTTCAGTTTTAAGTATCTTTATGAAAAATTTTAAGAAAATAGTCTGATATAAATCATTAAACATTTTATATATGTTTGAATGCATAGAATTATCTGAAAAAGAAGAAACGTATTTTGTAGTGAAAATTGAACTACAAAAGTTTATGTATATAAGTAATTGAATAATAAAATATCAAAGATAGAGATTTATTGGGAAACAAAATGACAAGAATTTACAAAGCTTAAGAAAGATTAATTTCATTGAAAGCTTTTTGTACTTGAGGAAAATTTGAAAAATATTTCCTAAATTCTGGTGCTATTGGGCCTGTATAAAATTTTTCTGGAATGATTTGTGGCTCACCCGCGGTGAGAACAGAGTACAAGATTGAATTGCGATTGAATATTGAGCTGAGAAAAGAACTGGGTTCCTTACTGAGTTTGTCGACGAGAATTTCTAAGACAATTCTTTCGACTTTTTTGAAATCTGCCTTAATTTCCATGAAAGAGTATGTATTGATGTGAGTAGAGTTTGAAGTCAGGAAGACACTGCCATGTTTTACTATGAAGTTCCTAATCCTGAGCTTCAGTTCGGGGATGTATTGCATAGACGACTCCTTCAATTTCTCTATTTCCTCTGTGATAAGTGAAACATTCTTGGAACATAAGTCAAGAAACCGTGGGAAGTATTTTTCTGAGATTCTGTCGATAAGAGGCTCGGCTTCAGAAGTGAATTTCGTCTTAGCTGCTACAACTTGTTCCCTTGAAACTGGAAATACAACTGCTCGAGAAGTACTAAGTAACTGTTGGACTAACGTGTTGATGGCGAATGGTCCGAAAGAATTCTTTGCAATAAAGAAAACACGCGCCATGTCTTGCCTAGTTTCTCGATCTTGCAACATATCAAAGACAATCGGTAAAACAACCTTGTTTTTGAATGTATATTCTTTACTAATAATCATTTTACGAACGGATGGAATGAATTGAGCTACTAAAGGGTCAACATATTTCAGGAAAGTTTCCGCAAGTGATATGTCTTGCAGTCTGTAATTAACTTGACGCTTGATTCGAGCTCCATGTAAGGCCTTAGTTGAAAGGAATTTCGCTAGCCTCAGAAATGGCACAGCGTCTTTGGAAATGTCAGACATTATGTCAGAGAAAGAAACGATGTTAATATGCGTGGAATTTGATAATTCAACAGAATGATGAATCTTGTCTGCCATCCTTAAAGCTAGTTTCTTAGCATAAGAAACTGATTTCTTAATTTGGGGAAGTAATTTTTTCTTGACAATTGGCATTACTTCTTCTTTGATATTTAAAACGAATGGAACGTACTTTTTTTGGATCTCTGATAAGATAGAAGGGGCTATTTCTTCAAGCGTAGTTTCTATGCTGGAGATGAGAGATTTCTCCAATTTCTTTATACTAGTCTTCAAGTTTTGAATAGATATTGAATGAATCTGTAAATTGGAGCGCTTCTGCTTATGGTGAAAGCTTTCAAAGCAAAAGACATCGGAAGCATTTCGACATACTTGAAAGAGAATATCAAAGGCTTTCCCTTCAGGACAGGAAGCGCTTTTCAACTCAGGACCATCGCAGTAATAATATGTCTGTAAAAATAAAGAAAAATTAATTAATTTACGTTCAAGTTTTTTTTTTAAATACAAGTCAACTGTTACTATTCAAAGTTTAACAGTTAGTTGATTTTATAATTTGCTTCATTTCCAATTTCTATGTATTTTTATGTATGTTATAGTCAAAACAAATATAGCTTCCTTTTGTGGAAATATGTATAACATTTTCGCGAGAGGAAAGACTTGGGCATCTTTACTGACTAAGCCTGTCCCGTGCAATAGGGCTGTAGGTGTTGCAAATTTCCGTCTAAGGAAGGGCTTGACTATCGTCAGGCACACTTCCACCGTTTCGGTTTAACTGACTCTCCGACTTGACCTTTGTGTGGACTTGAAGAAATGACTGATGACCACCTCTACTCTCTTCCCGAGACTTCGCCTAGAAACTCTGAGGAAGATGACTTTTCGTTTTATTCTAGAGTGTTTCGGGCTGCTCTTGACGTAGACTAACGGTAAAAAACCAAGGTCGGGTGTAGGGTAAAAATAATTTATATATTTTGCAAAAAAGGAAAACATTGGGTAATTTTTCCGAAAGGATCAATTTCATTTCAATATGAAGGAATTAAAAATGTTTTTGATTTTTTTATCTATCTGAAAAGTTTTCTGTACCTAAAAATAGGCAGATGAAATAAGATAATAGTGCCTGTTTTTCTATACATAAATTCAAATAAATCTTTTCACACTTTCTTATATCTTATATAAATTGACTTCCAAAAGGTAATTATTTTATTATTTTTGGTTATGCTTGTTTCTTAATTTGAAATTTGTGTTATTAACAGAACATTTTACAATTTCAATGTATATAGAAAAATGATGTCTATTTAAAAATAAAGCTGCTGATTATATTTTAATTAACTATATTTTTTCAACAAGAAGGACTTACGAGCTTTCCTGAAATAATTAAAGGATTTTTTAACGATATGGTTTATTAATTTGTAAAATTAAGTTAAGTTAATATTAATACTGTGGTTTAATTTTCAGGAATTCTTTGGCCTTAAAATTAAAGAAGATTTAACTATTTTAAAAGGGAAATATTCTGACAATCATTTTGTGCGCTTATTTCAATTTCTGTGAACTACTCTTAACAATAAGGCAAATAATATGCATTGAGCGATAGTTAATTTTATTTACAATATTTTTTCAGTTTATGAGGACATTAGATTTTAAGCATATTCAAATAAAAATTTCAATAAATAATGTTGAATTTAATTTCAAAATGGTAAGTAATTATTATTTAAGCAATTTTAAGTAAGGTTCAGCTTATGTATATTTTTAAAAAGTTATATGAAACTTTCTTCAGCACTAAAAGATGTTCGGTTAATATTTTAAAATCAGATCCAACCTTTGATATTTTGATAACATAGTAATTCATAATTTTTTGCATATGTTTTTGTGCTGACAATTCATTGATGTTTACATACATTAAAAATTAATTTATTTTTAACACGCATTTAATATAAAAACATCCATTATGTTGCTTTGGAGAATCAAATATGTTTCAAAATTTATAATTATTGAAGGAAATTTCACATCTATTGTACATTATAGTATAAAATGTTGCATGAATAGTATGTAACAAAGTAAAGCTGTTGTATTCGGTGCTGGAGAGAAAAATTAGTAACAATTAATAATATCTATAAAAGATTATACTTTATTACTTTAAAAAATTTATAAGGAAATTCGTATTATTAAGAAATGAAATTCCTGGAAAAAACATGTCCCCAATTTTGGTTTTTTTCTCAATAAATATCATTTATAATAAATGAATTTTTTTATTTATTTTTCTATTTATTTTTCCATCGATTTAATTAATCAGTTTTAACATTTCAGATAGTAATGAAACGTTGAGGAATGGTGAAATACAATCATTTTCGAACATATTAAACAAAAGGAACTTTAAAACCCCATGCTCATATGATTTCCGGTTTGAAAAAATATATCACATGTTTAATTCTGATATGAAATTAAAGGAAGTTATCTTACCGTGCAGTTCTCTCCAACTTCAACAATAGGAACAGAGGAATTGTCTTCGGGGCAAGTATGGCAACGGCAGACTGCAGAGAATGCAATCAAACCAAATATAAGTGGCAGCAACATTTCTCAGATTCTGTAATAATATGCGTAAAAATCTGTAATTAAATATAAATTTTTGTATGAAATTAAACAATAATAATATATGTTTTAATACAAAAAACAAATTACAATTATTTCTAATTAATAATTTTTTAATGTCTTCCATCTGTTATACTGCCGCCTACCCTGTCTAGTGGTCAGAGTGCCTGACTGCGGATAGAGAGGTCATGGGTTCGAATCCCAGTTCGGGCATGGATGTACTTTCCCTCTCTATCAATCCTTTGTCTTTTCTTTGTATGCATGGATTGTGAATGTTTGCCTACCCTATAAACGGGCTCCTATGGCATGTGTGTACTGAGAAAGTCGGGGGCTCCACACCAAAATAGGGTTCAGTGGGAAAAGTGGAGCAGCGCACCCCATGTTGCCAGCCCGGTTGGTACACGACAACAACATCCATATACTACACAGCTTCATTATTCCAGTTTCTACTTTCAAAAGCAATAACTCTCTGTTTACTGCATTTAAATAATAATAAAATGGATATTTGACTTGAATATTATTAGGATTTTGTTTTAGAAATTAGTTTTCCTATGTATATTATCAAGGAAGCTTTTAAAAACATGTTAATAACAGAAGGGTTTCTAAAGAACTGAATTACAATACTGGATTTACAATTTATATTTTGAAGGATATTAAAAAACGATGAATTCAATATTTATTACATACTTAATTAATTTCCACTTACGAGCATTTTTTAAACATAAACTAAATATATAATAAAAAAACATTTTATTTTATAAAAAATAATTCTATAAACCTACTCTATTACTTTCTATTCTACTCAATAAATATAAATCTTATAAACTAATAATATATAAAGTTATATTATTATTGAAATACATCAAAACTAAATCATAGAACAATTTAAAAAAGAATTTGTAAGGAATTTAATATGAAAATTTTTAGTACATAAACTGTAAAAATCACTTTATTTCTTGAGCCTAAATAAAATTGTATGTGCTTAGTAACAATAGGAAAAATAATTATTTGACTTTGAATTTATAAGAAATTTTTTCTTAAAGAAGAAAGTCTAATTTATTTAAATATGAGTTATGAATTATTTTGAGTGTTTACAACTATACATTTATTCACAAACATATAATCCTGTTATCAGCTTTTATTTTATTCCATAAATATAAGCCTTACAAATAAAATTTTAAATTATGCGTTATTACTGAAATTTAGGAAAAACCAGATCCGACAAAATTTTAAGGAAAGCGTACATAAGAAATTTAAACAAGAAAATTATTATTCCATAAGTTGTAAGAGTCACATTATTTCTTGAGCATAAATGAGATTATATAACCTTGATAACAATCGGAAAAATAATTATTGGATTCTGTATTTAAAATAAAAATGATTTTAAGGTCCAGTTTCATTAAAAGGCGCCACTTTGCTATGATCAAATGGAATTCTAGTCAAGTGGGGGAGGTAAATGAATTTCCATTCTTATATTTCGTAAAATTCATCTACATATGGATAAAAAAAATCCCTTAAAAAGATTGGAATTAATTCAGCCAAATCTGAATTATAAATCTCTTTTCTCAATTATACCAAAAAATATTTTTATTAAAATTAAATCGTAAAAAATACTTGATTTTTAAAGGGGATTATTCTAAAACAAGAAAAAAACCTTTGAATTTAATTTTTTTTATTATTTATCTTTGCTGAAAATATTTATTGGAAAGAATTAAAAAATTTAAAATATCTAACAGATTTTTTCAGTGTTTTTTCTTTTTTAAATATTTTTGGCGTAAAAACAATTTACTGTTAAGAATATAGTATATTCATTACATTTCGAAGAAATAATTGAACAAATAATATATAGAACTCTGATATTAATTGTAATAAAAATGAAAAATTATTTTTACCATTATTTAGAATTATCATAATAATGAAACAAAAAAAATGCTTATAATTTCAAAAACTATAATCTAAAACTTCAACTCCGCAAACAAATTTCAGTTATAATTCTGTTCAAATGGAAATTTGATTTATTTGCAATTGAAAAAATTTCTTTAGAAATATGTATACAACCATACAGCTCTATATGAACTATTATGTTAGCAAAAATAACGTGAAAAGGGTTATAATATATGCTTATATTATATTACATTTTGAATAAGTAAAGAGAATATTGAAAATTTTAAAAATTTAAAAACAAAACTTTTCTGTTTTTACTGTATTCTAGAAATTGTAAAATTTTAATTTATTCCACAAACATATAGAGTTTTCATTGAGGAAACATTTTATAAATATTCGACTAATCGCGTAATATTATTTTAAGATTGAATGACTTATGTTGTAGAAAGTTAAAGAGTATTAAACTTTCAAGTTATTTTATATCGAAGTTAAGAAAATTATTAAATGGTTTGTCCATCTATTCTCCTTTTTCATCCATAATGGCTGCTTCAATCAAAATCTATGATTTAAAATGAATTTCGAGTTACTGTGAACTTCCATGGTGGAGGTCGGATATGATCTAGGAACAGTTAAATGGAAGACCAAAATGCCATCTATTCTGCGTGACAGTTCAGAAAAGTCCAATGCGACATATTCATTAAAATTCATTTAGTTAAGAAAGAAAATTAAAATACTATTTTTTTTATCAAGAGATAAATATGAACAAGAAAATATTGTATCCAATATCAATTTTATGAAATATAAAGCTGCAATAATAAACATTCAGTACATTATTTATCGAGTCCTTTTGAGGATGAAGTTATTAATTAAAAGTAAAAACAAATTCGCAATATTTGGATAAAATCATCTTTACATTTGCATGAGATAAAGTATTTTACATTTATGTCTAAGATCAAGGAAAATCAAAAATAATGAAATAATTCAAAATCATATATCGTGTATGTCAACTGAAACCTTAACGAACTTATTTTAAACTTAAATTTCTGATGAATACTAAAATGAATTTTATTATTCTTAGTTTATAAAACTATTTGAAAATACTCACTCTTAATTTACTTGCTGATTTCAAAGAATATTCTTATTAGAATTGTTATATTTTCTGATAAAATTTAATTCTTTTTTGCAAAGTATTAAATCAAACTCAATTTTCCAGAAATTTGCATATAAATAAAAAAAAAACAAATTAAGAAATTTTTAAACATAATGTAGTTTTCATAAAATATATAGTAATTAAAGGGAAAAAATTATTTGCAGAAAATTGTAAAAAAGGAGTTTCATTAAATAAGTAAAAAAATTTTAACATAGACAATTTTTTTTAAAAATTCTTATGTTATCTTACAAATTCTAAAGAGATTAAAAAAAACAAAATACAAATTCTAAAAAAGATAAAATACAAATTCTAAAAAAGAAAAAAGAAAATATTTGGATATTTAATGGAAAAACAACTTTAGTTTTCTTCACTAAAATTAATAACTGATTAATGAGAAATATGCCATAAAAAAAAGAAAAAGAAAATGTCTGGATATTTAATGGAAAAACAACTTTAGTTTTCTTCACTAAAATTAATAACTCAGTGATGAAATATGCCATATATAAAAAGTGGAAAGTTAAAAAAGCACTTAAAATGAATAAGGTAAAATCTTAAAATTAGAATTGGCATAAAAGGCTTAAATACATTGCCTGAAGTATCACCCACATAAAAGAAAAAAGAAAACATACTTGTCAGAACTTTGTGTTGTCAAACATATGCAGAGACGATGGGTCAGTTGTAGTTGATTTCCTTCACTGCTATAATACAAAAATTTCTTCAGCCCTTGCTTTTAAAGCTATTTCTTATCACACAAGTAAAGAGGAGACAATAAGAGACAAACCGGGGTTAAGACTGATAGCTGAAGGGTTGAATCATTGAGTTTTGAAGGGGTGATTTGTCCACGGTGACCAAGCCTATAATTAATATGATATCGAACGGTCTTGTAGATAAGGATCCACCACACGGAATAAAAATTTAGATAAGAATGCACATAAGATGAATCAGAAGGAAACTTTTAAATAAATAATTCCTTAGTTATATTCACATTTACAGAAATAAACATAATATTTTTATATATTTACTGCTTTTTTATTTATGTAACAGCGTAATTAATGTTCGATTATAAAATTTTATAAGGATCCAATTAATATTTTAAAAATAAATATATTAAAGTTCCTAAAACTTTTGTACGGTTTTTGGTTGAATTGTAATATCACATGCACTAAATCATACTGATTTACAATATCGTCATATTAGTTTAAAAATGAACAAGTCTTCTTTCCAGAGTTTCTTAAACGTAGTTGTTTAGTGAATTTAACAGATGTGTTACTTATATATAAAGAATAGCGTTGTTGTTACTTATGACTCTTGGGCAAGCCAAGCTCGTTCGCTGAGGGCTTCAAAATTAAGTCAGCGAGTGCGTCTTTCATTTAACCAGAGTACCACGAAGGTGAAAGTACGCCTTTGCTCAAAGATTCCTCCGATAGATGGCACCTCCAGAGGAACCATTCCTTCAATTTTGAATTTGATCTGGATAGGGATCAAATTTTCTCCACACCATTACACGCATGGTAACTGCTCAACAACCGACCACAGGGGTTTTAATTCCACAGATTTAATTAGCAAGTATATCGCATCTATTCGGTGGGTCTTTGGCGACATTCGGAATCGATCCCAGGCCTTCCGAACGGAAGACCAATGCCCTAACCACTAGTCTACCACGACCCACAGTACTCTACTTTATAGTAATTAATTGTTATTTTCTTAATAAATATATGATTCATTATTATGATTGTTGTTATATTATATCTATTATTATAACTTGTATTTATTGCATTTTTATATGTATTAAAAAGTATTACAGGGAAGTTAAAAGCATAGATTTCCAATGCTTCCTTTGACAAAGTATATAAAATTTTTTGATGTTTTTTCCAAAAGTATTTCATTTTTAGAGAGAAGATATATTTGATAGATTAATAGCGTAGAATTTTTCGATATAAGTTTCTAATCTTCAAATATTTAACTTTTATAGCTAAATATTTTAAGATCTTGAATAAAATCTAAGTATCATATAATTAATTTAGCTCACAATTTTTTTAACTGTTAATAACACGCAATATACTATAACAATAATTAATATCAAATAGTGAAAATAGTTGATGACACAAGTCTATGAAAATCTTAATGATTTGATGATTCTCTTGAATACTCCGATAATATTTAAGTATATTATTAACATGTCAGACTAGAAAAAATACATTTAGTTTAATAGTTATTTCTAAGGATGCGCTGAAACTGCCACAACTAATGATTTTATGACCTTTTGAATTCGATTTGAATGTTAAAACTTGTTTTGTTACGTATCATAAAGTAATTTGGTAAAAATGTACTGTTTTAATAAATAAAATCTATATATTTTTACTAACAAGAAGACAATTATTTTTGCATGAATGTATTTCCCCACTTCGATATTTCTTAAAACTGTTTTCTTATTTCATTTTGATTATTTGCTTTTTTCAATGTTTTCTATTATTATTATAATTATTTTCTCGCCTAACTGGTAAATGAATGGTTCGCGGTCAGTCCTTTTGGTCTTCAGTTCATGGATTCATTTCCCACGTTGGATGTAAATGTTCGTAGTGTTTTTTTTGTTCATTTAAAACTGTTGTTTTCAGTCTAATGTGCTCTCGTTTGCAAAAGGTGGTGGAAGAATGTTCACCAACTAATCAGAATTATTTTCAATTCTTTAGTTTGCCTAAAAGCATGCTTGATTTCTTTCATGTAATCAGATTAATAATTATAAAACAATGAATTTTTCAAAAGTATAATTGAAACTATGAATATTTCTTTTAAATGGCGTCAGTCAACTCTAGAATAGCCTTTAAAAGCGTCAACCAACCAATCAGAATTATGTTCACTTCTTCAAATTGCTTAAAAAATGCCTGGTTTCTTTCAGTTTATTCAGACTACTAATTGCAAAACTAAGAGTGAAAAGTAAATTATTGAAACTAAGAATATTTATTTATGTTGAATAAAAGACTATTTTGATATATTAACACTGCAAGTTTCTATCGTTTATTCCAATGCATAATTCTTTGTTCCATTTAGAATTAATGGACGTCATATTGTACAGCAAGTATCATGGTAGAGAAGCGGGATTCATGTGAATTTTACAACTTGTGCGCCAATCTAAAGAATTGGTATGATTTATTGAAGGACATCATAATAGACGTGGGTTGTGGATCAGGAAATACCTCCTGCAAATGGCTCTTGACTCTCTTTCCGAAAATTTCAAACATTATTGTCATTGACTGCCAAAAGAGCATGATTGAGCTGGCTGAAACATTGAATCCTCATCCGAATATACAATATTGTGTTGCCAACATCACAGATAAGTTTGTAAACATTTTACATGATATAGTTTCTACTTTTATTCAACTTAAGTTATATTGATATAGTTTGGTATTTTGAACATATTTCTGATGAGTATATAAAAAAATAACTCTATCTTTAAATAAATGTTAAAAATTCTCTAAATCTTACGCGCTCCACGAATGAAGAAACATTCAAAATTTTATTTCAATTGCAAACTTTTAGGGGTATAAATGTGCTAAATTTAGTTGAAGATTGTTACTTAAATCATTAATTGGGATTTTTATAATTGATTATTTTCATTAACTAAAATCAGAATAGAATTAATTTCCATATTTTTTTTAGAAGAATGAGTAATTAAAAACTTCAGATGATTCAAATTAGAGCATTATGTTATTGAAAATCACTTTAAATTATTTTTATTATGAGAATACATTAATTTAAAATGTAATTGATTATCATTATAGGCTAACTGCGTATGATGATACGTACAGTTATTCTATCATGATATATGGAAGCCAAACAAAAATAAAATGTATAAGTTAAATGTTCAAAAATGTAGGGCTCCGGTTTCAAATCCGAATAGAAAGGTATGTGTTTGATATTTCCGAATTTTCGTTACCATTTTATTTGTAGTTCTCTCCAAGAACTCATTTATACATTTTTAAGACTTTATAAAGTTCTAAACAATAAATTACATTATAAACTGAATAGTTGAACTAGTATAAGTTAATTTATATTAACGCTAATTATTTAAAATAAATAATTTTTTAAAATATCGGTAAATTTGTAAAAATATTGAGTGAAAAATAGCGAAACTAAAATTCATAAGAAAATTTCAAATATATATGTATATTTGCAATTAACAGGATAGCAGAGAAATATTGAAAAAATTTAAAGTATCAAACTATTAATAATCTTCCAGGAGAGAATTATTAGTGATAAGCAATCTTGAAATATTTAATCTAGATGCTCATAACATCGTATCTTTTAGATACGGATAGCTTGCATATACTGATTAGATACCCAGATTTTGCGTAGAATAATTGGAATATGACTAATAACCTAGTCTATACCGCTGAACACCATGCACATGTATGCCTATAATATAAGAATAAATACAGAATGATAAGTTTCTGTGTGGAAAGAAATGAATGAATTTAATCAATGCGAATTTTTGATTTTGAAAGTTATATGAAGTGTAAGCTGCCATTCCATTGTTATAAGAATTATTCAAAAAAATTAAATTTTGAAACAATTAAATATCATTGATATCAATAAAATTAATCAACTTAATGATCTTAGTATATCACATAAAATAGTTTTAAATCACGTTTTATGTTACAGATTGTATAATTAACCATGAAGAATTGGAATTTATTTTTACACACTCCCTATTCTCAAATTTTACAAAGATATGCTTTCTTAGTATCCACAATTCATTAATATAGGACTTCTTATTAAAGTTATATCATCTCTATGGTGATGTAATAATTGAATTTTTTTCATCTGTCATGAGAAAGAGAGAGAGAGAGAGTTTAATGAGCTCACTTTACATTATGGTAAAAATGTGATATATATATATATATATATATATATATATATATATATATATATATATATATATATATATATATATATATATATATATATATATATATATATATATATATATATATATATATATATATATATATATATATATATACATACATAAATTATTTAAAATTTAGGTTAATTATATTTATTTATACATTCTTGAATTTTGTATTTAAATATTATAGGTGACTTAACATTTGTAATGATCGAAATAAAGTTATATTTTAACAATAAGAATTTAAAATTTAAAAAAATTAACTTAAATGAACACACAGTTAGTTTGTTAGCCTCTTATTTAATTTATGAACTTCAAATAATTATTGTTAGTCTTATTTAAATTGTTCGCATTATTCACAATTCAGTCATTAATATTAATTTGTTACTCTGCCAAACTGTGTTTAATAAATTACTTTCCGTATTGAGACGATCTAAAGTTATTTTGTATTAGACGTATTGATGATCTAAAGTTATATCATTCATTGATAAAAATGTAACAGAACATTCTGTGATGACATACTCTAATAATATTGTCACAAATGGATAATAAAAATAACAGCTTACTAGAAAATCGTACAAAAGTCTTACCTATCTGAGAATTTTATACATTGAATTTATAAATTAAATTTTATAAATTGAATAAATTGATCTTTTTTATCTATTCTAAAGACGAATGAAGGGGAAACAAATATTTATATTTTATTATTTTCTATGAGTGAATATCAAATTAGCTGAATAATATTCTTAAACTATGATTTCAATTCTCCTCAGTCTTTAATGGCATGAAATTAATGATTTTAATGAATTAATGAAGGGTATGCAATTAAATTTTATTTTAAGACAAAAAAATAATAATAATAATATAGGTTATTTGTAATGTTTGAAAATATTTAAGATAAGTACACTAATTCTACTTTTAACACATATATTTAAACTAATGAATCACTTAGAAAAATTGTAACTTCAAAAAAATTTTAATTATATTTTAATTAATCTTTAATTTACTCGAAGCTATGTTATTTCATTTAAAATCGAAAAGGTTTTAATTTCAAAAAGTAACGGGTTGATATACACCTAACACAAACCAACATATTAATATAGTTTATGTACTTTTTTCCCTCATCTAATAGTGTGCTAAGGATTCTGTAGAATTATCTCAGGTATCGATGGCAGTTTATTACGTAGAAACACTATTTTTTTCACACTCTAGATGCTTAAAAGTACCCCAGGTTGTCGCGTAAATACGAAATATTATGAAACGTAAATCGTATTATCACATATTTCTTGTGTGAGACTATAACTGAAATGAAAACATTCTTATTCACTTTTTTTCCCGCATCAGCATTTCATAATTGCTAAAAATATTTCAATACATAAGGGGCAGTAGATGCACTGATTAAACACACAAATGCCCCAGTTCTCTGGGTTTACATAATGTTTTTCAAAGATTTCCCAATGGAATAATTGCTCGTACTTATATGTTTGAAATATTCATAATATAATCATAGTTAATCTTAACTCATTATGTAAATGTATGTATGTAATAAAATGTTTTTCTCCTTATTGAAATGCTTAACGATAATTTTAAGCTTTTAACATTTACACTGTTACAACCAAATGGGAAAATACTGAAATATTTTTTTCAGAAATGTTTTTCCTATCTTTTAGAGTAATCTAAATTATCAGGAAAAAAGTCTGATGAATTCAAGCTGCATATTATACATGTGGAATTACTTTTGTATCCAATTAGAATTTTAAATCTTATATGAAAAGACAAATGTGGAGTTTAATGTTGATCTTTTTTTTAAATTTAAATAAATAAATTTTTTAAGCTAAAAAAATTAGTATTTTAATAAATAAATGTAGATAGTTATAAAGTATTTGACCTATTTTGAGCATTTTTTCTGCTTTTTAACATGATCTTTTTTAAAATATATAGATAGGAAATGGTAGAAAATGTTTTATAAGTTGATCATCAGTTGAATGTGATTTTTTATGACACATTTATTTATGCATTAAAAATGTCAAATTTAATTTATTACGTTATTAAAAGAATTCTTCAACTTCTTAGGTTTCTGCAAAGCGATGTTTCCCTTAAAATGTTCTATCTCAACCCACTTAGAACAAGAGTTTGATGATTTCTTCTTAAAAAGATTCTTAAAGTATAACGGAAGAGATTCGGAAGAAAAACTCCTTCGAATAATACAAATGATCATTAAGAAACCCGGGAGGAATATTACATCCTTAAGAAGAAGTAGAAAAATTTTTTATATGAAGACTGTTTAATCTAAAAGCCATTGAACAAAAAGCTTTAATTTCAAAAACATTCTCTTTCATTAATTACAAATTGTAACGCGGAAATGAATTAACTGTCATAATAAATTACCGACTAAAGAGTAAAAGTATGAGTTTAAAGATTTAGAAATATTAATACATGCTTAAAATCATCCAGTAATTAGTTCATCTGATGTATGATTATATTGTTTAAGATGTTGAATATGTTTATATTTCTTTAGTTCATTAAATTTTTTATATGCTATGTAAATCCCATTTTTAAATATTCATAAAATAAAAATAAAAGTTTTAGTTGATGCATTGTATATGTATAAAAATATACATAAAAAAAGAACTTATTAAATATCACTCTTAAGTGATATAATAGTCCATGAATAAAATTATTTTGGCGAAAATAATTTTAAACACATAATTTACTCATAAAATATTAAGATTGTATGCATATGTATATGTGTAAATAAATATATTACTGAAGCATAGTAAAATGGTAATATAAAAGTGTCAGAATATTTATAAATACTTTTTGGGGAATTTTCTGTCAATATTTTTAATTTTAGAGTGTAATCTGTGACTTACATTAAATATTGTACATTATATATAATATTTGTATCAAAATTCAAGGATTTAAATTTTGAAATAATTCAAATTCCCTTCATTAAATGAAATTTTGAAATAATTAAATTCCTTAATTAATAACTTTGATTTTTAGATTTCTAATTTCATAAATTTATAATCTTTAAGTAAAATTTCTCTAAAAAATGTGTGCTTAAAATTTGCAAACCTCATTTCCAATTATTTATTATCATACAGAATGTAACTATTTCGCATAACAATAATCATGATTTGCAATTATTCTCATATTGAGTAGCAAAGGTAGCCATATGAAATATTTTTTGCTTATGTGCTTTATTTAATTTAGGCATACAATTCATTGAAACTATTTATTTTATTTAAAATTTAAATAAACCAAATACCGTGTAGAAATGTCAATATTCAATCTAAACTATTGGTTTTGAGGGTCATCATTCATTGACGAATGATGACCATGAAATGAATCAAGACATCACAAAGTAAATTCAAAGAATAAGAATCAGCATCAACCGCTGAGTCATTGTTGAGTTTTCTGTTGGCGACATTCCAGCGGCGTCAATGGTTTGTATGAATACGAATAAGGTATTTCTGTTCGTCACTAGAAAAGTCACTAAAGAACCGAGTGGTTTGTTTAGTGATTGATAAAGAACCGAGTGATAGATATCAAATTTCGTTTAACCGAGTGATTTGTCATTTTCACTTATATCTATTTAATGTCTGCCAAATGTGCTTATTTAAAGCTTTTTATGATCATAAATTTACATATTCATGGTGTGAATATGATTGTAAAATATGGTACGTTTATGATTCTCCCTCTAAAGCTTTGAGTTATCCCAAGGACTTAAGGCGCCACCTGAGGTCTCCAATAAAGCTATTTTAGACGCTAATCTATCAATCAATCATCTCATAGACGTTGGAAACTAGCCTAAATGAAATATATGATGCTGATACAGTGACTGATATATGATGTTGATACAGTGAATGTAAGGAAAGGGACAAGCAAAGCTTGTCAATATTTGAACTTCAACTTTTGTAGATAAGTCATTTCCTCTCATTGGTTTTTAGAAACAAACTTATTATTGATAGCAATGTCACAGTCATGATTTCCTTGCAAAAATATTTTAGTTCACATTGAAAATTATGAAATTTCTAAATACATTTGATTGAAAATATTAATTGCCGCATTAAGTTGAATTTAACATTAAATAGAAATCATTTTATAGTTTATTCTTCATAAATTCAATTTCAAATTCGATCAGAAAGTATGTGATAATAACAATTATAATTCCCCTAATGCATATATTTTGGATTATGCATTCTGAACTCGAATGTTTTTACTAGAAATAGGAAAATTGATTTTATTTATTGAAAAACTATAAAAAGTTATATTATTGTTATTAAAGCAACTCAAATAAACATTAATATGCAGCTGCAATAAATTTTATTATGTGCAATATAGTTTCCTCAAAGAACTTATTTCATTTATTTAAAGAACATATCATAGCTATATAGCAATATAAGGCCATTCAATATAAAAATAATATCACAAAAACCAACTGTCAATTAGTTGAAATAACAGTGCTGATTGTTTTAATCTGATTGATTGAATTTAAATAGCAGTGCTTGTTTTAAAAATGAGTTATCTAAAAAATTAAACCATGATACTTAAGACAGAGCTAAATAGAAAAACAACAGTTCAAGAGTTAAAAATATTAATATATTATATGCATGATTGTGTATAATATTGTGCATTATATATTATTTATGTGTATATATTATAAAAAGCTGTCAATCATCCTAAACTAAACATTTAAATATAAAAAAAGCTGTCAATCGTCAAAACATAATGTTGTGTATAAAATTAAGCCTGATATAAATGCAAATGAATACTTAGAAAGTAAATCTAATTTTGATTTTTTTGAAACATTGCTACTTAAAAAATATTACAAAAAAATTATGAATTGATACATGAAAGAGAAATGAATTAAACTAAATGCATCGCATTAGTTTATATATACGAATAGAAGAATTTGTTTTTAATATTAATTTTTGACAATGAATGAATATCTGAATAAATAACATGTATAATATATAATATTAATCAGAGACCCGTATAAGTTATTTAAAATTTCGTTCAAGATATATGTTTCAGTAATATAAATTTAATATGTAAAATAAGCTACGTAATTTGAATCTTATAGAAGTTTGAAAAATTAAAACAAAGATTATTTTCGAATTTTGAATCGCAATGAGTTTTGATACACATATTTTTTATATTTATATTTATCAAGGACTCATATAAGTTATTTAGAGTACTTTTTTAAAAAAATTTTCTTCAAATGTTTCAAATTATAGAACTAATGTGATGAAATAACAACATTACTTAAAGCATCTTTGGAATTTAAAAAATGAAAATAAAGGTGATTTTCGATTTATATATCACAATGATTTTTTATATTTATTGTAATAAACGCAAAAAACGATAAATATTTCACAAAGTTATAAATAAAGGATAATAAACCAATTTTTATATTCAATTCCTGCTATTAGTTCTCACTCTTATATTCATCTTGTACAAATTTTCATTTTTTAATAAAATGGTTTTATTAATACATTCAAATCAGATATATTTTTTAAACTTGTAGTAGATGACACTTGATGTTAAAATAGTTTTTTTCAAATATTAAATCAGTAATTAAATTTAACTAATTAATTTTATTTCCATATGTAAAAAAGTACACAGTTGTGTTGTAGTGCCATCTATTGTCTATAAAACTTACTATCTCTACCATTACATTTTTTTTGCATTCTCAAATTTATTATAATTTTTATTAAAAGGATTTTCTGCAATATAGTTAAAAGAGATGACTGTCTTGCCATTATAAAGTTGTTAGAGCATCATCGTTGAATCTTCATGTTTTCGGATCGAATGATGTAGAAGCATAAAAATAATCGAACTTAATAAACTGGATTAATGGTATCGACTCTTGCTTCATAAACAGAATGCGCAATAAAATTTTGCAGTTTGTGCAATAAAATTATGACAAAATTTTCACTAATCTATCAATGATTGGTTCTCCCTTAACGGTCATTTTTTGCACACGAAGGTTAATCAAACCGGGACCTACGATTTAAAATGGATTCCGCACTACTACAAACATCCATATCCAAGGTGGGATTCGAATTCGAACTGTGGAACAAGGCAAGAACTTTATCGCATTTAGATAAATTTAAAAAAATTTAAATCAGGAAAGTTAAGCTTTTGTTTTTAAGTACCGTATTTTCCTGTATATAATCCACTGATTATGTGTTAAAAAAGTTTCGAATTTCGTTATGCGTATTATACGCCGCAGCGGATAATCTGCCAAAAAATATTTTTCATCAGAAAAGTTTACAATAAAGTTTTGAGGAAAAAAAAAAAACGGCGCTTATGTTTTATAAAATATATAACAGAGGGCGCCAGTATTCAGTAGACTTATTTTAACTATTATCAGCATTGTCCAATTACGTTCAAGAACGAATTCAGTTCTGAGCGGTTATTTAAGTTGAATTCGTTAACGTCATTTTGCATTCTGTTTTGACATGATCTGTTTCCCTCAGAAAACATTAAAATTAATATATTGTGAAAGGGAAGTGCAAATTATTAATTTGCAGAGTAAATTTTAAATTGGAAGCTATAGGGAAGGAAAGGAAAAAAATGTCGACAAACGTGTAATGTAAGGGGAAAAACAAAACCTGCGCGGTACGAAAGGAAAAAATGTATTCCATGTGCTGTAATCCATTTCTTTCATTTAACTATTAACGAAAAAATATAATTTATTTTTAAAATATCTCTAAACCTCGTTTTGAAAGTTATTAAAATCTAAAAATCCATAAGTTTTACTAGAATCTTTTAGGACAGTGATCGATATCGAGCTTTCATCTCAGCTAATCGCACTTTGCGTTGAGGTGGATTAAAACAGATCTTTATAATGTTTTTTTTCTGTAGATTTTATTATATTTTTAATTATAATGAATGTATTTTTTATTTAATTTTTCACTAAATTATCAGCAGTATAAATTTTCGAATATTCATTTTAAAAATTGCCACGGATTATACGCCGCTTCGGATAATGCATTCTTTTGCTTGAATAAAGGGGCTTGCGGATAATACGCCAACTGCGGATTATATACAGGAAAATACGGTAATTAATTTGCTAAATAATATAAAAACAAGAGAGCATAATATCTATTAAAATGTAACTTTGTATTATTTAAAACCTATGATAAATGCTAAAGTAGATTTTAAATTATGAAAATATTTAGATTATGATTTAAAATCTAATATAGATGTTTAATTATCAAATGTATTAATTTTTATACTATCTTTCCTCAACACTTTTGTTTTGCATAATGATTTATATCATGTAAAACATGTTAAATTTATATTATGTTTCATAATGATTTACATTATGTAAAACATATATGTTAAATGAAACATAATAATATAATGTAAAACATAAATTTCATTATGTGCAAATAAATATTAAAATTATAAAAAATGTTCAATAATAAATCAAATTTCGGTACATTTAAACACTTTTTAACACGTGAATGCTGTGCTCTTGCATTTATATTTTTACAATTCATTTAATAACATAAAAGCAAACGTATAATATTTATTAAAATGATATTTTATTTATTATTTAAAACATATAATAAGTGTTCATGTTTTAATACGTACAGCAAATGCTAGTGTGATCAAAAGTAGCGTTAAATCAAAGAGGGTTTATTTTATGATTTAAATCCTATTTTAGATCAATCATTAATTATCAAAATTACAAATTTTTATACTAGTTCTCCTCAAGACTTCTTTTAAATAATTTATTAATGAACAGAGATATTAAATATTTTATCAACAAAAGGTATAGTGAAGTAGTATTTTTTTTTATAAATGATGAATAGTATATTCGAATTATAAGTATATGTATGCATTTAAAATAAGATAATTCTCATAGTACTATTACCTTCAGATTTATTATTTTTCAATAATATATTATAAGAAATATATTTGATAAAATATAATATTAACAGAAATAATATACGCGATCAAACAATTAAGCACAGAATCTCTGACACTGTTTATATTACAGACTATTGTCAAAAACTTAAAATTTGTGAACAAAAATATATTACTTTTTCCGATAGTTAAGATGAGAAAATATTTCAGATTTTTAAAATTTTTTAATATCATTAAAATAATCTTTTGCTATGTAATTTTTTTTCAGTGTTTTAATACTTCTCATATACAGTTTAATAATTTGCATTGATTTTATAATTTTTTAAAAATTTTGTAGAAGACTGCTTTTTAATTGAATCCTTTTTTAGTACTTGAGAATTTGAAATTATAAAATGATGATTTCAATCATTTTGTAATTGAGGGCAAAGAATTTTCTTTGGCATAGAAGACTAAATAATTGTAGATAGTTATGAATATATGCTTATTATAAATTCAATAAAGCAAGAAAATATTTATAATTTTAAAGCGGAAACGACTGTCCATTTTTACAATTTTTTAAAGAGAGAACTAAAAAATATGACCTAAATAAACCAAAAACTATCTGAAATTTTTTCGAAAGTAAATAGCTAATTTTTTGTTTTATTTTACACTAATATTGTAGTATTTAAGTTAAATAATTGGTTTGTCAAAAAGAGAGATATCATTATAAGGATTTTAATTATAATTTATTTTTTTCAGTTTGGGGATTATTATTTTGAATTTTTGTTATAATCTATAATTCAAAATTAGAATGCTCAAAATGTCAAAATTTTTTATTGTAGCAGGATAATATACAATTTGTCACATTTCTGATTTTTTTAACTGTGTGCGTTGTTTCTAAAAATACAACCCTCAACTAACATGGAATTATTTGGTTTTATTATTTTTGAACTGACATAAATATTGTTTAACAGCATTTAAATTAAATAAAAATGACAATTTTTTGAATTCAAAATGTTTCACGAATTTCTGGAACAACACAAAATACTACAAATTTCCTAGTGAGTATGCAAAAATTAAATGCTTTACATTTATTTTACATGTTACTCTCTTTATTAAAGCAGATTTTAAGATTATTTTGTATTATAATTTCTCTGAATTTAAACTTTCAAAAAGAGTTGAAATATTAGACTTTAAATTAGGTATTTATATATATTGTTCTTATATAATTTTGACTAAAATAATAATTGTATCAGAAGAGGTAATTCAGATATCTGTAACAAGAATCTTGTTGTTTGTTTATAGCCATTAGTTTCTTAAAGTTATGCATATTTATATAAAATTCTTCAAATTGAAGTATGCTTCCATTATGTATAAATACAACTACTTTATCACTAAGCCTTTTCTTAGTCTTTTTTCTGTAAAAACGTAAGAAAATTCTCTTACTGAAATTGAATTTGATATAATTTTAATGCGTATTGTTAGATTTATTAAAGAAATTTGAAACAAGGATATTGTAAGAGCAATATCATTGGCTTTGACATAAGAGTGGAAAAACATATTATCATGTATTTGAAATGTGTGTATGTGCACTTTATATCAATCATAATTTGTACAAAAGAATGTAAAAAAAACTTCCTTTATTTGGTGACATATACGAGTTAATGAGAAGTTCATGACAAATCAGGCCCCAAAGAAGATAACTTTCGATAATATTTGGCATGTCATACTTAGAATACATGAAGTATGAATTCAATAGAAATAAAATAATTACTTAAAAGTTTTTGTTAAATGTTTTTTATGAGTTTTTCGTGTATTTAGAGAAGCTAATTTGTCTTAATTTTATTAAAACAGCAGTTTTGATTGAAACATTTATTTGTAAAATAATTTAAATATATCATAATATTTTGTATTGTTAATTTTTTAAAAAAAACTATCCCTTCAAGTTCATCTGTTTGGAATATTTTCCTTTTATGTTATGAAAAAGTATTAATTGTTACATAATCGATTTAAATTTAAGTGACTGGTTTCATTTTGACTACCTAAAATAATAATTTAAAATAAAAGTTTTTATGTTAAAGTAAATTTATACTATAAAACATTGTTAATATTTCGAGTTTTTTTCATTCTGATTAAATTGTTGAAACTTATTCCAACAAATTCTTAAATCGACATAATTGTATTGCTAATATTAATAATTTAAAATTAACTTTAGTAAATTTTGAGTTTTAGTTATTAAATTCTTTCTTTAATAATGGATTAGAAGTAAACGTTTAAAAAGGGAAACATTATTTGTTTGTTTATTAATTAAAATAACACTGAATTTAAGTAATATATGCATACTATAAAGAATTACTTAATATTACTATAGTATTCAGGAAGACTATTTCTATACATGCATACACATGTAACTACTACATATGTAATGGACTTTGTAAAAGGTTTTATAAAGTTTTTATTTAAAGAATGTCATAAGACTATACAATAATTTAGAGGGATTAAAAATATGCGCTTAATTATAAGTTATCATGACAAGATTTATTATAAAAATATGATGACACTATTTACAAACTATTTTTTAGAGCGAGGAAGCTTTGAGAAAGCTCTTCTCAAAGCTGGTATCCTGGAATCAGTAGCAGGTTCTTCTGTTCTCATTCGTTATCTTGAAAAAGTTTTGAGAAGTCTCTCCTTAAAGCCGGTATTCTGGGATCGTTAACAGATTTTTCTGTGCTCATTCGTTGAGCTTGAGGAAGCTTTGAAAAGATTCTCCTTAAAGCTGGTATCCTAGGATCTGTAGCAGGTTTGTCTGTGCTCATTCGTTGAGCTTGAAGGAGTTTTGAGAACGCTCTTCTTAAAGCTGGTATTCTAGGGTCCGTAAGACGTTTTCCTGTGCTTATATTTTGAGCTTGAGGAAGTTTTGAGAAGGCTCTCCTTAACTCTGGTATCCTGGGATCAGTAGCACGTTTTACTCTGCTCAAGTTTTGAGCTTGAGGAAGTTTAGAGAAGGCTCTTCTCAAAGCTGGTATTCTGGGATCGGTAGCAGGTTTTTCTGTGCTCATTCGTTGAGCTTGAGGAAGCTTTGAGAAGGCTCTCCTTAAAGCTGGTATCCTAGGATCTGTAGCAGGTTTGTCTGTATTCATTCGTTGAGCTTGAGGAAGTTTTGAAAAGATTCTCCTTAAAGCTGGTATTCTAGGATCAGTAGCACGTTTTACTCTGCTCATTTTTTGAGCTTGAGGAAGTTTTGAGAAGGCTCTTCTTAAAGCTGGTATCCTGGGATCTGTAGCACGTTTTCCAGTGCTCATTTGTGGTTCGTTAGCCGTAAGAACAGAATACAAGACAGAATTTCTGTTGAAGAATGAACTGAGGAAAGAATTTGGCTCCTTACTCATTTTGTCGATGAAAATTTCTAACAGAATTCTCCCGATTGGTTTCAGGTCTTCCTTGATTTCCATTAAAGAATAAGTGTTGATGTGGGTAGAAGATGAAGTTAAAAGGAGACTACCATGTTTTTCCATGAAGTTTTTCACTCTGAACATTAACTCAGGGGCGTAAGGTAGAGCTGCCTGTTTCAGTCTAACAATGCTTTCCATAATAAGAGGGGCATTATCGACACATCTTCGCACAATTACTGGCATATATTTTAATGCTACTTTGGCAATAAGAGGTTTAGCTTCAAAAGTGAATTTCAATTTGGCAGCAAGAACTTGATCCGTTGATAGATGGACGACAGATCCACGAGGAGCAAAAAAAGGTTGTTGGAAGAACATGTCAATAGCGATTGGCCCGAAAGAGTCTTTTGCGATAAAGAAAATGCGTATTAGGTCATATCTGGTTTCTGGGTCCTGCAACATGTCGAAGATAATAGGTAGGATAACCCTATTTTTGACTGTATATTCGTTAGTAATCATCATGTTTCTGGCGGCAGGGATAAATCCAGCAACAAATGGGTCCAAATATGTCATGAAAGCTTGTGGGAGGGATGCAGGAGTTGGTCTGTAGTAAGCCTGGCGCTTAACTCTTGCTCCTCTCAAAGACTTGGAAGAAAAGAACTTCCCAAGTTTAAACAATGGTTCGGCGTCTTTGGAAATATCGGACATTATGTCAGAGAAAGAAACGATGTTAATATGCGTGGAATTGGACATCTCGATGGATTGATGAATCTTATCCGCTATTCTGAGACCTAACTGTTTGGCATAAGAAATTGATATCTTAATATGAGGAAGTAATTTTTGTTTGACAATGGGCATAATCTCTTCTTTGACATTTGAGACAAATGGAATGTATTTTTTCTGTATCTCGGTTAAGATGGAAGGGGCAATTTCTTCAATTAGAGTTTCTACGCTGGACATAAGCTCCTTCTTCATTTTCTTTAGACCTTTCTTCATGTTTTCAATGGAAACGGAATGAATCTGCAGGTTTTGTCGCTTATGTCTAATAAGAGAATTTTTGAGACATAAAACTTCAGAAGCATTTCGACAGACTTTAGTAGTTACATCGAAAGCAGTTCCCTTGGGGCATGTAAAGTTTTTCAATTCAGAGCCATTGCAACGAGAATATACCTGTAAATACAGAACGGTATTAGATTACAGTTGGAATAAAGTGTTTCATCAAGATAATAAAGTTACCTTCTGTGAGATCAAATATATAAAAATTTATTTCTACTAATTTGTTTACCATATGTCTTTGAATTTACTTGAGCCCCATGATGGCAATTAAAAATTAGATAGTTTATTAGATGATCTATTGTTGCTAACATTTGTTTTATATTATCTCGAAGCACATTCAAAAGAATTACTTTTAACAACACACAAAAAATATATTTCAAATTTCTTTTAATTTTTTTAATGTACAACAGAACTGTAAAGTCACTTAAAATGATGAAATACTTATTTTCGATAAAATTAATATGTATATCTAAAAAAATTTCACTTAGAGTGGATAATTATTTATGAGAAAATACGACAACTAAGTAATTTTAGATTGTTTTTATTTATAAATATGACTGCAATAAAATAATTAATTTGATTTTCTGTTGCGTGTTTTCATTTTAACTAGCTCTTCGTCACACACAGGAAATTTAGAAATTTTGTCATACAGATTATTGAAAAATTCCCAGAAATTTTTCGTATGCTGTATGCCTTTTTAAAAAGCATACTAATTAGCAATTGACTTTGAAAATATATAATAGCTAAAAAAATATTTTTAAATAAATACTTTAACTATACAAAACAGGAAGTATTTTATATTTTTTTTATTTTAATCTTACATGATTTAACATTAAATGCGCGATATACAAATAAGGAAACAAGTTTAAGTAAAAATGTATAGCAAAGAAATAAATAAATAAATAAATAAATGAAAAATAAAAAAATAAAAATAAATAAATAATAAAAAAAATAAATAACTAAAAAAAATAATAATAAATAAAGGGAAGAAGACATTTTCAAAAAAGAATCGAATCTTTCCATTCCTATCAATTCATCTTTCTACCACATCAACAAAATAGTTATGATTAAATGTTAAACAAGAGTTGAAAATAAAATATCTCGCCACGAAATAAGATTCTTTGAACAATATACAAAATTTAAAATAAAGTTGAAAAATAGAAACATTTAGAATTGTCTTATGTTAATTTATACAAAATAAGGAAACAAATTTAATTAAAAAAATTCTCTTACAGAAATTACACTGATAAGTTTACGTTGAAATGTTTAATAACCCATATGATTTTCTTAAAGGCATATCAGTTAGCAATTGGGTTTTAAAATATAGTAACTAAAAATCACTTTTTTACAAAATAAATAATTTTTGTTTAAAATAGAGCATGCAAACTGATAAAGAAAGATATATAATATATATTAATAATGAAATTAAAAATACATTCTACAAGTGTATCCTGACTTTGTTAACATTTAATTAAATTTTGAATAAATTTTATGAATAGAAATTCTTTTCGAAGAAAATTACTAAATTTTTCTTGTTTTCTTATTTTAAAAATTTCAGTTTCAAGAAATAATTGCTACAAATTTACTTAATTTAAACCAAAGTATTTAATAAAGTATTTTATTGAACTTTAAAGATGCCTATTCTTATTTATTATTTTTGAATTCTTTGAATTGAGATATTCTTTATTTTCAGTAATTAATTCCTTTTTTATTGCCATACAAAGCGTATGAATAAATCTAATAAATTTCAGTAAACTGATAATTATGGGATACAAGAAACATTTCTTGCCAAAGAACATATCATTTTGTTTCTGAAGAGTTTATTACTAATTAATAGATTTATCAATTTATTCTTTTTGAGAAATTCTCATTTGTGTATTTGCAAAATTTAATTATTTATTTCTTAAAAAAAAAAAAACGTCCAAATTACAGAAATACTACAAAGAAATATTTGTTATAAATATAAAATTACAACGTTCCGCTGCTAAAATTATGAAACAAATATTTTTTTTAAAAATTTCAAACTTTACTTTTTTATTCTTTATGTATGCATTGAATTCAGAAAATCCCAGCACGAAGAAGGAAAATATTTGCAGAACATTGCATTTAATAATAGGATTAATATTATTAAATATTTTAATTATAATTGGATGAAAATAAAACTTTTTAAAAAATTTTTGTTAAAATCTTTTTATAAAAAGGCATTCATTTTAAAAATTCTAACTTTAAATTGCAAAACATATTTGTGGGAGATATTAATATATTAAATGATTTACTCTTACCCCGCATTCCTGATAATATTTTAATTTTAGAAACTTACACTATTTTTAAAATATTTTAACAAATTTCAAATATTTAAATCTTACAAAATTAGAAACATTTTATGCAAAAAATATTTATTAAGCAACTAACTTACATTATTGATCTAATAAATATAACTTATCATAAGCACATGCATGGAGAAAAAAAGCTTGTTTGAATTTCAATATCACTTTTTTATGATAGATGGAAGCATGGAGTTTTTTTTATATTTTAGCTAATATGTGTTGTTGTTGTTACTTATGACACTTGGACAAGCCAAGCTCGCTATGCCGTTGGCAGTGCGAATTAAGTCAAACGGGTGCGTCGTTCGTTTGGAACAGAGCACCACGAAGGTGAAAGTACGTCTTTGCTCTAATTAAGGTGCCTCGTAATTTTGAACCAAGGTCAGGTGACGAGGCCACACCTGAGCTGGCACCCTCCTCTCCACATCCACGCCACACCAGCGGAAGGACTTTGGACGTCACAGATTAACGTAGACACGTCCCCAACCTACGGAGTTCCAGCAACCCAGTGAAGGAGAGTACACCGTGGTCACCCTCCCAACCACTGCCTGCGGCAAATGATGCTTCACTTTGCTGAGCTTACGGGAAGCGGCATGAAGCTACTGAGCCACTGGAGCTCTAGCTAATATGTTAAAGGAAACAATTAGGAAAAGTAAAAGTAATTGTAACAAGATATTTTAAGCAAATAATTAAAATATTTTTAATTTAACAAAAGGATTACTCTTAGCGAAATAAATAAAAGAAATATCAGCGTAGCAAAAATACATATGTTTATTTAAAACATCAAAGTACTTTTTCCCGTGTCTCATGCAAGAATATTTAAGTAAAACACTTAGATTTATGAAAAAATAGCTAATTTTTTTCTCATTCATTTCGGTGGTTTATTTAGCCACTTAGAAAATTTTTTAAGGATATATTTAAAATATTTCAACCATTATAGTTTATAGATTTAAAGACATAATACGTAAAATAAATTTTTCAACTGATTACAGATTATATAGTTTAAATATTCATAATGTTTCTGAATTTGTCAATTTATTAATGAAATAAAATTGAGCCAAATTTTCAATTATTAATATTGTATTAAATTTTATTAAATAAAATTAAAAAGTAAATGGACTTGTTAAGCATTATGAGCATTTTTATGTTATTAAAACTTATAAATTACTGAAATTTTACAAAATTTAGCTAAATGAATGCTTTTTTTATTGGTAATATTAATTTAAAAACAAAGCAAAATTACAATAGAAGTTTAGTTATCAATTATTATTGTATAAAGTGTAATTATAAATAAAATTCCTAAATTACAATAGAAAATAGATGCTAATTCTTTTCATGCAAATTCAGCTTATAAATTAATTTAACCATTTTATTACACAGTATTTTCAATTGATAAATACTTCAAAATATAATCCAGCACAATTGCATATAGATCCCCTTTTTAATGCCCATGGCTTCTATCACAGTTTTAAAATAGTAATTTTTTAGAACATTTTAACCCAAGCAATTTTATTAATCTAAATATTCAATCTTCATCGACAGACTCAAACTGAGTTAAGGCCCTTCTATACCTCCGTTGGGGAAAATCGAATCTTATGTATGGATAATATTTTAACGTGTCACAAGTGCTATTTTCATTATAGAAACTTCCGGTCTTTTCCAAATTACAAAAATCAGAACTACTGTCACCTCGATGCCAATTTTTAGCGCTTAAAATTTTTGCAAATATTTTTAAAATGTCAAAATATCTTCATCCGAGTAAATTTCAGCCAAATTCTAATTTCATTGAGGTTGTACCAAATTTGGTTTAAAGATATTTCCTCTTTTTCGGCGTAAAATTACAAAATGAACATTTCAGCATGATAATAAGAATGTTGAAATGAACATTCTTTTATCATTTTTAATGCCAAACTTGGCTTGATTTTCGACTTCACTACGGTAACCTAAAGAAAGGGAAATTTCTAGGAAAAACTGCTCCCCATTTGATTCCCGCTGTTTTACGATGCGGTAGGAGGGAAACACTTCCAAATCGAGCAAGAAGAATTAGTTTTTCTCACTCAACGAAATAGAAAAGACATCTGTAAATAATGCATGTAAGATTCTTGTTAATAAGCGTTGGAAAAAAAGCTATGATATGTACTTTTAAATCAACTTTGTTTATTTTCATTTAAATAAATTTTAAAAATGAAATATTATAAACAGTTTTTTTGTTACCTTGTTCAATTATATTATATACTATGATTTTGAAACAAGACTACCTATGCATTAAAAATTTAAGGAACTTAATATAAAAAAATGCATTATTTTACAATATATATATATATATATATATATATATATATATATATATATATATATATATATATATATATATATATATATATATATATATATATATATATATATATATATATATATATATATTTATATATATATATGATAATAAGAATGATAACAAGTTTATCAGAATAATAGTGAGACAACTATTTTAATTTTATTTTTAATCATTTTGCAAAATTAATGAGTTTTTACCTCTACAAACATTTAGACAGCTAATTTTACTTTCAACTTATTTCATGAAAGAAAACCAAAAATATTATGCACTATAAGGTATGATCAATAAGCATATGATACTATCATACTAAAACATTGCTTCTGATAAGAAATTAAACATTTTAAATTTGAAAAATTTTATATATCATTGAAAAAATTCTGTTTGTAGTAAAAGTCCAGCGGAAAAACATAAAAGCACTTCAATAACAAAACGAATCAAACATTACAATACATTACATTACATTACACAATACAAAACAATCCATTACAACACACTACAGTACAGATGAGAGGCTTAAAATGCTCTTAGGGGAATCATTTTATGCTCACGAAATTTATTTGAGAAGAATATTGTCCTGCAAAACGCAAATGACATTTCTTTTGACAAAAAAGGAATAAAAGTAATAAAATATCAAAAGAATGAATAAATATCATGTAGCACTTAAGGCAATATAAAATATGTAACTGAAGTTATAGTATCGATGTTCGAGAGGAAATACTTGAATTTGAAATTATTATATTGAATAATATAAACAAGCCCGATAATTCTTTCCCGTGGAAACTTAGATATGGAAACTTTTATTATGTTCTATAAAGTTAATTTCTGATTTTGATAATTTTAAATTTCGTTTCATTATTTTCATTGTACGTTTCAAAAAATTAAATACGAGGAATATATAACTACTATCTTTCTTCTAGTAGAGGTGCTGTATCAATGTAATAGCTTTATAGTAAATAAGAGTAACGGGAACAATTATTAACAGATGTTATGAAGAATATCAGGAAGGAAATTGAGAATCAATTAGATATGCTTATTGTCACTACAATGACTCGTCTAGAAATAGTGTGATTGAACGACTTTCTTTCTGGTGTGGCTACAACAATAATTAAATCATAAATCACCTTGTTGCCACTAAGATGCGATACGTAGTACTATATCGTCTCCAAACAAGTTTCTAATACAGCCATTCTAAACGATTCAATCGCAAGATTCTGTTGAACATCTTGACGCATTTCTCAATTGATGTTGAATGCTGTTTTCCGAAAGTTCATATTTCTCATGAATTCATTTCAACACTTTTACCATTTTAAATGTATTTGGATCTTTTTCTCATTAATTAAACTCTGCAAAATTTGATTAAATTTTTAGTCTATTTTAAACATGAAAAAAGTGATTATAGTCCGAAAAGAAAACTTTATCTTTCCACTAAAAGGAAATCGATGAAAAATCAAATGAAATATATAAGTCAGTTTCAGCATAAATCAGGGTAAGTTATTTTTAAAAAAGCTACCCAAAAATTTTTTTTAACGTTTTAAATAAAAGTTTTTTAGTATTAATTTAGTTTTACATTCATTTCAGTGCAAGTCCATCTTCTAACACTGTTTCAAATGAACAGCTTCTTATCACTGGCAGACGTATAATGATGTATCATCCTTCCTAAAGGAATTGCAAAAACTATCAGATCACGGAATTTCGGATGTTCCTTTAAAGACATGATTTTAATTGCAGAAGATGGGAAAGGTTTTAGATCTGGACTGAAATTTAAATGCAAGTTATGCAATTTCACGTCTACAATTTGGACAGAAAACTCAACCGAATCAAAATTAATTCCAGTGAATAGGGGCAGCAGTTACTGGAACTGTCGGAATAGGATGTGGATTTTCAGGTCTCGAAGAACTTTTCTCCGTTTTAGAGATACCTAGTCTTTCATATGAAACCTACGCAAAAAAGCATGAGCGAGTTTACTGTGGTTGGATAAAAGCAGCTTTTTATGACAAGGAAAAAGCAGCCGCAGAAGAAAAGCGTATAGCTTTAGAACAGATTTCTGTTGTTGTGGATGGAACATGGGCCAAAAGATCATGTACGACAAATTTATCATCACTATCCGGAGTGGTAAGTCTTAAATATTTTACTAAATAAAAGCATGTTAAAGGCCTAACATAATTTATTATTAAATTAGATACTTGGAGTTAAATTAAGTTTCTTATATACTTTAAGCCTGCTATTATCTGGAATGTTGCTTTTTTCACGTAGGTGATAAAAACTTTTTACCTTCCCTGCTATACATTATGAGTTCATGATTTTTATTTCTTTATTTGTTATTTTATAAGGAAATTTCTACACATTACTACTTTATGGAATGCTCATATTTGCTGTTAGGACTCAGTAAAAATATTTTATTTATCTACAAAAAGCAAATACATGATATATAAACGAGAAAATAAATAAATTACTAGCTGGAATGCAATTATTGTTGTTTTTATGTAACTATTTGAGGTTTCATAATTCTTATAAATAAGCACTTACTTTTTTCAGTATGCATATTAATCAAAAATAATTTGCTGATCAAAAGAACTCAACTTTAAAAATAATAAAGGGCCAATATGTGACATAAATTATACAAATGAAATAAGTTATTAATCGAAATGCAAGAGATTTGTGTTTTATATTACCTTACTGGGTTAAATTAAATTAATTGATTCCTCTGAGGTAGAGAAAGAAATTATATTCGTGGCTGCAACGTTTGCTTATGATTTCATTGCAAAGCAAGTCCTTTCCTTAGCACTTGTCATGGGTACAGATGCTTCTAATTTGTGATGGAACATATATCCCCAACTTTCCACAGATCACTTCAGAATATTGTCATTATCATGATTTATTTTGAGAGTGGTTGTCCACAATTTATATCGGGTGAATAAGCCCACATATGTTTATTATTTCTTTGTGAATTTGCCGTTTTAAAATATCTCCTGAAGTACATAAAAGCTTTATGTTAACCTAATTCAAAATTGAGTTTAAAGTTTTTCAAACAATTTTCGATGCATATTAAAAAATTTCAGGAATTTTTAAATATACAGTTAAAAGTTTAAAAATTAAAAAATACATCGAAATCTAATGTGTATATCATATGATAAAACTAAACAAATTTATGAAGGATCTTTATATAGCTACTCTATATCACTGTAATGCATTTTTATTTTACAGTAATAATTTTTAATATTTATACTCAATTTCTAATTGCTTGAAAAAAACGATCTCATTCGTCAAAAATTAGATATAGAGGAATTACGTGATTTTGCGATGAAATTGAAATGTATAAAATCCATAGTTTCTAATACACTAAAAATAATTCACAAAATTTAAAAAAAATATTTTTTTTAAAATTAAATTCGAAATGATAAATAACGAAATAAGCAATAAGCAATTTTTTCAACATCGCATTTCTAGAATTTCATCGAATCCAAAAGAGTGAATATTTTTCCATTTTGTATTTTATTTTTTTTAATATTAAGTTCTTAATCTCGCTAGATTATACATTTTATTGGGAGAATATTTTTCTCAAATATTAACACTCTAATTTATTTAGTGTGAATATTATTTTTTATTAAAATTATATTCTGTACTGGAATAATTAATTAAGATCTTTGATTGCATCAAAAAGAGAATGCTAACAAATTGACAATTTTATTTATTAAGTAATATGTTTAAACTTATTTTTTCTTAAATAAGTTACTTTATGAAATTAATCAAGTTTTCATACATTTTCCTTTGACTTGAAAAAGATTAATGAGAGTTTAAAATCATTATAAAATAAATTTTATATGTCATTAGTACATTTAAAATTTTTATTAGGAATAAAGAAATCAGCTTTATTGCATGGTTTTATATAATGAATTATTTGCCAACGGAGAGAAAATCAGAAACTTAACTGAAACCACTAATGCGGTATTGTAGCATTCACTTTATAATTTAAGAAATCTGTTTTCGTGTATTGAAGAAAAAAATATGTGTGGTTGATTTTTTTTTTACCTGTTCCACACGAATTACTTGTATGTTTATTTTGAGGACTCCTTCCTAAGAAATCACCAACTTGCGGCTTTTTAATAATTAATAATAAAAATATCATTTTAAATATTATAATAAGTATTAATTTTCAAATCAGAAAAAGTTGAACGGCAGGGCAATGAAAAAAATTTAAGAAAATTAAATTTTAGAAAATATAATTCTTAGCCATAAATATTATTTAATTAATGATATAATACATTTTGCGAGATATTTTTAAAAGATCTAATAAAATAACTGAAGAGATTTAAAATCTTTATAATTAAAGTGTATTTCACAACACATTTTACACCAGAATATTAACTTTTTAATAAACGTGTACTTCTAATTATAACTTAGTTAATTTTATTGATATAGTGGAATAAAATTAGAATGTAGGAACTTGTGATATGAAAGAAGGATAAGAGATGAATTTCTCTTTCAAGCTCTAAGTAATTCTAATTATATAAAAATGGATGTAATGATTATTAAATATATATAATTACAGTTGCAATATTTTTATGAAAATTATGATTTTATATATATATATATATATATATATATATATATATATATATATATATATATATATATATATATATATATATATATATATATATATATATATATAGTGTGTGTGTGTGTGTGTGTGTGTGTGTGTGTGTGTGTGTGTGTTAGTTTTAAAAAAACTTGAAAAAATTAAATATTTTTATATTAAGTTAGTTTTGAAAATAATTGTTTTTAATTATTTGTGTTGCATTCAGATTCAAAAGTTTCTTAAGTCAATTGATCAAGTCTCATAAAATCAAATTGAACCAAGGCAGTTATAAATATATTTTAGGTTTGATTTGAATTCTGATAATCATTTTTGATCGTTTAATTAGTAACTATAAAATCACTCAACATTTGCGATTAGTCTTCATGTTTTTTAGCCCGAATAATAAAAGCCGAAATTTAAAATGTAAATAAAATAATCTTTTCTTTAGAATCACTGGCAGCTAATTGTCCCTAAGACGGCAACGGGTAACTCCGGTCTCCGGTGTCATTTTCTTTGAGCATTTGAATTGACCCCATTTCCCTCACCCCTATTCTAAGAACCCTGAGGGAAATTTGATGTAAACAACTGTTAGGAGCAAATTTAAAAACTGTCTTATTGGCTGTTTTTATCTTTAATTTTTACGATATAATGCGCCACATCTGGCAGACTCGCTAATTTCGAAGGATTGATTAACAAGCAATTTCAACCAATAATATTGTTTTGAATACTCCCCTCTATAAGTTTTGAGAACTTACGCCAGATGGGGCGACAAGACAACTGAAGTTCTCACCTCGGTCTGGAAGAGCCTTAATAGTGGATGGAAATAAATTAAAAATAAATCTTATTTGGAGATCAAAAATAGGAAAAATTTTAAAATAATATATTAAATAATATGAA
Source organism: Latrodectus hesperus (assembly GCA_037975125.1). Taxonomy (NCBI): domain Eukaryota; kingdom Metazoa; phylum Arthropoda; class Arachnida; order Araneae; family Theridiidae; genus Latrodectus; species Latrodectus hesperus. The sequence goes on from CM075851.1 coordinate 122,249,599, forward strand.
GTTCTTTATTCTTTTTATTGCTACTCTTTATGGCATTGACCTTCCGTCCGGAAAAGCTGGGTTCAATTCTCAATGACACCAAAGATTCACTAAGTATATGCGATGTACGAGCTCTTAAAACTGTGGAATTGTGGCCAGTCGTTGAGCTATTACCATGGGTGTAATAGTCTGGAGGAAATTTCCTCACCTTCCAGATCAAAGTCAAAGTAGAAGAAGTGGATCCTCTTGTGGTACTCTCTATTGGTGGAGTCTTAGAGCAAAGTCGTACTTTCACCTTCGTGGTGCTCTGATTAAACGAAAGACGCAATCTTCTGACTAAATTTCGTAGTCGTTGGTTAACGAGCTTGCCTTATCCAAGCTTCATAAGTAACAACAATGCTACTCTATACATATGTAACACTTGCGTTAAATTCATTAAACAATTACGCTTAAGAAACTCTGGAAAGAAGACTCGTTCCTTTTTAAATTAACATGACGATATTGTAAATTAGTGTGATTTAGTTCCTGAGATATTACAATTCAACCAAAAACCGTACAATTTAGTAGCTACTATCCATTTCTAACCTATATGGAAATTCATAAAAATTTGTAGACTTCAAGATAAGAAATAAAATTATTGATTCTTCACATCAAATATATTAAAAGTTTTGTAAAAATTCTTAATATCCTTTTCTGTTTTGTCGAAATCTATTTTTAAAATTAATCTTAGAAGTTGAATATTTTCTTATGATTTTCCTCAAAATTAATTTTTGCCTATATAGATGTTTCTCAAGAGTAGGATACTCTGTGCAGTTAGAAGCTATTAAGAAAAAAAATACATTCCATTTATATCCTATTATTATTGATGAAGTTACTTACTGTGCAGTTCTCGGCGACATCCACAAAGTAAACGGAAGTGTTGTCTTCGGGACAAGTGTAGCACTGGGTGACTGCAGAACACGCCGCCAAACCAAGTATAAGTGACCACATCATTTTTTCAGCTTCAACCTGAAAGAGTATCGAGTTATTTAGAGGAAATTAAAAAAGCACAATTGATATTGATTGCGAAAAAAAGTCTTATAATGTTAAGATTATATGCCAGCAACATGAAAATATTTGGTCTATATAACTTCAATTTCTAATATCTAAACTATTGCACTGTAAATATTTCTGCGTTATTGATTTATTACTTTCAGCTGACAATATAGCATTAAGAACTTAAATATTAAAAGTGAACAAGTTCAAATGTCAGGATTTTATACTCAAAAGTTAATTTGCTTTATTCTTCTTATAAATTAAAACACGCATGAAGGTTACAAACAAATCTTTAGAACTTTGTACGTTTAAATTTTTGTAAAGAAATTGAACTTAAGATTAATTAACAATTTCAATAATTTTCATGCAGGATAAAAAATTTACAGTAAAAGTTGCTATTTGTTTTTGAAATAGAGGAAATAATCATAAAATGGATTTAAATTATCTAACAAACAAAATGTATAAAAATAATCTGAGTAACTGAAAAATTAAATTAATCTCACAGCACCAGAATGAATAATGTTATACTGAATTTTCCAAATATAAAAGAAAATCATCATCTAAATTTTAAGAAAACTAGCTTAAGAACATTTTTACAAATAATATTGAATGTTACTGAGGAAGATAAGTTGTTATTAATAATAATGAAGTAGAAATGTTAATCATATAATGAAGTATATGACTGCTTTTAAATTATTTTCCTATAAAAAGATGATTACCTTTTATGATAATTTTTTTATTCTTATTTTATTAATATAACTCACGATTAAAATTTAATAATAGGTTTAAGTGAACAATTCAAACAGAAATAATTAGTTTTTTGTGAAGATTATTTGAATTCAATTCGACTATTAAATGGACTTTTATTTTTAAGAATTGTTAATGTGATTTATAGTTGATATTTTCAAATATCGAAAGATATTAAGCAAAGACTGATAATAATTATTATATTTTATTATTATATGTAATTTAATTTCAAATTTTTGTTTTTTAAATTCCATAAAATTATACAATTGGTCATGGTTATAATTTTATTTTTCTGCATGCATAAAATATACTTTATTTAATGAAAAATATAATAAATCTAAATTATTAACTTAATCTCTAGAATTTTAAGCAAATAGAATTTTACTAAGAAATATATATGCATTAAAATTGACCAGAATTAGGAAATTAATACCAAAAAATATTCTATATTCTTTCAGATGAAAAAATTATGATTAAAGTACACGAAGAATTTTGAAGTTATATCCCAAAGTATTATTATATATAGTTTTAAGAAATATTGATTTAATAAGTATTTTGGAAGAGCAGAGTTATTTACAAATTTACTTAATATGCCCAAAATATCCTTTTTTTTTAAAAAAAAATATTTTAACATTTTCAAGAAGTAAATAAAGAAAGCTTACAAGAAATTTTAATATTGTACTATAAAACTTGAATAATTGGAACATAAAAGAGTGTTTTAGAACAATAAATTTCTACTAATCTCTGCTTGAAGTGAGAAAAACCCTTACACTAGCACAGGATTAAGATATGACTATTATGTTTCATTTTTCGCAAACAATTTAGAAAATTTACTTTCTAATGTTAAATTTAACAAAAATTGCAAAAAAACTATTAACTTTCATAAATTTGATATTACATAGTTCTTACTCTATAATACTGTGGCAACGGTGTTTTACACATTTTCATTCCATTATAAATTTATGTTAAATAAGCTCTGTATATTGCACAACTGTTTTCCGTTTAAAAATTCAGGTGTTTTAATTTTGCGTTAATATAATGTTTTAGAAGAATAAATCAGATTGTTTTAAACTATCTATATAATTTACTCAGAAACTAATAGAAATAAGAATTGTGGGTTAATGTCGATTGTGGGATGCAACAAAAGACACTAAGAACTGCATTTTTAAAATTATAAAATACCAATAAATTAAAAGTTTAGACAAATAAAAGTTTTTAAGATCAAAAGTATAGACAAACTTACCATATCTCGGACTTCAAGATGGTGCAGACTCTTCAGCAGCTGGATTCTTCCAAGATTTTGAGTCAGGGTTTACCTGCACAAGCTTTTATAGCCATTTCTTATCGCTCAAGAAAAGGTACAACAAAGGGCAGGCTGACCAGGGCTGAGACTGACCAATAGAAAGGACGAACCACAGGGGTTCGAAGATGTGATTTGTCCAAGATAACAGGGATAAACGTGACGATATCTGCGAGTGAGTAAGTAAAATTTGTGGTCCACGTGGTCGGGAATAATTAATAAATATTATATTTAATTTATGAGAAGAATTAAGTTATTTTATCACAATTTCGACGAATATTTTAACTATAAATTTTACAGTAAATAATAATAAATACATTTCTCAATTTTTTTTTTACAATTAACAATTATTAAATTAACCTATTAAGTTGAGTGGTGAAATTTCCAGACACTATCAACTAAAATGAAAAAGTACATTTAATAAAAAATGGAGAAAACTTAATTTAATTAATCGGGGGGAACCTATATAAAAAAGTTTAGAATATTTATGATAAATTTTAATTTTATAAATTCAATTATTCTTTGATTCCATACATTTAACTTAATTTTTTTATATTCTTACAGGTTTAAATAATTAGAATTAATTTCGAATTTTTTCAGCATTTATTTAAATGATTTGAATCGATTCAAAATGCTTCATTTCTATTGCAGAATTCGTCAAAAAAATTTTCATGGCAGTTATAAAACAAATTTTGATTTTATTTTTCTGATTTTATTGCAATTTTCGTTTAATATTTACTTTTATTCTTTAGGAGAAAAATTACTATTCTCAGTGTAGGATAGGATTTAAATAGGAAGTACTTAAAATCTCCCACTACACACGCACACACCTTTACATACTTAAATACATTTTAGGACATTAATATTTTATAAAATAGTTATCTATTATCATAATATGAAACCGATATAAGGTTCTTGATAAAAAAATTTTTGAAGAAATTACTGTCAAATACATTATTAAAAAATATCATTTCTATAGAGTTAAAATTATCAACTGTAAATGAGAATTGACTTAAAATAAGGTTATAAAATACTGATTTATTTAATGCGTATTGCATACGATAAAGTTTGAATAATGTCTGATGTAAAATATTAGTTATATGTTGTATATATATATATATATATATATATATATATGTATATATATATATATATATATATATATATATATATATATATATATATATATATATATATATATATATATATATATATATATATATATATATATATATATATATATATATATATATATATATATATATATATATATATATATATATATATATATATATATATATATATATATATATATATATATATATATATATATATATATATATATATATATATATATATATATATATATCGAAGCTATTTTCTCCGATAACCTTTTAAAAAGATTTTTACAAAGATATAACTGAAGCTTCCTCATGTGAAATTGACCCATTTCTTTCGTAAAATCCTAATTTCATAAACAACAGAATTTTATTAATTTCAGCAAACCTATCCTTTTTCGATGTATTATGTTGTTTTCTAGTGAAAGCAGTTATATAAGATTGTCAATTCGAAGGTCAACAAGATTGTATTCCAAAGTTCTTCACGGAAGAAATATTAAATATCGAGAAGAAAGTAAAGTGATTATTTACGTTTTTATGTCAATAAACACCATAAAAATTAACCTTTATATTTTTTGGAATTTTTCACGAATATTAATATCGAAAATAAAATAGTTTAAAATTTAAACTTGGGATTAAATATTGTATTTAAAATTGTATTCTTTAGACTAACTATAAGTGAGTTGATATATTCTTTAAATGTGCTAAAATTTAGAAATAGATTTATGTTATAATAGTTGATCTTTTTTAAATCCTTTTGAAAAAAGTTTGCGAATTCCTTTAAGTTAATAGTCACATAACAAATTATTTAAATAATATTCTTAGTACGCATTCGATATTTATTACAAAAATCTAAGATTTATAAATTTAATCGTTATATTTCTATTTTATGCGACAAATTTGGAATTTATAACATATCTGGATTCGCGAATTTCCCGATATATATATATATCGTTTAAATAGGTATTCGAGAAAAATTTGATAATGGTGTATAAAAGGAATTATATTAAAATTACAATGAGTACATTTAATATGTGCAAGTTAAAATAAATATATTTGTATTCGAACTGAGTAACTTTAATGTAAACTTTAGTAAACTTTAAATAAATAATATTATTAGTAAAAAATTTGTAGCAATCACGAGTATCATAAATAATATAATCTTATAATTTATAAGAATTTTGGAATTAGAAATATAATAGAATATTCATTATAACTTTTCACATACTATATAATTTTTTGTCATTTAATGCTTAATGAAATGTACAAAATGAAAAATAACTTCTAAATATTTCTACATTTGTTATATTTACTAGTTTCTAGATATGTGGAACACAGGTATGCATGCATTCATATGCGTTTGTATGAATTGAATTATATTAAAAATATGATTTCTTTTAAATGGCTTTAGAAATTTTTTTTGATACTCTCTCCCTGTAATATTAAAATCAATGTTGATACATCTGACCAAAAATTTATTTGGTTTCAAAGTATATCAACACGTGGCAATACCAATTTATTCCTATGAGTGTGTTTCCGTTGCATGTGTTGCCAGATGCACTCATGTACTTCCTATAAGTTTATGTACCTATTTGCTGAAAATGTGATTCATCACTTCCTGTAATCTTTGAAGTTGGATTCTATACCGATATATCTGGCAAATGTAGAAACAAACACGACATAATAAATATTTATTTAGATGGAAACAAATATAAAATAATCTGTATAAGAGAACTACATTGTGATTTAATTGCATTCTTAAAAGTGTATTCGAATCTAAAATAATGTTCTGTTATTATTACAAGTATATAAAATTATTCTAAATGAATTAAAATTTCAGTACGTAAAATTACGGAAATTTGTCCTTTTAGTATACTTTTTTATGTAATGAAATGTTTAAAAGGATTTTATTAGAATAATTTAGTTTCTATATATTTTGTCACGTAAAAGAATAAAAGGAAGTAATTACGCATAAAAAATTTAATATACAACCACACATTGCTAATTTAAAAAGAAAATTATTCATGTAGGCAATATGCTAGAATTTTTTTTCCAAAAAATTCCTTCTTTTAATTAAAGGGATTTACAGAGGATTTTATTTTTAATCTTTTTTAAATAAATTATTACCATTTTTAAATGGGTCTTTACTGTTCTTTTACAATTTTAAATAAATACTGCATACTTATAGATATAAAGTGTCTAACGTAACGTACTTTTCTGTGAAAATCGTGTATCTTTCTTTTAAAGAAAATTGGATTTCAGAAAAAAAAGATATTTATTTAACTTTGTTCGAAAGACTGTATTGCTCAATGAAATGAAATAATTTAAAAACTGCCCAAATGAGGTATAAATTGTTTGAAAATTTCCATTAATTAAGATATAAATAGTGAAGTCTATACACTTCTCTCTTTTCCACACAACAAAGCACTTCCAATTAGTGGCATATTGAGAAAATCGAAAACACGTTCACAGCAGTAAGCAAAACAAGCATTTATGGAACTCGAAAAATAGAAAACTTACTTCTAAATATTTCAAAATAAAAAGATAAAAGGAAAAGGATTATAAAAATAAAAAGTTATAAGGAAATATATTAGGAAAAGAAAAAGATAGATGGAAAAACATTAGGAAAAGAAAAAGATAGAAGAATCCAAAGGCATGTGTGTGCATATTTTTTCTCGTACTCCAGAGTTAATACAAAGATAAGAATTTTAAGATTGTGAAATCAGACCTATTCCTCTACTCCTCTTTTGATGAAACCAGAATATTTTTGGAACAGAATGTTAAGAGAATAAATTTAAAAAACATGAAATAAACGAACTTAAAGTAAAATTAAATAAACGATAACTTCGTTTTTAATTAATTAGAAACGTTGTAATTAAAATTTCGAAATTTAACACAACATGTGTTTTAAATTAACGAGTGAGAAAAGCCTGGCATTAGTTTCACCCCATTTTAGGCAATCATTTTCATTTCAAACCAAGACAAAAGTTCGTTGAATGCACAAAGATTTTATTTGTTTCGAAACAGCTAAAATTTCTTAAATCTAACTGGGAAAATTAATAGTAAATGAAATATAATTTATTAAAAATACTATAAAGATTGGAAACCATATAAATAGACAAATTTGCATAGTGAAAAATCAATGTTTTAAGCTTTTAAAAAAACCATTATAGCATGAATATTCATCTTTTACGAAAATCTTTTGAAATATAAAACATATGTTTGCCACTAACACTTAAGGATATAAAGATGGTATACATACAACAGGTTGTCTTTAAGGATACTAACACACTTTTATTTTTAGTTTCTGAAAAAAAAATCCCAAAATACAGATAAAATAGTTGTAAAAGGAAATTTATATTACGGTTTGCAAAAATATGTAATATATTTAAACAAACGAATGCTCATTTTTCTCTTGTCTAAATATATTGCATATTTTTTTTGTAGTTTATCAAAATATATTTCATATTGCATAATCATATGGAAATTTAAGGTATTATCTCAACCATTATACTTTGGATAAAAATTTTATGATTTAAATACTTAAGAAAGAGTTATTAATATAGTTAATAAGCAAAGAAATATAAAATAATTTCTGTATAAATAACATTAATTAGTGCTAGTAAAACATTAAAATTTTTAATAAAATAGAACTTTTAATACATTGTCTACTCGTCTAAATTGCCCCCCCTTTTTTTATTTTGGCGCCAGTGTGATACGGTATTGCAAATCTCTTTTGAAAATCAAGTATTCAAGGTTGTATTCAACATATCTTCTAGCTTAGTCTGGTTTTGTTGGCGATGGTTCCATGCTTTCGAGTAAATCATGCGAGAAGCATATATTACTCATTGAACTGTCAAGCACTTTGTGGGAATTCACAAAACATTTTCTAAGCTTACATTGTGGGTTGGGCTGGTGACCATCCTATGCTTTCAAGTTCTTTGTGAAAGAGACATTTATAGAGTGGTTTGAAATGACCTGATAGATTTCTAGTTAGTCATACTTCAACGGTTCTACCCGTTGGGCGTCGAACCTCTTATCTTTGATTGATAACCAAAGATAGGGGGTTCATAGAAAACACTTGAATTCTATAATCGCAAATTTGAATTCAAACCTATATTGTCATGATATCTTATTTGAATTCGCGTTCGAAAACATACTCGATTGTTTGAGAAAATTCCTCGCATAACTTACAATTTCAGCTATAAATATTTCCACTTAAAATATTTGCATCATTCTTTTTCGTGAGTGTAACAGAATGATAAAAATGTTTTATATTATATCAGACATAAATTTTAATCCCCCCCACCTTCAAAAGAAAAATAATGAAATCATATGACGTTTAATCCTTTTAACAGGAAGAAGTGTAACTAATATAATGCATTTATTTATATGATATTATTTATACTAATATTAAATAAACACATTATTTTTCTAAATTTTTTAAAATTTACCATTTCTGATAATTTAATGCTATAATTCATCAATCGAATAATTTTCTCAGATGGATACATTTAAAATAATGCAACAAAACCAAAAGAAAATTAAAATACGTTATTTGTAATCATAAAGGTTTAAGCCATATATATATTATATCTAATATTGTTATTTTAAAAAAATTCATCAAAAGAAAAAAATAATAATCAGAGTTTCCATTTTAAAATATTTGAATTGTTAATTCATTACACTTGGCTTATTTCTCAAGTTTATAAAAAGAAATTTAAAGAACTCTTTCAGTATGCGTTAAAAGTTAATTTGTTTTATTCATTATTTCTGATAATAGCATGAATGCTCAATTTATCTATTCATTATTTTGGTTATTTTAATTTAATATCTATTTACCATTTTTCCAACAAGCATCAGTTAATAGGTCATTGAGTTCCTTTGCAGGAGGCCATGCTTACAGCTAAATAATTAAGGCACTCTTCTTCGGTTTATCAATCCGTGGGTTTGATACCAGGCTTTTGCTTGGGTATTTTTATTAATGGGGATTTATTTGAAAAAAAGTTAGTTTGATTTAGCCATCCATTTTGTGCAAAACGTGAAGCTTCAGCAATTAATAAATCAAATATAATGTTTAATAACCTTTTATGTACCTTTTTGGTGATGAAACATTTTCGTAAACTGTAGGCCTATTTATAGTTAAGAAATTTGAAATGATTTAGCAGATCACAAGACGATTAGTATAAAGCCGATTAGTTTTTATTTTGCATAGAGACCCAATGAGTTTACACAATACTTGACTTTTTTACAAAGAACAAAACTGAGTGATGGTCTTGGCCTTTCGATGCAAATAGGAATCAAATTTTTTTAAGTACAAATGCAATATTTAGATGCTTATTTTGATGTAGGTCTTAAACACACGCAACCTTGATGAAAATATTTATATAAACCTTGTTGTCACACACACTTACTATACTCCAGATGCATTTTTAAATGAAATTTTTAAAGTCATCAAAATTCATATTTAATAATGATATCAAGTATATTTAACAATAGAAGCAGCTTTGTCAATCATATATTTTAATTTTAAAATTTGTTTTCTCATCTGTTTTGAGATCAAGACTGGGAGCAAAAATTTGATAGCAAAAATATGTATTTTGTGGGATAGAAAATGGGATATTCTTTGTTGACATAAAATCATCTATGGTGTTATTGATATTTTGATCAAAAGTTTAAGATTGCATCAATTTTAAAGTGTAATGCCATAACTCTCTTGACACTATATTGACTAAAAGTTATAGCACATCAATAATACATCACAGTTCTACATTTTTATTTTATTTATAACCTCTTTACTGTCTTTACATTAAGAGATATTTCACATTTCTTATTTAGAGATTTATTTGTTTGCTGTAATTAAAAATAGTAAAAATAAATAGGTAACTAAAACCTAATTGTTAATTTACTTTTAATATTAATTTAGCTTTTTAAAATATTTTATTTTTCATTATATTATTTGTTTAAAATTTAAGTTTTATTTGAAGGATTTCATATTAAAAGCTAATTTGTAAATTTCCTTATCCTATCTTTCTGCAAGATAGCATGTTGTTACAAATTATCTGAAAGTTTCATATTTAGCATTTTGCCAACATTGTGCTGTAATTGAAAATTTTTTTCCCTAATACCCAGTTACCCCTAGGATATACCAATTCGGAGCGACAAAGGGCAAAATTAATGACATCTGATACAGTGGGGAACCCAGTGGGTGTGCCATGTTCGCCTCGAAAGTGACACACACACAGAGAAAAATAGAAAGAAGAGAACATGCTTGCTCGAACCAAGATCCCAACCCGCAACCCACTACTTTGAAGTAATGAACGCTAAACACTCGATCGGCGTGAGTGAAAACTTAAACCATGTAAATCATAACATATAGATATGCCTCCCTAAGTATTTAGAAATGTCATAAATGAAAATGAGAAACGTGTATATTTTCTTCTGATTTAATGTGGTTGAAATAATACCAGACAGATGTAGGACTTTCTGCGAATCACAGGATTTGAAGAAATGTCCTGTAATTCACAGAAAAATGAATCACAGGACATTTTTTCAAGTGGAAGAAATAAAAATAAAAGAAATAGAAGAAAATAAAATAAGTTATAACCGTTCCAAGCAATTATTAATTATTTCCAAATTATCGGAAACTCTTCTGTTAAATTTTCTGAGAATAAAAAATGATAAAATAACATCAATATACTTATTTTTAAGAAAAATAATAATTTACTAGTTTATATTTAAAAGCAATTATGCGATATCTTAAGCAAAAAGCTTATAACTGGAATTAAATTTCCTTCTTCTGCTAGTATATTTTTACGCTAACTACTCCTTTTATTGAATAAAATTGTATCCTTCAATCAAAATGTTACCATAAAGTTACCATTTAATAAATATAGCAATCATTTTCAGTCTAAAGTTCTTGTTTCATGTTTAATTTCACCAGAGATTTTGTAAGAATTTGATTAATTAGTTTTCGTTGAATGTATACGTCAGTTGATCATCGATACAGTGTCCTTTCTGTACATCAGAAATTCATTTATATCAGGAATATAATAAATATTTTCATCCCATTCTTCAAATTGCTAAGAATACCTTAAAAGTTTGAATACAGATGAAATTTCAACATAGGTGATTGATAACAGAAGTTCAGTTCAAATCGTCTCTTTTTCTAATCTTCATGGATTTTATTAATTAGCTTATCATTTAAACTTCTAACATGACCAGCATTTTCAAAGCTATATCAATACAATATAATTTTTTAATGATAGTTATTTTTATATATACACGGCGAATATTCTTGAAAGGAATTTAATTATGGACTATACATAATAACCTCAAAAATATATTGAAGTTGCAGAAATAAATGAAATCTATGAACATATTCTTAAAAAAATTATTCCTTTAAATATTTGGTTTTATTTTTGGAACATTGTCAACAATAAATTATATTTAATTAGTAAATTAATTATAATTAAATTATATTTAATTAATAAAACGTATATGTTCGGGATAAGCTCTGATTTACAACTATCAATTTAAAATTAAAAACCTGAGAGAACAAAAAGAATTGCTTAGTGCAGTGTAAAAAAATATTAGAGCTAAATTTAACTTCAGTATTTTGATATGCTTCTTCTATATTGCAATTTGCAATGTTTATCTACAAATTATAAGAAAACTATTATGTTTCTTTTACAATATTGATTTTGGACGCACATAAATTGCTTTTGTAATATATAATAGTTTTGAAGTATGGAAACATAAAAAAATTAAATCCAAAATTAAGAATGAACATAAATTATAATTTTCTTTATCTCTAATGTGAATCGAACGTATAATGTAGCTAGGGTGTGTTTCTGTATAATTTTTATTTGGTTTCTTATCTATAACAAAAACTCAAGATCCACGGACAGTTTATCTTTAAAATATAGTCTTCAAAAAGGTTTCAAAACAAAATATTTACTTCGTCCTGCTTAAATCTTGATGAAGGCATCATTATACAACTAAATTAAAGGTCAAAAGTAATCATGTAACCGGAAGTTTCCGCATTTCCAAATAATTAAAGCGATCTATTTGTTTTTCTGTTAATTGTTTCAAACATTCTTCAAAGAGATATGTTTCTAATATTTTTAATAAGCTATGCTCATTGAACTCGATAAGCTTAGCTGCCACATCCATATCATTATGGATTTTATAGATAAGCTTATCATTTACACTTCTGCCAGGACCTTCATCAGAGATTAACACTAGGACTTGGAAATGCTATACGCATAAGCGTTTGATAAAGCGATACCAAAATTTTTCTCTCTCTCCTTTTTTTCTAAATTTTTTTATATTCTTTGTATGTAATTATAAATAATTTATATGCACTCATATTTTATTTTTCGTGGTATATTCTGATAGTTAAATTCCAAAAAGAAATGTGTCAATTATTAATGCAGATTCTTATGAAAATAACTAATTTTAAGAGAAGTTATTTTTTTTTAATTCCAAATACAATAAAATTTCTTGCGTTTCTTTTGACTTATTTGTTAAATGATTTTTTAAACCTTTTTCTTAATTTTTAATGAATAATATGGATTTTTGGCGAATTAAAGGGAATGTAATGGGACATGGAACGTTTTCATTTTTTTAAATAATTTTACTAATTCACAAACATGTATGCCTGAAAATAGCTGATGCCTCTCTAAAAGATTGGCATAACATTTAGTCTTAATTACCGTTTGGATTTTCACGCCATAGAATAGAACTCAATAAATAAGAAAACTTTTTGCAAAATTCATACTATGATAAGATATAATATTATAAGCAGAAATAATTGATCAACCTTTATTTAAGCCATGCTGTTTTCATATTTATTAAATAAAGTTATTTGCACTTTTATTCAAATCATTTAACATTTTCATCAGATAATATTCATCAGATAATATTTTGTCAATATAAAAAAGATATAAAGTGTATTTTATAATAGAAATATTTTTTCATTCTTTGTTATTTATAGTGATTTGTTAAATATTTATTAAAATACCGTTTGATGTTAAATATTGACATGTACGAGGGTCACTCTGAAATTTTTGAGATACAACTAGGTTTTTAAAGTTATACTTACAAAATTTTAGGTGTGTTCAAAGTAGTCTAATCCAGCATCAATGTACTTTTGTAGGCGAATTTTCCACAGATTAAATGCCTCAAGCCATTCATTTCTTCGAATAGATGAAAAAAATGCATTTATAGCCACATCAATCTCTTCTTCTGAATGAAAACGACGTCCACGTAAGTTCTTTTTTAGATTAAAGAATAAACAAAAGTCGCACATAGCTAGATCAGGTGAATACGGCAGATGTTCGATCACTTCAATTTGTTTTTGTTTAAGAAGCTCAACTGTTAATCCGGCTGTATGTGAAGATGCATTGTCATGGTGAAGCAGTAGTCCCCTAACATTCAGTTCTTGTACAATTTCTGGAAGACATTTAGTGGTATACCAGTTTGCTGTTACTGTCTTCTGTCCTTCCAACTTGATGGCTTTGACCAATCCCGTACTTCTGAAGAAAACGGCATACGTCACTTTTTTCAGTGCGCGTTGTTTTTTCACCATTGTCGGCATGGGATCATTTTCAAAGACCCATACTTTGCTTTCTTGACGTGTTTGAACGTCAAAAAACGGTATGTACGTTTCATCACCTGTTACAATTTTATAAATGATGCGGTGGCCACCATCATTCAGCATATTAAGAGTTTCTTTACTGATTCTGACACGCTCCTCTTTTTGATGCTCAGTTAGATTACTGGGAACCCAACGGCAAACTACTTTTTTCATATGTAATTCTTCATGAATGATTTTGTGTATGGCTGCGGATCCAATGTTAAGTTCCTTCTGTATCATTTGATAGGTACAACGATTATCATCCATCAACATTTTTCGTATGGCAGACACATTATCCGGGATTACTGCCGACGGCGGCCTTCCTGTGTGTTCTTCATCCAGAAGAAAATTGCGACCTCTTCTAAATTCTCTAAACCATCTAAATACAGTAGCACGAGCTGGAGATTCATCACTAAATGCTAATTGCAACCGTTGAACGCATTCTTCTTGATTTAATCCTGCTTTAAAATCGTAGAAAATCATAGCGCGAAAATGCTTTCGCGTCAACTCCATTTTTTCTTCTGTTTAAAATTTATTCCATGCTAAACAAGCTGAAGTAAGTCAGTAAAAAATCGTCTTCTGTGTTAAAATACTTTGTACTTTAAAATTAAACAGTTATTTTTATTTTGTAAATTCTCGTCTGTGCGTATCTCAAAAATTTCAGAGTAACCCCCGTACTTCCTTTGTCATTAAAAAAAATTCTTATAACAAATTCCATTATCGTAAAAGTATGGAAATGGAATCTGATCAAAATCTCTAGAGCAAATGTCTTGAAATTTAACACAGTTCAGAAATATAAAAAACAAAAATGATTGCCCACCTATAAAAAAAAAAAAACTCTGAGGCATTCTATTGAGATAGAAATGAAATAAACAGAGCTATTTTCATATGGTAGCATTAATACCAACCTGAAAAAGTAGTTAATGAATGAATTAATAACTTTTAAGCATATTTTAATTAAAAAAATTGTGTATTTTAATTATTTGTCAATAGAAAAAAATATTGAATATATTGTATGTATATGCGTCAAAATATTAATAATAATTTCTTGCTTTATTTTTCATACTAACATTATAAAAAATACCTATCAAATAAGATTCATTATTTATATTTAAGATATTAATTATTTAAATTGCTTTTAATTTCCTTTTATCAACTAATATTAAATAAAAATTATTTTTTTTTACGATTTTAGGGCTATTTATTATTTTATAGTTAATGCAAAATTACTATGTTCGCTTCTGTTCTTAAAAATATCGTTTTTTAAGAGATTTTTATGAATTAAAATTTTTTCTTGATTAATAAAACAGATCCTAATATAAAAATAGCTAATTTCTGTAGAGACATAAAGAAAAACCACATCGCACTTCTTGATTAAGAGATTAACAAATTCAGTAAAATACATGCACTTTAGTTAATAAATATGTTTAAAAATGTTACCTTAATTTATAAAATTTGAAGCAACTAACATTTTATTAAGAAATATGAATGCATTAAGAATAAACAAGATTGGAAAATTTATGGTACCAAAAAATGTTCTATTTTTCATTCAAATGAAGAAGTTATGAAGGAAATACACCCAGAATATCTAAGTTGCATTCCAAAACATTATTAAAAGGTATTTTTTATCAAGTCTTTGATTAGT
>CM075851.1:122265562-122598062 GCA_037975125.1 Latrodectus hesperus
ATATACACATTTATTTTTATTAATTTACATTTAATAATTTCAGTGAAGGAACTGAAAAAAAGCAAAATTTATACTACAATTGACATTCAGTAAGATCTATTTTAAATAATCATTTGATGTTGTTCGAAAGAAAATTTCTCCTAGTTTAGAAATATAAAATTTCAGTAATACTTACCTGATATTTATAAAATGTATAAAATTTGTAGTAAGAATTACGGGATTAATAAAGTTTTGGTGACAAGTCGCTTTGGACACGGCTGCAGATTAATGAATGAGTAATAGATCTTTTCTTCAAATTAACCCACGTGATTGATTATGTCCTCCAAACATGTTGAGGACAAATTTACCAGAAAGAGGTTTCTCGATTAAAGCTAATGATTAGTTTGGCTCTTTAATTGTCGAAAATGAAATCGGGATAAATAGAATTAAAAGTAAGAAATGTAAGTCATTAATCTGTAAAAATTTGTCAAACAAATATAATTGACGAAATAATTTCTTATGTTGCTTGATTAAATTATTGAATAAAACGATATGTTTGTTGTAAAAATAAACATCAGTTGCATTAAATTAAAATTGATTTTATATTATAATTGTATGACAGATTTGTAGGAAGTATTGAAAATAAAATAGATTGTAAATTAAATAAATGTATTTTTATAATGTAATAAAGAACATGTTTATATTAAAATTTAAACAAATAAGGAAATGTATACTTATATATGGAGCTTTGAAGTAATTTTTTGATAAAACCTGTACTATTCGTTTTATTGTTGAAGCAAACCTCTGCAGTGTGTTATTGCGTACGTGAAGTATTTTATTTGTGTTACCGAAATGAGTTATAAAACACTAAACAGCAAACATAATTGCAGTTCAAATTACATGACTTGTTAAGAAATTACAAAATTTTTTTTTCTATTATTTTTCAAAATTTCCGTACATGTTTTCTAAATTAATCCGCATCTTTTAAAATGTGAAAAAATCTTTAATTTTTAAGAAGTTATATTTTGTTTGAAGCAAGAATAATGAGAATATGTCAAAATGAATTTATATGTATTTTCTCAATAAATAAAAAATAGTCATTTAAAAAATAATAAAAAAAAACTTTAACTAAACATTTGCAGAAAAAATTTCTGAACTATCAAGAAAAATATTGATACATAATTTCTATCGTATATTTATAGAAGATGCATTTTAGATACAGCTGACTAAAATTTGAATTTTACTTCGTATATCTCTAATAATATTCTATAGAAATTTCTGTGATGATATATATCTACAAAAGCTGTAATGCATCGATAAAACATTCTGAAAGAATCTAATATTTTCAATAGAATTTTAAAAATATCCTGTAACCTACTTTTATTCATTTATTTATAAGTTTATTGAAACTACAAGAATAGCTTACATAATTTCTTAAGCTGATAATCTAAACACTTAAAATCATTTTAATATTATCTTTTGTGATCATTACATATTTCAAAAAGGGGCAGCAGATAAATTTACAAACATAATTTGGTGATACAATAAATGATTGGTAAAAACAATTTCTTGCTTTCAGTAGCTAATAAATAGCTAAACAATTACTACTCATGATTTCTCCATTTGGTGCCCTAGACTTTCCAATCAATTGGAGCTGTTCATGTCCCAATATTTTTTATATATTTTTGGATTCTTTTGCATTATATAGCTCTACTAGATAATCTCGAAATTAATAACAACAATATTTCTCAAAATGTACTCAAATGCTACAAAATGATCGACTTATAATACATTGATGGCCCATTCAAATCCACTTATATGGCCAAAAATACATTTTTCTTTGTCCAATTTTATCAAAAAAATTTTGATACTCTAACTTAACCATAATTATTATTTTATCTTTTATTAAAGATATGCCAAACAGTTTATAAGAGAAATAATAACAATAGACTAAATTATTTTTTCGGTTTTAAGTTACAACAAATTCGAAGAATACTTTAAATTCAGATTTTTTTCAGCCTATCTCTCAAATATGAGCAATGACTGTGTAAGCTTGAACTGATTGAATTTACCGTGTAATTAATTCCAAACATTAATATATTAAGTGTATTCAATGGTCGATATATATTGTCTGCTTATTTTCTGAATTTGATTGCCAATTTTTATTATTTCAGAGATAGCCTTATCTTTAAAATTTAATAAATTACTGAAAAATTATAAATTATATGACTAGGAAATTCTCTGATACTTTTTCGAAATATGTCAACAGATTTTAGCAATTTTTGAATAACCGCTTTGAAGACAACTAGAATAATTGTTAAGGCAGTTATATTTTTTCATGCTCTATCAAATTAGAAATCTTTTGTAATTATTTGATTTTATAAGTCAATTTTCACTTTCTTTAAGCTAAAATTATTAACCATAGGATAAAATAACTTGAAAACCTTTTTGCCAAACATTATTATTGTAATGATCATATATGAAACCTTATTCTTCAATTTCAATTGTAATGATCATATATGAAACCTAATTTTTCAATTTCTTTTTTATATTTTAATGCATATATTCTTCAGATGTTATTTATTGCAAACACATTATATTCCAAAAAATGATAATCCAAGAGATTATCAAACACTTATTCTCGTACAACATTAATAATTCAAATTAGTAAAGGTAGTACGATAGTAAATTATAGTATTTATTAGCAGTTTTGATAATATTCTGGATAATAATTTGTATCTGATATTCCAAATCAAATGTATTTCACAACTTTTATGTATTTTGCTTGAGTTCAATATAAATTTTCAAATGATGGAACTAAATTTTAACAAAATGTTAACATGTTCCTCTGTTACATTAGCCCTTATACTATATGCTTCATTCAGTAGAGCTATACTATAAGTGACATATTTTACCTGAAAATGTATTTTATGATATATATATATATATATATATATATATATATATATATATATATATATATATATATATATATATATATATATATATATATATATATATATATATATATATATATTTTAATAACATTCAATTCAAGCATCTGGTCATCTCAAATTATCGTGACTTCAATTGAATTTCACTGTGAAGAGATTCATCTAGGAAACCAAATTAAATTTCAAAGTAATTTCTAAACTTAGAACCCATTACACATCAGATAATTATAAACACAAAACTAATAATATTTTACTTAATTTGTTAATACATTTTAATACTTTTTTATTTATATTTTTGTCTGACTCAACATATCATTGTTGAAACTCATGAAAGCAAGCTTATTTTTGTTACATCTAACATTAAATGTACTAAACATTCACTCCCCCTTAACATGGACTTACTTTTATATTATTTCATACTTTGAACTGAGAAGAAAGTACACATTTTTTTAACTTTCATAAGTATGGTCCAAAAGGTTATATATTCTCATTAAAAATTAAAAAAAATATATTTTATAATTAATCATAGAAACATTTCATTATTCTAAAAAAATCTTTAATTTCAATTTACCGTTTTTATATTTAAAAATCATGCGGATACAAAATTATAATAAAAAAGTATATTTCTTGGGAATTTTTATTGCCTGCCGATGGCTGAGTGGTAAGCGTTCCTGACTCCTAGACTGTTGGTCCCGGGTTCGAAGCCCCGTTCGGGAAGGGATATTTCTTTCTGTCTGTGTTTCTCTGTCCTTTCTTATGCGTGAATGTGGCTTACCCTATAAATGGGTTTTTGGTGGTATGGCGTGGGTTATGCTACTCGCTTCCGAGACTTGGTTCACATGTGCCCACCGGCTACCGATAAATGAGGAGTACTTTCCTTCTTTATTATAATGAAGGGCAGCGCCCGTCGTTCTTTAATGAAAATAATGGAACATTTGTTGATAAATATTTATTGTACCGTTATTTCTCCGTATAAATAAATAAATTACTATGGTTTATATTTATTTTAAGATGTTAATATATTGTTTATATAAGAGTTATAGTTTAAAATTTTCACTTCAAAAGTATTACTCTTCCATCCAAATAGTAAAAAAAAATTCAATCTGAAATTTCTGTTTTTAAATATATTCTACAGTAAAAATTTTGGCTTCACAAAATCACTTAGTTTTTTATAAGTCTAAATACCACATTACCTGCAAATATCATTAGATAAAACATCCACTAGTAAAGGAATTAAATTTAGATTGTTGTAAGTCATTTATATTAAATATGTAATCCATTCACAGAATATATGATTAGTAAAGAACGAAAATAATAAATATAGTTCATGGTTAGTGAAAGAAAGGAAATATAGATTAGTTTCAAATGTTGCGTTTTAATTGCCTCATCGTCACATAATTGTATTAAATTATATATATATATATATATATATATATATATATATATATATATATATATATATATATATATATATACATTAAACATATATTGAATATACATAGAATTGAATTAACTAATGTTGAAGTTTACTGTATAACAAGCATAATAATCTCATAAGTCCATCGAAAGACTTGTCATGTAATCCTGGTATATCAAAATGTTGTTCTATTAACGTTTGTCAAAGGGTGGTGCATCTTGAATGAAAATTGTGTTATAGAATTAATATTTAATCCTTTGGATATGAAATACAATTTCTAGATTGAAAAGTAGCATAGATATTATAGGAAACAGTTTTTGTGAAAGTTTACAGTTTGACATGAGTTTTTCATGAATGCATGCAAGAATGAAAAAAATTTATTGTTTTATATATTGTAGTGATGTCTTATATGTTTTTCATTTTTTAGAGCATAGTATTAACATATTTCAGGATTTTTAAAAATATTTTAAAGAGCAGATATATTACGCAGAGAATAACTTTTTGATATTTAAATACAGAGGATAATTCCAATCAATCAAAACAACCTTGATTTTAATCAAAGAAATCAATTTAAGTTAACCAATATTTTACAATGTATTCATATGAATTCTTCATTGAATGAAGGATTTAATGATAAAATTTGTTTACATTTCATAGGATATTTCGAATATTATTATTTTTAAATTTAGACTTCTTTATGATTCTGAAATTTAAAAAAGACAACTCATTACAAAAATTGGTAAAGAGCAAATATATGTTAGCAATTAAATGCTAAAAGTTTTGATATTTGAAGGAAGTTAATATATATTGGATAAAGATCAATATATCATCACACCTGTACTTGGTCTTAAAATGAAAAATAAGCACAGGGTAAAATATGTATGATATTGCCACGTAGATGCTGCTATCACTCGTGTAAAATTTAGAATAGTTAAAATCTCTGCAATTGCAGAGATTTTAACTCAAACTTTGTTAATTAAATTAAGCGTTAGCTCAAATTGTATACATATACCGAATATTCTCGATCAGTAATCCTGAATATTATAATCTAGGAATTTTCAAGATACTGAACTCTGTGGAACATAAAGACAATTAAAATATTTTTTCTTTATTAATAATTGGTATTCTTTATTTATTTATTTATTTATTATTAACAAGTATTATTAATTGGGAAATAAAACATTAAAACGTATTGCACTTCCATTGTTCACTGGGTCTGTTTTGAATCGAAAACTACGACTCAACAATACAGTGCTTTACGTCTGTACCTCAAGAGTTGCAGTCTGAGAAAGCAAATTTCCCTACAATATTAATTAATACAACAATATAAATTTCTTAAGAATAGCTCTTTAATTTATTTTAAGTGTAATATTTAAAATTTTTATGACACTTTACATTTCTAAAATTAATTTATACTAAATATTTATCATTTTAAGGTTAAAACAACTGCAGTGTATTAATTAAAATTCACATATAATTTTTGAATCAAAATCCAATTTTCTTTTCCTAACAGCAAAGTTTTCTGGGCGATGAATGCATTTAAATTTTGATTTTCTATTTTTGTGACTAAAATGAATAATTATCTCAATTGCTTAAACGAAGAAATTAATTTTAAAATTGAAATTGAAATAGACTACAAACAGCAAAGTCTTTTCTAGTGAGGATTAATTATTAAGAAAAATATAGTTTTAGAAAACCATACATAATTAATATTAATTAATATTATTTATATATTCTCTTTATAAAAATATATTAAGAAACTATTAATAAAGGAGAATTGTTGAAGAGAAGAGAGAGATTTTAATTATTTATTTATAAAGTTATAGCAAAAGAAATTTAAATTAATAAAAATAGTTTGTGCACCATTTATGTTTTAATTTATAAAATGTTTTTAAAAGATATAACAAAATATCCAATATGGCTTTAAGTAATGAATATTTTATAATTTTTGCTATATGTTAGACGCAATAATTAAAAATAAAATGGTTTCAGAAGGGATGAAAGTTATATGATTTTTTTATATAAATATATTACGATGAATAAAATATACTTAATGAATAAGCTTATCTAGAAATAAAAGAACAATTTTTAGCTAGATCTACTTGCTTTGTGGTCCGTAAGCTCTTTGATTTTAAAAGGTATAAATTATCAAACAATCCTGCATTGGTAATAAATATTCATTATTTTTCCAAATATTATGAGCATATTTGTAATTCTCAAGATAATACTGCTGAAAATATGGTTTAAAATACTGATTAAAAAGGGTAGCATAAAATTATTTATTTTGAATTATAAAATTAATTATTTTTGATTCTAAATATAAAAATTGCCAATTAATTCACTTTGATTTTAAATATTATTATTATATGTTTTTAAAATGCAAATTGCATAATATATTTTATAATAATAGGAAAGACATATTAAAAATCACCATAAAAACATTTCATTTTTAAAAACTGCTTATTATTTAAATTTAAGATGATCCTTTAAATTTGAGATGATTTCACAAGCTCAATATTAATATATAAAAAAACTTCAAAAACCAAAAACTTATGTTTAATAAAATGATATTAAGAAAATGTGCAGAATATTACTTAATAAAAAATTTTTAAATAAGAATAATAGTTTTTTCAAAGAATAGTAAATGAAAGGAAAATCCTTCATCAAATGCTTACAATATTAGTATAAAAAGTTATATTTAATTATTTAAACAGAAAATCCATTATTAAAGCAATCGATAAATAAAATGAAAGACATTATAAAACAACTTATGGAGTGCTAAATTTACTTTAAAGTTGGGTAAAAATGAAATCTATGTTAATAAAAAAATAAGAGGCAGAAAAGCACTTAATGTTTTGTATTAATGAATAAATATCATATGAAATAAAAAGCAAACATCAACTTTTCACGTCTACTTAATTTATATAAGTAACAAATAATTTATTTTGTTGAGAACAGACTTTAAGAAAATCAAAAGTATTGAAAGTAATTGAAAAATAGGCTTTATCTTAAACATCGATATATGTTTTTTCTTAATAGTAAGACAATATGTGTGTGTCATCTTTCTTATTAGCTAAATCTTAATATTTTTGTTAATATAATTCTAATCAGAAAAATAGAAAAAATACATTCATAATAAATAGATTATAAAACGAAGCTAAATATAAGCACAGAATTATATGTACATAAAAGTTTTTTAAGCTCTATAATGGGATATATGAATTTGCTAATACTAGCTTTACTCTACAGATTAAGAATTGAAGTGAGCTGTTGTCTTTTAAAAACGTCTTTATTCTTAATAATATATTAAGTTTGCAACATTATTTTCTTCATACGAATTGGTTTGAATCAAATATACAATTATTTAATGAAAAAACATGGAATCATTTGTGTACAATTTATAGATGAGGTACAAATAATTTTAAATTATCTCATACTACGAAACTAATTGTGTATTTTAGTGTATCTCTGAGCACACGAAATTGAAAACGTTTCTTCCCGAAATTTACTTTAGATTGAAGACTTAGTAAAAGATTATATAGAACCATTAAACTATTTACCTAGTTTAGACCTAGTTAAGCCATTTACCTAGTCACTAGAGTTGGATATGATAATTGTTTCCTTAATAAAGTTATTACCATATAAAATCAATTAACTAAATTGCTTGACACTATGATTAATAACTTTGCAACGAGAAAATATTTCATATTTGATAAGGCATTGCTGATTAATGTTTTTTTTTAAAAAAAATATTTTCATCAACTTAAGTACAAACAAAAATATGAATATATAATAAGCTGAATATTTATTCTCAGTTTTATATGCATGATAAATACATTCCTTATCCTTATTGGAAAAAAATAAGTATTTAAAATATATTATGTTAAACAATTTTTTATTTTTAAAACATTAAAATTAAAAAAAAGACATTAAAATTAAAATTAAAATGAAAGACACATTTATTTAATGAAATGCATTTCTATTAGTACTGAATTTATGATCATTAATATCATTAGAGAAACATCGCTACATTGATGCATTCTGTGGAATGGGAATTATCGATCTGTTACTTCAAGCCAACACAGTGTGACTGATATTAGCAGAGAGGGATTCAATGTTCTCGATTACATGTAAAGTTTACATGGAAATACATTAAAGTTCTATGCCAATTTAATGAATATTGATTCAAATTAATATAATTTTTTATTTAAATTTTAATTGTCTAGTTAAAAAGTTCAATGGAGTTAATATACATTTTTTTATGAATATCGTGGAAAAAGTCTGAACAATATCATTTTAGATGATTTGAGAACTATAATTTTAAGAAATTAGATTTAGATAACAAATATCATAAATTTGAGTTTGTATACCTTATTTGACATGGTAACGGACCGAAAAACGAGAAAAAATACAGAGTTGTGACAAAAATGTTAAATGTTCAAAATCAAATTAAGTCGATTACTGTGCAAAGATTCAGATTGGTTTAGAGAAAGTAAAATATGACCATTTACGCACAAGAAACCATAATTATAGTCAATAAATTCCCAGAGACCCCAACAAGCTTATTCTTTAAAAATCTAATTAATAGTGTTTGAAATCTCTTTATAAAAATGCAAAGGACTTTTAATGGTTGTAATTTTTACTTTATATAAAAGTGAATTTATTATTAAAAATTTATATCTACATTTAGGATGCAATTCTTTATATATCTTAATTAAAATTATCGCAGATTCTCCTTAAAATGTAGTGATATTAAAATTTATTAAAAATTAAAATAGCTGTATTTGGAAAAAAAACTACTCAAGGTGTGATATGTTGAAAACGGTACTTTAATCCATATGTTTCATTTCTTATGATTTAGAAATTTAAGTTATTTGTTTACGGTTAAATTACAGAATCATTTATTAAGATATCAACAATTATGTTAATATTAGATAAAAGTTTGTCTTTGTTATAAAAAATAAACAAAAATTTGAAATACATTTTTTTCAAAAGACAAAGTTTCCTTTTTTCACCAAACAATCATTTACCGATCAAGTTTTTTAAATAAATAAAAGTGAAAATTTTAAATGCATTTTAAAATAGTATCTGATGCACATAAAAGTCTAAGTATTAAAATAAACTACAAAAGAATCTTACACGCGCTTAAGAGGAAGAAACTATTCAATTACGCTATAATTAATAAATGATTAATGAAATGCAAAAAAGAAAACTGCAATTGTAACAAATTGCTAGGAATACTATAAAATTTGACCAAGCGCCGACGTTCAGTCTATTAAAAACGATGCAAGTATAAATGAAAATAGAAATTGAAAATTATTCTTGACTTAGAAAAGCAGATATAAATAGAAATAGAAAAGCAAACACGCATAAATGTTCTTTCTCCCTTTCCAAAGAAATAATGGAATTACATAATCTGTTCTTTTCAGGAAGCAAACTCTACCGGAAAAAAATGCAAGTTTTAAATATATATTTTAAAGCAGATAATTTCTATGTTAACATTTTAGTCATTTTTATATCATTTTATTTCACTGAAGAACAGTCAACAGTATTTACAAGTGCTTATCTTTGAAAAATTCAGCTACAAATATAATTTACCAAATTACTAAAATTATCACAAACATTTATTTCTAATCGTTTATTTTAAATATTGCAGATATCAAAAACAAAAAGTTTGGTTACCTATGCATTGAGTTAGAAGTATAACACGGCCATGTAGTGAAATGCTGCATATCTTCAAATAAGCAATTCATAAAATCTTGCCTAAAAATCGTAGGGGAAAAATTAAAAAAAATAATATGTATGATGATTGCTAAAAAACAAAATACCTTGTGTAAATACTGCATATTTAACAACAATTATTCAAAAATGTTTTTGTGATTCTAATGACCTTGATAATGTAATGATTTTTTCCTGTTACGAGTTATTGATGTCTGATGTAAATGTAACTTTTCATTTCATGATAAATAAGGCTATGCTTATTATGATTAAAGTAAAATATAATTTAAAATTTATATGTTTTCTAGCAAAGATATGGTCTGTGATAACGTAAGTCGTCATTTTACGAAAATTCTCAAAAGCATATTTGTAATGTTTGACTGGAAAATTATAGAAACATTTGGTTTAATTGCCATTCCGAAGCAGACTCTGCTTTTCAGCTTTTGTTTTTCCAAATATTTAATGCCGTATTCTGTTTTCTCTGCAAGGGGCAGTGAATGAAGTAAAAAATATGAGGACTCGTTAACTCATTTAGTTGGAGAGTACAAAAGTTGTGAGAGTGAAATAAGTATTAGATGTTTTGCAATAGTTCATCCAAAACAAAATAATAGCTGTAACAGCAACGTATCTGAACAAACAAAACTATATAAGTTATCAATTTATAATAGTTATTAATTTTTTGATCGTTGATTAAGTAATTTCATTTGGATTGCTTATTGGTTTTTATTTATTTTTCAATATAAATCCTATTTATTATAATTTATGCCAAAATACAAAACAAGTAAATAATTTTCGTACAAAATTTTAATAAAAAATAAGTATCTTTTTTTTATTGAAATTACGCATGAAAATTATTCATATCCTTGTTAACAAATTATTAAGTATTAGCACATATTAGTAAAACTGAAAGTCTTCTATACATTGTTTACATGTTTTTAAACGATACAATTAAAATACTTTAAGTGAAAATGATAATTGACTTTAATTTACATTACATTTTAATACAAATTACGTTATATTTACTTGTTTAATAATGAACCACTAAAACCAGAGGTGTAAGGCTTTATTCGTATATTATTATATAAGAGAAAAGCAGAGTTGCGCATAAGTCCCTCCTTTGAAAAAAATTTGATGAAAATTAAAAAAGGTAAAGATTTTTTCAGCGTTTTCTAAGCTTTCGGATGATAGTCTGTAAATGTGAAATTGTTTGCGTTACAAAATATACTCCTTTTTAAAGCAGAAATTATGACCACATTACTAATTCAATAACGATTATAGTAGCATAAGTGGTAAAAATATTGATTGTAATTAACTTGATTTTATATATCTTTGAATTTAATAAAAATTTTATAATTTTAAAATGTAATACATTTCTTAAAACTAAATGTTTTAACAATAAATAGGCTAAAAATAACGAAAACAAAAATTTATCTTTTTAAAAAAGTAATACGAAACTTTATTAAATGAAAGTTGTTTGAAATTCTTTTACATTCTCATTTAAATCGTATACAAAATATGAGAGCTAAGTTTTCTCACATTTCAGATCAATATACCGTGCAGTAATTTTTGTGAATTCTAGCTTATCAATTTCATTTGACATATTTTCATAAATGAACATTTGTTCGATGAAAAAAATCATTTAATGAAATTATTAACTTCATTATACACAGTTATTTTTTTCCGATAATTTTGCTTCCAGTCTTCAAATAAATTAAGAAATTAAAGAAGATAAGATTTTTTATTTTAGTTACATTTTAACAATAAAGTATTCATCATAATAAAATTAAAAACCGGGATTATTTCATATAAGCAAAAATGATTGCTCAAGTTTTATATGAGCTTATAGATATGTAAATTAAAATAAAATTGTTATTTCTTCTCGGTCATCAATCTAACTTTTAAGAAATGCTCAATGGAAATAAATAAGAAAATAAAAAGTATTATTTATAAGGTATATGAAATTCATTCAAAGGGTTATACAAATGCATATTCTTTTGAAGGAATTTTTACAAGTATTACATTTTTAAAAGTTATGTGTAATGCATCCCAGAATATTGCAAATATTAAAAATTCAGCAGTTTAATGCCCAATTCGGAGAATAAAGTAAATGTTCAACAAACTCATTTTTCAGGACCAACTTAATATTACAGTACTTTAAAAACTGTGCCAATTGTTTTTACTTAAATTCCTATACATATTATTAAATAACTCAGTTTAAGGAAGATGATATTTTTAGTACTAAAGGAGAGAAAGTTACAAGAAAATTGATTGGGCGGTGTAAAGAAGAAATAATGTATTTATGTGGATGCATGCGTTATTATATCCATTGGAAATAAATATTGATTGTTTCAAGCACTAAAATAATATACAAAAATATAAAGGTTTAAAAAATATGAAGTTTTAAAATTGGATTTCTATGGATTAAGTGTAATTTTTTGTAATCTGAAAGCAATTTTAGATTTAAATGTAAAATACATAAATTTCAATTGACATCTCATACTGAATAAAATTGAAGTGTTGTATTTATAATTTTCTAGTTTATTTTCCTTGAAATGTCAAATAAATACATTAATTAGATTAAAAATTAATATTAAAATTTATATATAATTATTTATTAGTTTAAGTATTTGAAATAAATTAATATTATTTAAATATTTTGATTTCAAATGAAACAAAGTGTTTTTTATATTATATTTTGTTTTAGTTATTTTTACCAAATTATGAGTCAATTTTAGCATCAAGGAAATTTTAACTTTGAACATTTTGCTTTAACATAGCAAAAAAATTTTGTTACAATACAATAAAAGTATATTCGTTTTATAATCATTTAAAAATAAATTATTTTGATTGAACTAATTTGATTTTTATTTTGATTTCTTTTGAAACTTTATTACTTAATGTTTTATTGAATTGACATCAATTAGCTTTGTCTTTTTTTAGAGCAGGTTGTTTTTTGATAACTGACCCCATTTTGAATACCATCTGTAGTTTAATATCTATCATAATTTACATATTAAAAAATTTAATTGTAAAATTATAAATGCAAAATATGTCATTTCCTATGTCTTAAACTTGAGTGTGGAACAGTATTATGTGAGTGAAGAAAATTTTTAATGTATCATATTCTTCAATGTAATGTTAATTTCCTAAATGAAAATAACACTAATATAGCTTTATCGAATAATACAAGATATTCATTATCTTTTCTGGAAGATGATTTATGAGTTTGTTTATATATCAGGATACTTTAAATTGTGAGCCTATTGTAAAAATCTAAATTTACGTCAAATTCAATACTAAATTTATATTTTTATAATATAGTTTTTAAAATAGCTATTTCTTTAAAAATATGAAATTAAACTTGGTAATGAATTTGAAATTTCAATACTAAGTTTATATTTTTAAATCACAATGATTTTTACAATAAACTCACATATCACAATCAGCTTCTAATATAAGCCTTAGAAAGCTGGAGAGATTTATTAAACTATTGATTATTTTGGATTAATTAAATATATAATACGGTTAATTATGTTGTTTATTGTATTGCTGGGTAATAATGACAATGCATTTAGAAATATTTACAAATGTTCCAAGATTGTATACTCAATTACTTGTGTTTTTAATATAACTATGCATGTTTTTATTTGGACAAAATGCCATGATTAGGAATAATTTAAATATTTTTGAATACCAAAATAATATTTACAAAATTTTAGAAAAAGATAATTTATTTTTGACTACAAAAAGCAAATTTTGCTACATGATTAAGGAAACAGACGAAAGATTTTCAAATTCATCACATATTTTCTAACTCACTTCGGCAAAAAAAATTTTAGTGACTAGAATAAGTACATTAATAATGTATTCTTACAAAATGACAAAAAGTGATGAATTTTTACATAGATATTGAGATATTTATATACATAACCACCTTATACAGTTAAAGTGAGAGTACTTTCGTTCTCTAATATAGAACAGACTGTGGTTTGCGATGGCAAGACTATTTCTCGAAATTGTAGAAATAAATGTGAATGAAATACAAGATTTTAAGTTTCAAAGTTTTAATCAATGCTTCATTTAGAAAAGATGCAATAAACGTTCAAAGATCATGGTGTAATGTTACACTTATTTGGTTTTTCAGTTTATCTTGTGTTAAAAAGTTGGATTTTTTTACATATTTATAGGGAAATTATTATTTCAATTTGCCATTATGTAATTTCTTTTTCCATAAAGCATTTGCAGAATATGAACAGTGAGGACATTTACTATATTAACAGCAAAATTACTCCATAGCATGAATCTATTATGGATTGAACATCCCGAATATAGTTGATAAGTCTTCTTACTTTTTTGTAGCAATTATTGCAGTATTTTCTTCACTCAAGTACATCCATCAATTATTACTTAAAACATAGTATCTTGTAAAGATTTTCCTAATCTCACAGCTGTTGCAGCTACATTCTTCACGCAGAAGAAGAGATATTTTTTTAAAAATTAAATAGCTCTTTATGCTTTTTTGCCTCATTCTATGAGGAAAGGAAGAATATTTTGGCATACTGGTTGCAATAATCTCATACGCAAAGCTACTGAATCTATAAGTGCATCTTTCCATGTGTACACCCTTCGGTCAGTGACGTGGGTGGTGTTAATACAATCGTTACCCCCAAACTCACAAACTCTGTAATGATGCAGGAATCCCATATCTGGAGGGATATTCATCATAGTCTTCCCAGTTATAAATTCCCAAACAAAATGATTACCCATTTCTACCACACGTTCTGGCAGCACGATGCATTTGGAACGTTGTTTATGGGCATGGAACTTAGATTTTCTTATAGTCTTTTGCAGAGTCAATAACTTATAAGGCAAACTCAAGGAAGATGTATCATTGGGCCATTGAAGGTAAAAGAAAGCATTTTGGAATGAGAACGCACCAGTTCGCTCAGGATTCTTCCTTATAAGATGCTCTAACATTACATTTAAGGTGTTGTTTTTGTGCGGAATAATATACTCATCTAAATCAATCATTAGAACATAGCGAAAACGATACATTGTTCTGTACAAACAGTCATTCAGGGCAGCAAATAAGCCCTCAGTTCGTATCTCCTTTTGAGAAACGATGTCAAGCTGCCAAGGAAGCACGGTAACAATACCTTCTACAACATATTTTTTCAAAATACAACCAACTTCAACTCCTATTGTATGATTATACAATACAAAATGATTCACGCCAAGAATCCGATTTAGTTCAATAAACTCAATCAAATTTTTCACTTTATTATATTCATAATGCAACGGTTTTATGCACACTGCCATGCCTTCAGCTTTCTTGAACGTTTTTCGGTTATTATGAACGACTACCTTATTCCCGATTGTCGTATCCCCTTGCTTAACAATGGATACATGGCTAGGAACAGGGATATTTGCCTGTTTCAGAGGACAAAGAATGAAATAAGCGCTATATTTTAAATTCCAATTTTCTCTGATGAGGCGATTGATGCCAGTCACAGCAAATGAGTTTCCGCCATCTTTATATGAAAACTGGCAGATCACTTTGTCAGCTAAACGAGTCCTTGCTGCAGCAATTACTCGAATCCATTTCGTTCTTCTGTCGTCATAATAAGCAGAATATACGAAAAATTTATCTTTTGTGTTGGATACCCTTTGCCAGAAGTCTTTGCTAGCTGTACTTAAGTCGGGAAGACTGGGTTGGTATTTCTTGCTGTCGTTACCGGAAGACATATCTTCGTCTTTGACTCTCGCCAATTCCCGCGCTACTCTAGCCGGAATGGGATCCATAATAGCATACCGATCAGACAAAGATGATGATTCATCACCGAAACTAAACATGGAGTAGAATTTCTCATCTCGCCATCGCTCATCTTCAACATAGAATACTTCTGTCACTATCATGCAGGCGAAAACGGCGAAGAAAATAACGACAAGGAAACAAGACTTGGCACGTCTTTCACTGGCTCTTTTTAAAGCTGCCATTTTTGCTGAACGTAATGGAGTGCGTTTCTTTCTCATGATTCAGCCGTTTCCAGATCTTTGATAAATATGTTTTTGAAGCTTTAGGTAGCACATTTTCTTCTGTGAGCCCAAAGAGATACCTTCAATAAAATAAATGAAATATATTTATCTCTCAGTTTCATTTTAATAATAAATTTTAGCAACTATAGATATATACAAAGTATGCAAAATGTGGTTATCATACACAATTAAAATTTAATTTATTGAATCATACTCATAATAAGAAATATTATTTTTGAAATAAATAAAAGTGAGAAGATTTTTAAAACTCCAGTAAACAAATGGTAGAATTTACATAATAGTTTTTAAAATTGCAATTTTCAGTAAAAATGTACAGATAAACTAAATAAACAGACACTTTCACAATTTATTTAATTTTTGTTTTGCTTCAATAATATTCCATAAAATATTACTGAACCAAGTCTCCAATGTACTAATAATTGGATAATATGTGATGTTGATTGTTGATAACATAAGTATTTCTTAATAGGTTTTGCTTACATTTTTGCCATGATCAGTCTTTACTATGGTTTAACGTGCGGATCATTAATTGTTAGCATTTAAAATACTTTAAAATCAACAATATTGTCGTTATAGAATAAAATGTTTTTCACTTATTTTGAAATATTTCCCCGGTATATTTTCAGAGCATAATTAGAACATTTTCAAGTGATGGTAAAATTAAATAAATTATTTTTAAAAAACAAGTTTCAACTTATTTTTCATTTATTTGTCATTCATGTGCGAGAAATCTCTGGGATTACTTATCATTTTACTTACTATTTTTTAGGATATGATATGCTTTGTTAAATAAATCAAATTTTAAAAATAAGAAATTTTTTCTGTAACTTAAAAACTGAATTATAAACTTTAAAAATAACTAATTATTTAGTATAAGCTAAAATGCCCGTTGAACAAATTGCAATTAGGCATTTAATATACTTTCTTAAAAAAATCTGTTACATATAATACTGAGAGGTCATTTTATTTGAGCATCATTATTTGGCAATATTCTTAATTCCAAAGTGTAATTAATTCATCTGATTATATCATTTCCTTAAACCAAATATGAGAGAAAAACATTTTAAATTGTGCATATGTAAATAGTTAGAGCAACGCTTAATACTAAAAACGTAACACACACACATAATTGAAATATATATCCCTTCCTTTGATAACTTGTCTAATATAGTAAATATCATCATATTTTCATATCCAGATCATATTTTAGACTATTTAGAGCTTTCTAGACTAGATCCACATAGAAACCCAATCATGGATTTGGGCTTTTTGAGAATGAATAAATTCATAGTCCTAGCTTGGCTTAGCTGAACCCAGGCATAAGTAACAACAATATGATTTGGTGTGAAGAATACTCACAATTATTATTTAATTATACGTTATATGAGTGTCCTTACTTAGTAACAAATATTTTCCATTTGAAGCACATTCACTTGTTTTGCTCAACAAATATCACCAGCAGTTTTGGAAGTAACCAATTCAGTGCAATACAAAGCTTATTCTTTAAAATTGTTTGATGTTTAGCAAAAAATACAGAAATCTCTAATTGTAAATAACAATCTAAAAAATGTCTAATTTTATGTTACACACATATTGGTTAATTTAACTAATAAATATTTATTACTATATCGCTTTCCATTGTAAATATTTACAATAAATTGAAAAACTAAAGACACAAATGCTGTATAATTCAGGAAGACAAATTCTAAGTTTGGTGATTTTTTGAAGGATTTTCTTATGTATGTGACAACCTGATTTTTTTACGTAATGTATATGGAGACCTTTTGGAATTATATATACGCAGAAAATTATATTTTGGCAACCCTAGTATTTACGTCATCATGCACGTCACAATACATGATCTTGGTAACATTTATTCATCGTCAAAAAATTGAAAATTTAGCATATTGGACTATACGGCTTCTGTGTCAAAATTAATAAATGTTCAGTATTTTTTGCAGAATTGCCTTCTATCAAAGAATTCAGTTAAAAGTCGTATATTGATCATGACATGCGTTAGAAAATATTCAAAAATATTTTTAAAATAATCATTAAAGTCATTACGTTGTTATAAAAATATAATTAAAATCATATTGTACACAACTATACCTCACAATGTTACTTGCATACATTCAAATATTGCTGAATTTCAGTTAACAATTTAAAAAAAAATTATTTAAAAATACTTCTTCAAAATTTAAACTTAACAAGCACAACATTCTTATTAAGTCGAACATGTTCATTAGCAGAACAATGAATATGAAGGATTTTTTTCATTATTGCACTTTTTTCATTATTGCACTTATTTCATCATTGCCCTGCAAAACTGCGTCACAAAATATACAAGAAAATAAATTTTGCTGATTCAAAAACCAAAATAATTCTTTAAAACCATCTTGAGATCCACGAATAATTAAAAATAGCTTTTAAAATGATTGAATCGAATGCACTACAAATACATTATTCTATGTGGATAGCATAATTACCAAAAACCTTTAACAAAATAATGAAGCATTTAATTAGGACAGGTTATTGGACAAGTTTATTGGAAGAATAAATAAATTAAATGATATTTATATAATCATGAAACAAAGAGCCAACGCATGAATTTATGAAACATAAATTGATAAATGTAGCTATAGTTAACACAAAAGTATTAAAATCTAAAGAGCGAAGCTTGACTTAGCAAATAAATTTCATTTATTTTCTTTATATTACACTATATGCTTAAGATAAGCACACCAAAATATGAAAGCTTCACAATTATTCTAGTAATAATTTCCATACTAACAAAAATTATGTATAAAATAAAAATATAAACAGTAAATAAAATTCAAAATCACGATTGTTTATTGAGTTTTATAAGAAGTAAACTAGTATATTATATGAAATATATTACAATTTTCCATCATTAACACGAAGCTATAATTTGTTTTGAAACTAGGTTAATTTGAATTTCCTTCCTTTGCCAGATGAACCAAATGAGTAGCATATCATAGGAAAGGTAAAATTACTTCCTCATAAGTACGATGAGAGAGAAAATAGCGCAATAAATTGAAAACTTTTGGAAATAATTATGTATTTCATCTCACTACCCATGTAAGATAATGGTATCCTAAATATAATAAATAATGCACTGTCCTGTCCTCCACATATTAGTACTAATCTCTTTAGTGCTTCATAATAATATCAACTTAAATCTTCATCGAATTACTCATGTGTATCGTAGCTTCCATAACTAGGAGAGGCGATATCTTTCTTGAATAATTACTAAACAAATGAAGGATACATATCGCCAATTTAGAAACACAATCGTGGTTGCTAAGCTTACTCTGGGCGGACGTTACGTGATTGATGTCACTTTCTCTTTAGATCGCACAGTTATTGGAAAACAGATGGAGAACTTTCTCTTGTGGGTTACGCTTGACGGAACTACCAATCTGAATAATGCAGTCCAATGGATGGTGTATAAATAGGAGCTTATATTTCTACTTGACTTTGATTTTCTCAAGGGCGTGCATCGATTAGGTTGATATATATTAGGCTAAATGTAATCATGTTGCATCATTTGGCAAATTGGGATATTGAATATTTATTCATTCTTTGATATTTATCAGAAATGTTTAATCGAGAGCTTTTAACGTTAAAACTATTAAAAGGATATCATTTTAATGATTTCTATACAATGATTTGTGAAAATGGATAATGGACAGTTTGCAAAATTTGAATATGACTAATAACAGTCTGCCTGTGAATAACTTCTAAATAAAGTAAAATGGCTAAAAAAATACTAAATATATTAAAATAATCGAAATAGAATTGATGAATATGAATAAAACTTATATGTGTATAAAATATTTAACTCCTCATATAAAAAAATTTTGTTGAAAAAATTTGTTTGAAACACCTTCAAAATTTTTCTCTGATAAATCTGGAAAAAGAAAAAAAATATTAATTGTTTACATTACACAATATGTGAAAGTAAATTAATTTTCGAATTGTTAATTTTTTAAATAATTATTGTTTTAATTTGTTGATTGCTGTGATAAATTATATTTTTAATAAAACACTCAAAAATAAAATCTCTGAACAATTTTACTGTCAGAAAGCATCTATTATTTCTAATATTTCATTAAAAATCATAATTTTGTATAATGACACAATTTATAGTTTTTTCTGTAATAATACATGCAATATTATGTATAACAAAATACTGAAAATAGCAAATAAAACATTAAATGTAAATATCTGAAATACCTTGCATAAACCATAAAGGATTTGTCCCTTAAAAATATTTAATATTGCTTATTTGTTAAAATATTTTAATAAAAATATTTGTTTTAAATAAAGTATTCAAATTCTATCTCTCTTTATGTGTATATAATGTGTGCTTAGTAAAACAAAAAAAAACACTTAATAATATGAAGCACTAAATAATTAAAAATTGTTTTTATTTGTTCACATATATATATATTGCGATTGTAAGAATAAATTAAATTTTTACACTTTTCCTAAAGTTAAGGTACAATAATACATACAAATGAATAGTTAGTTTCATTAAATTTATTGAATTGCATAATTTTTGCAAATTAGTTATTAATTCTCCTTCACATTGCTGTTTGAACACAAAAAAAACAAATCAATTATTAGTATGGTAAAAAAATCCCCCTAAACGCTTAAAAGATTACAATTTTATATATGTATACTTATGATATTTTTAATTTCTGAAATTTAATTTAGTTATTTTTTATAAAGTTAAGAAATCCGTCAGTATATATTTATTAAAATTTTCTGTTGAAATTACTTAAGGTATATGTATTAAATGATACAAATTTAATTTTAAAACAATTTTCAAGATTTTCTACCCTGTTTGCCCTTTAAAATGTCACACCCTGAATGAAACATGCTGTTAGTATTATATCATGCGTTTACGGGGAAATATATGTAAATCATTAGTCTTGCAACCATGTATGAACATCATTAAAAAAATTTCCTGTCACTTGATGGCTCTATATACAGAAAGAAGTGATTACCGATTTGAAGAGCAGCCATTGATTTATCCAGCATTTATTTTTCTCAGTATTTCTTGCATAATTATATTTTGTAGAAGACATCAAGTCCCTTCCGAGAAAGTTTCTGAGTTCTATCGAGGAAAAATAATAGCCCATAAATATTGCGGAATATCCTTCAGATAAATAGGTAGTTGTGATAGTTAAAATCAAGTTACAGTGAGGCAAGTTTTTAATTGCTAGATGAAGAAGAGAATGGCAGACGGACGCAGAAAATCACACTCACCTTAGTTTACTGCTGCTCGTAATTATAAACACATTGGTTCAAAACCATTGACATTTGTGTAGCTAATTCTGGAATGAACGACGAACTTGGAATACGAAAAGGAACATTTGTTGTTGTTGTTGTTGGCACATCCTCTTTAAAGAACTGACATTTGTCAGATCAACTCCACTAAATTGTTGACAGTTAGAAAGTCAATGACTAGCAGGGGATCTGAGAATAAATCTTACAGGGAAAGTCCGATGCAATCCAGTATATGATTTGGTGAGACGGGATGGTCGCTGCATTTTTTACAAATGGGATAGTTTTATGTACCACGTTCAAACGATAAACATTTTAGATGTCTACTTGAGAATCTGGCCATGGTAGTTTGAGATTTTCGGTCACACATTTTAATTCCAGAAGTGTTCCAGGAGATGTTCCAGAGTATCATAGGTGCGTTGGTGAAATTTGCCAGATTGACTGTAGTCTAATATTTTTCATTAGAGTAAAGTTACTTATATGTAAGTGATGAACAAGAAGGCGTATCTTCCTCACTGCCCTCTTAGGCCAGTCTATTTGCATTCTCATTGACACTAATATTTACATGGAATAGAATCCATTGGATACGCACATCATCGTCATGGGAGATCATTTTCAATTTCAGCAGAATAGATAAACCTCCTACATATGGAACAAATGTTTAGTTTCAAATCTCACTTCTACTTGCAATATTATACTGATCTGCTTAGAATATGAAAACACCTTAGTGAGAAACGGGTTATCTGGTGCGCTATGCATTGTAACATTTGTGCTATCGATATCATAGTTTCGCGTGTTATTGAACTGCACTCCCACATCTTTCTAGTATGCATATCTGGTACAATGAACAACCAGCTCTATATATTTGAGCTCTTATAGCCGGTGATCTACCCATACATTCAATATTTTCCTTCAGCCATATTCCAAATGGACAATGCTTGACTACACGCGGCATGGAATGTTCAAGAATTCTGTACTCTTCAGTTTGAATTTCTTCCTTGGTATGCTTGCTCTCCTATGTATAACCAATAGGAAAATGCATGGTCTATACTTTCACAACAACTACCCAGGGGCAGACAAACCTAATATACATCAGATTAACTTTGGTAATATTTTTAAGCAGCCTGTACTGTGTAACCGCTTCTTGATGGTATGGATAGGTCTGTGATACTATTTATCACTAACAATGGCAGCTAAACTAACAATAGATTTTTTCACCTCCCCATTTCACAAGAAGCTATTATTTGAATTGTTTCAACTTTGTATAACATGTTATTTGCTAAATGACATTTACGGTGATATCTCTGGTCATTTAATCGTGTTTTATTATAGGTGTCAAACAGTGCAATTAAAATTTGGTTTCATTGTAAGGCGTTTTTTAAGTGTTACATATTTTGTTGCATTGTATTCTTTCTGGTATAGTTGTAAGTAGAAATGATCATTTGTTAAACATAAATTTTTATTAACAGGTAATTATATAGTATTAAAATTAACGTAGATTAAACAACATGAGTCAATAACGCCTCTTTTATTTTTAATGAATAGTATTTTGTATTTTATGGTTTTCGCTTCTGATTTTTCGATTTCCGAGTTTATTTTAATACTAGAAGATCAAACTGCGATGCAAATTATATTTATTTCACTTATTATATTACTTATATTGTAAATACATTGAAATGAAAAATACTGTAATTAATTTTGAAAATTTATAATTACTCGTTTTAATCCAATTTTTTATCACTGAATAAAAGTATAAAGAGATGATTTATTAAATGCTTGACAGTTTAAATCAGATATTGAATGAGAATGGTAATTTGATAAAAACAAAGCTTACATGAAAAATGGCTTTGAAAATTATAAATGTATTAATAATTTTTAAAAATGTGGTTGATAAGAGCTGAATTTTACCATAGAGCAAAAGAATATTAATATAGATAAATTCATAATACATGGATATATATACAACTGCTTTATTTAAATTTAATTTTTGTCTTGACAGAAAATATGTTATTTTAAGTGATGTAGCTGTATAATTGTATACCGAAAAAGTCCAAATTCTGTACCAAATTTCGTGGTAAGAATACCTTAAATGTTACACTCTCCCTTAGTTTAATGTATAATTTAGTTTAGGTATTACTTAACATGAAGGACGATGATGAGACAGGAGAATTTGAATGGCATATATTTGCATTACTGTTGAATTCTGCATGACATTTCGACTGTCATTTTACCAGCTGAACTGTCCTACCTATTTAATTGACAGATTCATGACAGTGTGTCACTTGCATTAATGTAAATTATTGATTCATAGACGATATAATAATCTGCTATTATTCATGAATCTATGTTAATACAGGCGTCAAGGCAATGTCTTTGAAGATTTATCACACTAATTAATATAAGATATAATGTCGTCTCTCAAATTCATGAAAATAAAATATCAAGCAGCTATGAAGTTATTGACATGCATGTTGCATGATTATATCCTTCTGTCACAAGCACAATTCTGTTGTTTTAAATTATTATAATATAGTAACTATAAGCTATGATAAACAACCGATACATTTTAATTATGTTGTTTCTAGCAGAATAATTTGAAGGAATATGAAATCTTAATGAAATAACATAATTACAATCTGAAGATTTATTTTTTAAGGTTAGAGGTAACATTAACAATGAAATTAACTATTTATAGTAGACTAAGGATCTTAATGTGAAATGAAGATTCAACTAATAAACTCATATAAATCAATTATCTTATTGTCTCTAAATGTTTCAATAATATTATTTCATGTGAGTTTCATATCTTTTGAATGCTTGTCTATCATGAAAGTTATCAGAAAACTGTCATAAAATAAGAAGTTTTTAAAAATTTAATTTTTTTAATTAAATAAGTAACAAAATGATTTCTTTAGTAATATAATTTTGTTTCAAATTTTTGTAGGGAATTAAAGGTTAAATTCTGAAATAATTCTTCTCTTGTATTTTATGCTCTCTTGGGAGTCTATGTTTAGTGCTTTATTAATACATTTTACATGGTATTAAAGATTTAAATAATAATATGCCTTTATAATATATGAAAAAGAGACTTATAATCAGAATAGCATGCAATTAATCATATTGGTCTCATTAAAAAATAGAAAAGGGAACTAAATTGATAGACACTAAAATATGATATCATCAGTTTTTATCTTACCTGGAATTTTCAAAGCAATTTATTATATTACTTTTACTTGATCAATTCATTTGAAGTAATGGACGTCTATTTGTAGATATCATTTCACACAACAAACCATTCTGAAAAAAATTGTCATAGTGAAATACTTTTTTATTATAAACATTTAAAATTAAAACTTCTTTCTATGTTATTGGCTTTTGTATTATAATCTTCAAGAAATAAAACACAAATTCAACAATATTACAGAGAATTTTATTTACATTTTTAGTAGGAAATATATGCATAGTTAAATAAATTCAAAAATGCGTCAATATAAAACATTTTAAAATATTTAAAATCATATTATTAGTAATTATTCATTTATTTTGATAAAATGAAATAAATCAGTTAAGTGAGAAGGAAAAGCTTTTGCTGCTCTAAAAAAGAAATTAATATTTAGATTGTAATTAAAAGATCATATAAGAACCCTAGTAAAATGCAAACAGAAGTTTATAAAAAAAATGTTTCTCACAAAATATAATAACATTATTTATAATTATTTCTAATTTAGTAAATACAGATTGATAAAGAAGACTAATCTTAAAGATTTTGTAATATAAGTCCTAGAAATTATTTAAATTTTATTTAAGAGGAATTAACGTACATATTAGAAGTTTTTTTTGAAATTTTGTTTTATCTTCTAAATTAAGTATAAAATGATAATTTATACTATGATTGCTTACATTTAGGCTATTGCTTCTATGATTATGAAATATTTACATGTTTTTAGATTGTTTTAAATTTTTTGGGTCTTTATATTAGTGCATGTGGTTTTGCATGCATACACAATTAAGTATAATATATTAGTATTTTAAAAAATATTAATATATTATACTCAATTGTACTTATTACCAAAATTAAGTGGATAATATATTTAAATTTGCTCAAAATCTGGAGACTTTAAACTATATAATTTTTGTATATATATATACACACACAAACACACACTCACGCAAGCATATATATATATATATATATATATATATATATATATATATATATATATATATATATATATATATATATATATATATATATATATATATACACTACTGGCCATTAAAATTGCTACACCAGGAAAGCGGCATACCACACACGTGAAATTTGCATGACAGGTTGAACTTGCTGTGATATGCAAATGATTAGATTTTCAGTGCATTCTTACACAGCAGGCGACAGTAGCGACATCTATAATGTGTATAAAACCATAGATTTTACAACAGTTTTCTTATACTCAATTTCCATTTCAACGTTGTTTTTTCAAAGAAAGTTGTTGTAATGCCTCGTGTAAGAAGAAGAAATGCCTATCAACACGTGTCTGACTTTGATCGAAGAAGGATTATAGCCTACCGGGATTGCAGTTTATCGTACCGCAATATTACTACTCGCGTCGGTCGAGACCCCATGACTGTTAGCAGAATATGGAATCGATGGGTTCAGGACAATCATACGGAACGTCATGCAGGATCTCAGTGACCCCCCATCACTAACAGCAGAGAAGACAGACATCTTATCCGCATGGTCACAAGGGATCGTACAGCCACGTCACGAACCCTGAGTCGAGAAATGGAGTCATTTGCAAGGCAACAAGTTTCTGCTCGAACAGTTCGATGAGGTTTGCAGCAGTATGGATTGTCTGCACGGTGACCATGGCTTCGGCTACCATTGATGCTGCGTCACAGACAGGAGCGCCTTCAATGGTGTGATCAGCGACGAACCTAGACGCGGTAATGGCATCACGTCATCTTTACAGATGAATCTCGGTTCTGCATACAGGACCATGATGGCCGCATCCATGTTTGGAGGTATCGTGGAGAACGCGCAATGCCAGCTTGCATTGGACATCGCCATACTGGCCCATCTGCTGGAGTGATGGTATGGGGTTCCATTGGATACGCGTCTCGTTCACCTCTTGTTCGCATTACCGGCACTTTGAACAGCAACCGTTACATTTCCGATGTGTTAAGGCCCGTGGCCTTGCACTATCTTCGAGGCCTCCTTAATGCTTTGCTTTAACAGGATAATGCACGACCGCATGTTGCCCGTACTGTTCTGAACTTCCTTGATACAGAACAAGTTCGACTGTTACCCTGGACAGCACGTTCTCCTGAACTGTCACCAATTGAGAACGTGTGGTCAATGGTTGCCGAGCGATTGGCACGCCATCACTCACCATCCACTACTGTCGATGAACTGTGGCATAGCATTGAAGCTGCATGGACTGAGATCCCCGTACATGCCATACAATCTTTGTTTGACTCCATGCCTAGGCGGTTAAATGCTGTTATTGCAGCCAGAGGTGGCTGCTCTGGGTACTGATTTCTCAAGATCTATACATCCTAATTTCTTGTAAATCTAATCACTTGTTCTTTCCACTATAATTTATGTGTCCAATAAATATCGTTCTGTTATTTGCATTCCTTCTTGGTGTAGTAATTTTAATGGCCAGTAGTGTATATAAATAACTGATGCACGTATGAAGTAAATAAGGTATACAAAAGTAATTGGAACTCCTCTATATTATGTGTGTAGTCAATAATAATTCAAGTTACATGGCATATAGATTTAATATATAAAAATTATTATATTAAATTTAAAACTAAATTTATAGCTAAGTTATTCTCTAATATCTAATCAAAATTAGAAAGGATTTATCATAATATTGTTAAAAGAAGTGAAAATTCGCTTAACTTATTAAAGCTTTTTAAGTTGAATATACAAATGTTATATTCAAATGATCTTTTAAGCTCCAGAAAAATTACAAGAATTTTGAACCATGTTTATATATAATAAATGCTATGAGTAATCATAATAACCAGAATTGTTTTAATATCAGTAATAAATTATACAGAATTACTTCTGTAGGTTTAGATTTTCTTTTAACAAAATTATTTTTATCAAGTGCAAATATTTTGATAGATTTTGCTATTATAATTTTTTAATTTATAGTCTCATAAAAACTTTAATTTTTAATCTACTAAACATGAAATTTGTTTCTTTTACAACCAATTTTAGAAGATGTAATTCAATACGGTATGGTATTGCAAAATAAATCATCGTGACTCTGATATCCCATTATGCCATGATTTATTATAAATAAATACACCAGATATTGTTCTATTGGGGTTTATGGAACATACTTCATTATGGATTCCTTTATATTTTTAATGTTAGCAAAACCACACCAATGAAATTTTTATTAATGAATTTCATAAGAACTGCTATTTTGAATTTTTATCAAATAATTCTTTTTTTTTTTTTTGATAAAAATTTAAAAACAATGATATAATTTAATTTCAACATTTGTAGTTAAATATTTGATTAAAGTGTATAATAAAATACCAATATCAAACCCTATGTAAAATATTCATAGATATGTTTTATATATTTATAATCTAATTCAAGTACAGAAACTGCTTGAAATTATTTAATTATATATATATATATAATTTTTATGAAATCACATCAATTTTATTTGTATCTATTAAAAACTTAAATAATTTCTTCCTTGCTTTGTAATGATAACTTTTAAAGCAGGGCAATATATATTTATTGATTGATACTTAAATTAATTGAAATATAAATATTGTCCGCATATTGCATAAATAACGTTAGTTAATTATTTTTTTTCTGTAAATGTTTTCATAAAACACTCAAATTAAATGTGATGACACTTAAAATTCTGAAATATGTTCTTTAAAATTGCAAAATGGCCGTGATTTTGGAATATGGAATGATTTCATTTGACTTCAAATGGACACGACACAACAAACCAAACCAAAACTGAAAAATAATATATATTGCTATCAGATTTATTATCACTAATATATATGTAGATTTTCCTGTATATATATTTTTAAATATTATCTTAAAAAGATTTAAGAACCTTTTTAATGTTATTTAAAATGTAAA
Organism: Latrodectus hesperus; assembly: GCA_037975125.1. NCBI lineage: Eukaryota > Metazoa > Arthropoda > Arachnida > Araneae > Theridiidae > Latrodectus > Latrodectus hesperus. The sequence goes on from CM075851.1 coordinate 122,294,130, forward strand.
TGCAATGTAACGCTTTGCGTTGTGAAAATTTATTAATTTTTAGCTATTGTGAAAAATTCATTTACTAGCAATTCTTTCTGGAACATGAAATTTCTATATGAATTATGTTCTATTTAAAATAAATATTTATTTTTGAATTACAATTGTTGAACAACATTAATTTTATTTTAAGATACGGCATTAAATCTTTAATAATTAGATGTTGCAACTCTATTTCACACCTAAATAAATCTATTTAATATTAGGGAATAATAAATTCATTAATCTAAATGGAATAATAATTTTATTTTTTGAAAAGGAATACTTATTTTATCATATAAGTAGAAGAAAAATTATGCAATAGTTACATGTCTGAACTTTCATATTAATTCAACTGTATTCAAACATTCTTTTCAATTATTCATTCACAGAAAACTATGCTTTACATTATAACAAAAAATAAATTGGTTTTGCTTACAATTTAATCCTTATAACAATAGGTTGTTTATAGGAAATATAGCAAATTACAACACTTCTTTTATGAACAAAAGAACGTTCCATACAAAACAGAAAATTTTCTATTTAATTTCGATTCTTTTGATGTAGTTGATTACTATTTATTGTTTAGAAGAAATAAGTTCCTTTTCTAATTTAAATTTAAAGAACAAAACAATAAAAGGCATAAATCTGATGGTGAAGGAGATTATTTGATAATGTACGTTTAAAATATTTTCTAAGAAATTAATTTTATTTATAGCATTTTTTAAGAATATTCCTCGAAAAACTGTGTGGTTTTATGACAATGTAATAATAATTTGTTATTCTAGTATGTAATATGTAATTTATTATGCAATGTCTGAAGTAAGTAAATAAACAAACTATATCAGACGTACATAAAATGTCAGCACATTGTTCATTTAGGTTATGAATCAAACCAGTTTAATAAGTGGTTTAGGAATACGGTAAATTTAAGGCACACATTTAGTGATTAACATGTTGTCAGAGTTTGTATACTTTTTTCATTTAAATTTACATATTTATACTTAATGAATATTCTTATGCTGTTAATAAATTCATTTATTAGAAATTACTTCATAAACTAATATTTATACTATTTATATTCTACAATATAGTTAAAATTTATTTAGTATGTAATGACATGAATGAAACGTATAGTAAATAAATTTCATTCATAATATTTTAAAAAAATCTCTTAATGTTATGAAATACTCGTATTTGCACGTATTCACTGATTATAGCTTTTTTAATATTTTTAATTTACAATATTTAAGGTATAAAATATAACATTTATTTCATATAGTATATCACATTTATATGCTGTAAGATGGAAAACATTAAAGTCTCCAATGTACCATTCCCTTCATCCAACATGAATGCAATCTGATGAGTTCTAACAGAAGTGAAGAAGAATTAGGAACTGAAATAAAAAGAAAAATAGTTCCATGACAGAAAGGAAGAAAAGTTTCTTTTGATACAAATACTTTTTTTTCTGTTATGGTATTCCTCGTCATTAACGGAACTACTATGATACGTGAAATATCCAAGGCATTCTTTCTAATAATCATTGAGTTCTCGTTATTGTGGTGTTCCGTGATGCAGTTATTAGAACAAAGTACAAGGAACATAAAGTTACAGGAAGTGAAAAAAAATTATTCACTCTATATATTTTTTATGACAAAACATTTTTTCTTTTAATAGTTTTCTTGGAAAATCACACCTGAATAAATTTATTTTTCAATAAATATTTGCGTTTGAATGAGAATAAAAATTTAACTTCATAAAATTATTTCAAGATATTTTTTCCGCATATTATGCAGAAGGGATACAAATAATATTTTTATAAGTATCCTCTGTATTTAAAGATTTTTAAGATTTTCATTCGTTCTAAGCAACAAATTGCCCAGACTTAGTGCGTCTTTCTACACCAAATAGAGTATGTTTATATTTAAAATATTATAAATATTAATTTTTAACTGAAAATTTGCAAATACTCATGAATTGGAAAAAAATACACTGACTTTCAAATGACAATATATATATATATATATATTTATATATATATATATATATATATATATATATATATATATATATATATATATATATATATATATATATATATATATATATATATATATATATATATATATATATATATATATATATATATATATAGGATAGAAAATAGAGATTAATACATTTAAAATATGAAATATAGTAAATATTTGGAAAAAAAATGTCAAAGAAAAATGTAAAATGGAACGAAGAAAATGTATATATATATATATATATATATATATAAATTTTTTAGAAGTTTCTATAGTTCTTTGAATTAGTGGCTATTTAGTAAGGAATATTATTTTTCTTTCTCAAAAGCATTTTTTGTAATTTTTTACTTAAAATGACAACATTTTTAATCCAAATCTTTTCTCTATTTTAATAAGAAATATTTATAATCATGATTTTCTAAGATTTCATATTATTTTCGGATTATTTTTATGGAAAACATAAAAGATAATTTGATCTATTTTATTTGAAGTTAAAAAGTCTTCTCAGATTTTGAAAAATACTCAGTACATTTCCCTTTTCCTGAGAAAATAAGGAAAATCAATTTAATGTTGTTGTGATATGTAACATATGTTGAAGGATTAAATAAATATTGAATAAAAGTTTTTTATTAGATGGACTAGGGAATATTTTTTGCCTACATTTTAAATTTTTAAATAAAAAATAGTCAAATATTCTTAACAAAAAATTTTAAAAGTAGAAAATATTTTTCTCATATTAAAAATTTATTGACTAGTTCAAGTGAAATATAAATTTTGAATATTTCTAGAACAGAAATTTTATATGTTGGAATACATGATATTGAGCATTACTCATAAGTTAAATTGCCTTCATTGATATTTTCAAAAATGGCAGCTGAAGAGAAGCTCCTTTATTTTAAATAAATCTTCAAACATTTTCAAGTAAAATGGAAAAAAAATTGCATAAAAGAAATTTGAGATGTTTCACACTTAATTTGAAAAAATCTTTTTTAACTATTTAAGCATTTCCTTAAAAATATTTTATATAAAGAAGAAATTTTGCACGTGTTTTTCTTGTTCACGTATTGCTATCTGTTTTAATTATGTTCAATCATTCTTTGTGAATTAATGATATGTTTTAGAATAAACATTTCTAAATAAATATATTAACTATTTTCTTCCCTGAAAATATTATATTAAGACCTAAGATAAACCGTACTTTTGCTCGTAATGAAAAAGACGTTTTAATTTTAGGTTTCACAATATTGTTAAATTATAGCTATTTAGTGGATTTTTCAATGCCGTTTTGCTCGTAAATTGAAGAAAATATTGAGGAGTGTCTTTAGATATGCTTAAGAATGGTAAATTATACATTAAATAAAGCTGCATTGCATTTTATTTGGAAAATGGGTTTTGTTCAAATCATGGAAACAAATAAAACTCATGAAGAAAATCAATGATATATTTAACACATTTACATCAATTGTCGTAGAAGTTTATTGCAATATAAGAAAAATCTATAATAATCACTGAAAAACACTGAAAAACAGCAATTAAAATTTCCTATTATAATACCAAATTTCAATAGTAAGAATTATTGAAATTTAATTTTGACGTGACAATCCTTATAAGTGAAGTTTTCTACCACAAATTGTTGATAAAAAAAGTTATAATCTAGTAAAATGTATATGATTTAATATTAATTAAATGTTCAAGCTGTGTGAGTGATAATCTATTTTTTGAAATATAACATTAAATATAAAAGATGAATAAATGGTTATATATGACTTTATGTAATCTGGAGCAATTAGTAATATTAATTGTATATATGTGTATTTGTAAATATGCATTAAAATATTTAAAACATTTAAATAATAAATAGGATTTATTCATCTCGGTGTATGTAAACATGTCTCTGCAGTTTTCTATAGATTTACTTACATATTTTTTAAAAAATAATACCAAATAATAATAGTCAAAACAATACATAATATAATACTTGTGACAGAATGTGTCTTCAAAGAATAACACTCTAATTGTTTAGAAAAATATAATCACGAAAATAAAAATCATACATTCTTTATACGTAAAAAAGTCTTTTCTAATCCAAGAATATGAAAAATAAAGAAATATTTGCATGATTTCTTTCAGCAGAACAAGTTTCGTCAAAAAAAGTGAGATTTCGATTTGTCACTCATTGAAATCCTCATTAATATTCCCTCATGATGATCTAAAATTGTTGCTATTGAAGCGTTAATCATTCATTATTTCCTGTAGAAATATTTCAACTGAATTTGTAGGATAAATTATGGTATTCTTAAGATCGTTTATTGGAATCATCTTGTATTCATCAAAGATTATTTGGGCACAGGTGCCATATAATCCATGATTCCAAATTCTGAATTTTTTGGTGACGAAGAAATGTTGCCAAGATGATGTATCTTGACGTACGCGATGACGTAAATACTAGGGTTATCAAAATAGAACTTTTTGCATAATTCTTATAGGTCTCAATATGTATTACGTTATCAAAACGAGGTTGCCATATGCGTAAAATAATCCAAAAAAATCACTTATCTCAGAATTTGGAATCATGGATAATGCGGCATCTGTGGCATTATTTGTACCAAATTTGCGTCCGTTATTGGTTGTTATTGATAAACTTTATTCTGAAAATCACAGAGCTTACATAAAAGAATTTTCAAATAAAATATTTTTTATATCAATTATCATATTTCCTAAGTACATTATACCATTTTACAATTTACATCATTCATTTATTAATTACATTTATTTAAATGAAATGAAATTTAAAAAAAAATTAATTTTAGATGCTAATTATTCTCAAAAATATTTTTATTAATTTATTATTGTTATATTTACTTTTGTTTCCTATATGAGAATTAGTAAGTTCATTTTAAAAGACTTTATATCTGCATTGTTTTTGACAGAAAATAAAAAATGCACTCAGACTGTACTTTTGCGAAATTACTTACATACATCTTAAAGGATAAAAGTCAAGTTTTGAAACATGATTACGGCCCATGCAAACATACTTGCTGAAATCTTTTATAACGTAGATAAAATATCCACTTTATAAAGGAATTCAGTAAGCCTGTTAGCATAGTTTCGTTAAATATTTTACTGAATAATTCAGAACCATATGCATAATTAAGCACATTCTAGAGATCTCCTCCGTCATACAGCGCTTTTAAGGGAATAGCAAATGCATTCTACAAAGCAGTGAGACAATTAAGCAACTTCCATGAATTTTATTTGTGTAAGCATTTCATTCTGCTTAATATAGAGAAAATGTCAGCGGTTTATTATCATATATAAAAAGAAAAATATGATTATATGATAATGTCTAACTGAAGAGTGTGGAGACTCATAAACTAGCTATACACTATCATATATAATGCAGTAATTACAATCTTCATGAAGTAGATATAAAAACAATTAATACAAATTAGTGAAACTTTAGGTTTTTATTCTATATATTTAGACATATTTAAATAAATAAGTTAAAGGAATTCGTAAATAAAATGTGAAAGAGAATTCTAAAATTTAAAGAAGCTCATGTTCATTGTATATTTAATTATTATTTATAATTCTATCCAAAGGGTACAATGATAATTTATATAATTAACCATAAACTATAATACGAACAATGTAATTTTGAATTACACATGTATACTCACAAGAATGGAAACTGTAGATTTACCAGCTTTATTTGAAATAAAATTAGTTGTAAATGCTAGTAATCATTCTAAAACTATAGTTTTTAAATTTGTCGTATACTATTGATAGTAGTAATTATATTATGCATTTATTAATTGATTTTCCTTTGATTAGAGAGATTTAAAATCATGTTTATAGATTTGATTGTTTATCAGGAATATTGATTAGAAGATAATGAGTATTATAAAGGTATAATTTTATCAATCTTGTCACCAATGTTTCACAATATGTTATCTGAAACGCATTTGAAGAAACAACAGTTATATCTTTGAAGATTAACATAATAACTTTATTATGTTTTTGGGAAATTTTGAAATTAATGAATTCTTTGGGAAATTTTATCATTTTTTAGGTAACCTGAGTTTTTATTATGCTTGATCGATCAAACACTCTAAGTATATTTAACAATATTATATTTTGGTAACCCCAGTCTATATATATAGAGGGAATTTAGAATATTTGGTATTAATTTCGCCAAATTTCGTTAGAATTCTTGATACTTTGATTCAAACGACTTTTTTTTTTAAAAAAAAACCTTAATATTGTATTTTTTAATGTTTATTAATATTTGTAACATTGGTATAAGTATGATATATCACACAAGAAACTTTTCCCTAAGCCTGAGTTATTGTTCTTTTTCGAATGTTTTTGTTACCAGGTTTTGTTTTCCCTTCGTGTTTTACGTTATTTTTGCATCATTTATATGGCTTTTTAAGCGGCAACATGAAATGAATTGCTTGGTGATGAAACAAAGTAGCAAAAGTCGCCAATTAAGGGGTTATACCCTTTTAGTTCCATAAGAATTAACTTACTTGGTATAGGTATAATATATCATCCTAGAGTTTTCTCGCCACATCTCCGTTCTTTTTTATCATAGTGTTTCCAATTTTCATTTTGGTGTAGCCAATTTGAATTTTTGTTGCTTTTTTGAATTTTTTGTAGCCAGCACTGTTTTTTTACTCGTGTTTCATGTCATTTGTGTGTTATATATACGGTTTTTTAAGTGGCAACAGCATTAGAATTGCTTGACGACGAGAAAAGGTCTCAAAGGTCGCCAATGGGGGATATATCATACTACTTCATATATCATACTCTCGAATTCATAAAACAAAGTTATAATTAACAATTATGTAAACTTGACATCATTTTTAACTGGCAAAATAGGCACAGGTGCCGTATAATCCATTCGCATTCGTTTCCAAATTTACTTCGGAAACGAATGCGAATAAAGAAATATGAGTTCTTTGAAAAAGTAAATACGAATTCTAAAAAAAAAATCGGAATACGAATTCTAACAAAAATTCCAGAAGTATCAGAACACGAATACTAAGGAAAAATAAAGAAACATTCGCTAAAGAATAAATGTAAATTATAAGGCACAATATTTTTAACTGTTAATTATAATAATTTTAAAAAATTAAATAAAGAAACAATAATTTTAAAAATGTATATACAAAAATTATATAGTATTTTATTTTAATAATATAAGTTATAAAAACGTCATACATAAACTGAAGAAAGAATATGTCGACACAATTTTAAATAGTAACGTAACTTTAAATTCATCCCAATTAATTTTTTTAACGATTTCCCCCAAAAATGATTAAATGTGCCCAATTTCTTTTCTTCGCAGGATTTATGGAATAAATAAAATGTCAAATAAAATTTAAAATCCGTTTGACGATTATGTGTCGGTAGTTTGCTTTTTCCTTGTCTCCATGTGCTTTCAATAGTATTTGTATGGTATCCTGTAGTGGCATCCACGAAAGTGACACTGTGATTAACAATGAAATATTCATAACCCTCGCTTCCTAATGAACATACGCCTTCCAAGAATCGGAATAAATGATTGTCCCTGTGGTTCAATCTACTGTTTGATAATATTAACTAAAGTTTCGCTTGTTCTATCATGTACTGCTGCCAAAAATAACTTTCCGTTACCTCTTTCGACACCACCAAACACACATTGACCTTCTATCGCATGCCCTTTATGATACTTCCTCTTTCCAAATTTTGACTCTTCAATTTCAAGAATCTTACATTCACGACCTATCTTCTCTAAAGATGACTCAATTGAGTAAAGCATTGTTTCATTTATGAATTTCTTCCAATCTGCTAAAGCATATTTGCTAAAAAAAATATTCCCTCTGAATGTCAGTTGTTTTACTACCGTGAACAATTTCATAAGTCAAAGGAAAAACCTCCCAATCTTCAGTTTGCTGCAAGAAAACTAAGAACCATACCTAAAAGACTGGGAACGATAAGACTCTTCTTAAACATTTTTGCTGCAGTAGAAAATATATCCTTCTGAGAGGCTTTTCTTAGCCGAAATTCTCATTTGACTTCCTCATTTTAAGCACACTAACTCTGATTTTAATACTCCAGTTTCACGCAAAAATTCTAAAAGAATTTCGTTTTTCTCACACAATTTAAAAGAGAAAAAACGATAAGCTTCTCCATCCTGAACTAAAATCTGCTTACCACCGCAGAAATTGAACGTCAATTTAGAACTAAGAATACTTTGGTATTTTAAAATGATATTTTGAGATACAGACATAATTAATTGTAACAATTTTGACAAATCCTGAAAAAAATAATAAATGCAGAACACAAAAATGTGATTATTTAAAGTAACGAAAAAGAGCAATTCAACCCGGATTTTAAGTATCCAAAATGTCAAACAAATTGTAAAACACTCTAAAAAAATTCTTACGCAGTTTCCTCACAAAAATTCCTAATAAAATGCGAAAATGGAACAAAATGTTCTAAATCTCATCGAGATGACGTAAACACTAGGGTTTCAAATTTGAATTTTCAACTTAATTCTTATTGGTCTTCATCTGTATGACGCAATAAAAACCAGGTTGTCAGATAAACATGAAAATCCACCAAAAAATCACCAAACATAGAATTTGAGACCATAGATTATACGGGACATGTGCCGCAAAATATTTAAAAATAAATTTGTGTGATTGTAAGGCATAAGTGCCATAATAACATATTAAAATACAGTAATTATCATAAATACTGTACCTATTAAAAATGAATTTTCGCCATCATTCAAATTACGATTACTAGGGCTAATTTTATTTAAACATTTCACTTGTAACATAGTTACTTTTTGCTTTGAAATATATATTTTAAAACAAATATATTTATAAATTCGGAACAAATTCAGTATCCCCATACACTTGACGACGCGGCGAATTTATTTGTCGCCAAGTCGCCAAGCTAGGTGCGCGTTTATTAAAACGGGAAATTTCCCTAAGTTCGATCGAAAAATATGCATTTCAGAAAATTTAAAAAAGGAAATAAATATAAATAATGGACTTAATTGATATGAAGTTAAGCTGACATGCCGATTTATTTCGACTTATTCGTTTGTCACCAGTGTCACATTTCAGTAAAAATAATTATCTAATTTTACAAAAAAAGCATGCAAAAATATTTTTCTAAATATATACACTTTATAAAATTTAAAAAAAAAACATATAAAAACTTATTTTTCAAATATATACATTTTTTAAATTAAAAAAAAACATGAATAAAATATTTTTTAAATATATACACATTTTAAGTAAATAAAAATGAAACACGAATATAATCAAAAAATACATGTAAGCAATAGAATTTAAATAAAATAATTACACCTTCTTCAAATCCAATTTCCGTTAAAAATTAATTAATATTTGCGAATCCTAAATTAATTAATAATTTGGAATCCTGAGCAATAATCCACCATTATTATCTTTAATTTTTGCTAAAATAACTTGTTGATATTTTTCAACAACATTTTGAATATGAGACATTTTAAATTAAAAGAAAAAATAAAGTAATTAAAACAATAAAAAGATGATAATAAATTAAGAAAAGAAAATAAGGAAAAAATAATATTTAACGGTTTTAAATACATGAAATAAAATATATCATTTAATAAAAAAATATATATTAAAATCAAACCAAATAAAAATAATAATGAAGAAGAAATAGTAAGAAAGAAAAATTTACGATGTTTGGACACTGGCGACAACGAAACACAACAGCGGGAAATCCACCGATTCCAGCAGCGAAAGTGAACGAAATTAAAATGACTAGCAATTAAAACATAGAACAATTAGCAAAGAAAGTTCTGGAAAGTTCTCGAAGTGAAACTAAAAAAGCTATAGCCACTAAAAAAAGCACATATATAACGTAAAAATTATTTAAAACACGAGAAAAACGGAATCTGGCAAGGAAAAAATAAAAATAGTAACAAAAACTAAATTTGGCAACACTATAATAAAAACAAAAGCTGAAATCGGCAACACTACAACGTAAACAACAGTTATAAGATTTGGCGAGAAATCAGTGTATGGGGATACTGAACTTGTTCCATAAATTCTTATTAAATTTAGAAATAAGTAAGATCCTAATATATGTAACATTTTAGTACGATTTTCAAAAACGTCATTAATGACGAAATGAATCATTAACCCTTGTCACCAAAGTGTTGCTAATATTTAAATGGCATTTTATATGATTGTTTCCAAAATTCGGGATATGCAAAAGCAAAGAAATAGTAGTTTTAAATGGACAGATGCAGAAACATACCAAAAAGTCGTTGAAAAACATATCGACCAATTATCTGTGTTGTTTCCAAATCTATCGCATTAAGTATGCCAAAACTATATTTTAAAAAATTGAAAATAAATTTTTTTTTGGGTTTCAAGTTTTTTGCATGTTTTTAATGCGTTTCTATAATTACTCATTACTATAGATTGATAAAAGTATCACGAACTTGTCCAAGAAAATTTTGAATTTTGGAAGAGTGACGGAGTCAACCATTGAGATGTCACTCACCATTTCAAAGCATTCTACACTCTAACGGAAGAAATAATATATCAGTTATATATCAGTTACTGTAAAATTTTTAAAACTTTTAAAATGCATAATACTTCTATGCAAGATAGCTATTTATCTTAAAGATAAGTAGGTGACATTTTATAAAAAAATAATTAACACGTTATCATATTAGATAAAGTATTTCATAATATTAAAATATAATTCTTTGTACTTAAAAAATATGTAGTTTCAGAAATAATTGAAAAATATCCAGTTTGCATGATTTATTGAAACAGGAATTAGGTACGAATTTTTAGCATGGAAATTGTATGTGGTTATTTTATTTTCTTATATTTTAAATTCAAAAAAATATCAACTTAACTATTACTTTCAAAATATTTCTTTACTTTGCGCATTTTTTTCGGAAAATCATTAACTACGTTAAAGATATTTAATTTTGCTACCTTTTGCGAAAGTTAATTATTAATTACATTAATATCGTATTGAATACAAGGTTAAGCGTTAAAGAACCAAAAACAAATATTTGCATTCAGTTTCTTGGTCGATTTTAATTATATGTATATTTTACAATTTTTAATCATATTTTCTAAAATAAAATAATAATTTTTTTCCGCTGGAAATAATAACCCATTTTTAATTTCAATTTATGCCGAGAATGTAGCTTCGTTTCAAAATGAAGAAACAAATATCAATCATATGAATAAAATCTAAATAAATTTAATAAAGCGTTTATTTTTAGCCCTGAAGGAATATAAAATGGTCCTTGAAAAGAAAATTCTAAGAATATTTTTATGGAAATATTTAATTTTCTCCTAAAAAGGATAACAGAGTGAGAAATAATAATACAAAATTAAAATTTTATTATTTAATTTAAATGAAGACTAATATTCACAATTAAACAGAAAGTCAAAATAAAAGGAAAGATTTAAAATTTCAAGAAATGCCTAAATTTTAATTTACTTATATATTGTAGCTTAAGAAAAAATATGTAAATTAATTTTTATGATAAAAACTTAAAGCATATTTTTAGATTTAGTTACGTTGTTTATATTTGACAAAACAAGTTTGACATAAATAAGATGCTTATTTATGAAATGTTGCTTATTATTTGTAGAAAAATACAAACTTTCCCAAAAAATTAATTTTTATTAGAAAAAAGGTACTATATATATGTATACATTAAAATAGATTACTATATTAAATAAATTGAATAAACTTGTTATTTGTTCCATTTATTGTTTATTAACCATACATTGGTTGTCTCTTTCGTTCCATTTGAGTACTTGAATACACTACTTTACTAAGATTTTCTTTCTTTAAAATATCTATAACATCAGATGAAATTTCATACATGTCACATCGTATTGACATGACGTAGTAAATCAAACTTGTCGACGAATTTGCTGTCTGTTTCAAATCACATTCTTCGAGCAGCAGCAAACAAGGCGAAGTTCATCATCGAATGTCTGAGATTATTGTCGAAATTCATTTTGTTAAATTAATGATTTCTTATATAAAGACCAAAGCAGTGGTTAAAGAAGCCATTTTGCATTGAGTCAAGCAATTAAAAAAATTGACAACAGAGCAGTCAGATATTTTTTCTTATGCTCAATGACATCAGTCAAAAGCATTAAGTTTTGTAACCATGCTTCATCGCACAATTCTGAATAGGTTATTTCCTTTTCTTATAGAAAAGCAGCTATCGGATCAAACAAATCAACAAATCGATTTAATACGCTGTAGCTAGATAGCCGTCAAACAATGTCAAAGAAATTAATGTCATTTGGAAGTTATTTGTCCTTTAATTCTTCAAGGAAAGAATTGAATTGTCGATGATTGCTTACATTGGAATTGATGTAATTTACAATGTGTAACACTATTTTCGTAACATCAGAATACTTTAAATATTCTGTAATGAGTGATGTTCTCAGTAAATTATGCAATGAATCAGTATGATTTGCGAAATTTGAGAATCGTCTCTTTAAGGCTCAATAGGACCAATTGTTTTACCCAGTATTTCTGGCGGGCTATTAGAGTTGCAATGCTTGCAAATTTATTAAGAGAAGCATAAAAAATTTTCATCATGGAATTTAATGTATTACCGCGTGGTGGCTCTTGAAGTGCTACTAAATCTAATAATTCTTTAACAGTCAATCAGGTCAAACGAAATGTGTGAAAACTGACAATTGAGGAAATCTGTGATATCTGACAATTCGTCAAGGGCTAAGCTGAACGCAATACAGTTCTTTAAATCATTTTTAAAATTAATTTCAAGGAATGCATTAATTGCAGTTGTGAGTCGTTCGGTTGTGCGTGTGTGTATTATTTGGATCTATTGTTTTAAGTACATCTTCCAAGATATTTTTTAAAAAACTATTAATATATATATATATATATATATATATATATATATATATATATATATATATATATATATATATATATATATATACTACTGGCCATTAAAATTGTTACACCAAGAAGGAATGCAAATAACAGAACGATATTTATTGGACACATACATTACAGTAGAAACAACAAGTGATTAGATTTACAGGAAATTAGGATATATAGATCTTGAGAAATCAGTACCCAGAGCAGCCACCTCTGGCTGCAATAACAGCATTTATCCGCCTAGGCATGGAGTCAAACAGAGATTGTATGGCATGTACGGGGATCTCAGTCCATGCAGCTTCAACACTATGCCACAGTTCATCGACAGTAGTGAATGGTGAGTGATGGCGTGCCAATCGCTCGGCAACCATTGACCACACGTTCTCAATTGGTGACAGATCAGGAGAACGTGCTGTCCAGGGTAACAGTCGAACTTGTTCTGTATCAAGGAAGTTCAGAACAGTACGGGCAACATGCGGTCGTGCATTATCCTGTTAAAGCAAAGCATTAGGGAGGCCTCGAAGATAGGGCAAGGCCACGGGCCTTAACACATCGGAAATGTAACGGTTGCTGTTCAAAGTGCCGGTAATGTGAACAAGAGGTGAACGAGACGTGTATCCAACGGAACCCCATACCATCACTCCAGCAGATGGGCCAGTATGGCGATGTCCAATACAAGCTGGCATTGCGCGTTTTCCACGATGCCTCCAAACATGGATGCGGCCATCATGGTCCTGTATACAGAACCGAGATTCATCTGTAAAGATGACGTGATGCCATTACCGCGTCCAGGTTCGTCGCTGATCACACCATTGAAGGCGCTCCTGTCTGTGACGCAGCGTCAATGGTAGCCGAAGCCATGGTCGCCGTGCAGACAATCTATGCTACTGCAAACGTCGTCGAACTGTTCAAGCAGAAACTTGTTACCTTGCAAATGACTCCCTTTCTCGACTCAGGGTTCGTGACGTGGCTGTGCGATCCCTTGTGACCATGCAGATAAGATGTCTGTCTTCTCTGCTGTTAGTTATGGGGAGTTGCTGAGATCCTGCATGACGTTCCATATGATTGTCCTGAACCCATCGCTTCTATATTCTGCTAACAGTCATGGGGTCTCGACCGACGCGAGCAGCAATATTGCGGTACGATAAACCGCAATCCCGGTAGGCTATAATCCTTCCTCGATCAAAGTCAGACACGTGCTGATAGGCATTTTTTCTTCTTACACGAGGCATTATAACAGCTTTCTTTGCCGAAAACAACGTTGAAACGGAAATTGAGTATGAGAAAACTGCTGTCAAATCACTGGTTTTATACTCATTGTAGATGTCGCTGCTGTTGCCTGCTTTGTATGAATGCGCTGAAAATATAATCATTTGCATATCTCAGCAAGTTCTACCTGTTTCTATGCAAATTTCACGTGTGTGGTGCTCCGCTTTCCTAGTGCAGCAATTTTAATGGCCAGTAGTGTATATATATATATATATATATATATATATATATATATATATATATATATATATATATATATATATATATATATATATATATATATATATATATATATATATATATACCTCTGCATTTGAACGTTTTGTACAAGCAATATTCCAGGGAATAGTAAAACTGGCTTTAGCCACACAACAGCTTGATTGTTAAACGTCATCAAAATTGACTGTTGTTTACTTAAATTTGTTTTTAAAAATCTAATTTATCTGATCTTAACTTGGAATTTAATGAATACTGGTTACAAAACTGAGGATGATTGGCAACGTTGTACTCATGACGATGTATATTGCTAACTTTATAAATTTTGACCTTAGAATTACAAATAACACATATTGCTTTTCTGATATTTTCAATAAAAAATTCTCCTCCCACTCGTTATTAAAACTTCAATTTTCTTGCTCATATTTACTTTTTTTATTTTTGTACTCTACATCATATTTTTTTAAAGAATTGTAAATAGAAGTTTTGTGCAATTAAAACAATAACAACACGTGTTACATACAATGAAATAAATTTCATTCAACTTACCACAAATTCCTGATTACTAGTAATATTCGTAGCAATAGTGATAGAAACTTTTTCCTTCAGAGCACGATGTCAACTGCCCATTGCAATGAAATTTTACAAATTTGAAATTGGTTTGGTGTTGGTTGATTACGTTACTGCTTATGTTCGTTCACAGAGATTTTGGAAAGTTATATTTTCCTAATTTGTGTGTGTGGATGGAAATGCAATTGGTTACAACGTTGTACTTAGTCTTTCATATTTACTGTCAGTAATTTAAAAGACATTATGAAACACATACAGAACCATTATACTTTTTTTACAAATATAATAACTCAAAAATGCAAATCGGACCGGGTGTGCTGTATCAGCAGAGTACCTCTTAATATAATAATGACAAAAATGCAAAGAAAATTCGGGTACTTTTATGGAGAGCCAAAATAACCCTTCGAAAAGCCGTATGTGGCTCACGTGCCGCAGGTTGGCAATCCCTGTTATATGCAAAATCATTCCTCCATTGTGCTCAATATTAGCTTGGTTAACTTGGATCAAGCTAGTAACTTCATCTATATATAGAAGAACTCGAATTATCCAAATCAATGAAATTGGACACCATTCGGATAGTTGGAATTATTCAAAAAAGGGCCTATTTCAATTAACTATTGTATGTTGAAAAGGGAGGAAAACTACAAATGCTTTAAAAAATATAACTTTTAATCAATTAAATGAAAAGGCAACACTTTTACGTTTTATGGTACTTACAAATGTTGTACATTAATAAAATATGGATGTCGGGCTATATATGAAAATCATTGTTTGCTGAAGAATTAGTACAGAGTAAGCTCTTTTACTGCCTGCATCTGTTTTTGGCAGTTCCGCATTAACTTGACAGTGAAATTTGCAAGTGGTTCCGTTCGGGCAGTTGCTCCTTCTCCATTAAAGCAGTTTCAAAGCCGGCAAATGCGTCACTAGAGGATGGTACCGTGCCTGCTTCAACTTGGACATAGAGTTCATCTTCCTTGACACTTTCATTTAGTTTATAATCATTTGCAATTTGAAATATAAGGCTTGACTCCTAGTCCACTCTTTTATTACTTTGTTATAATCATCTGGACGTCCAGAAATTTTCAAAAGAATGTTTTTGAATTCTACACACACACCCACAAATTCTCTTCTGCCTTCTCACCTTTCTTTTTCTTTAACTTTTTATACTTCTCATTTTTTTCCTTCTCATTTGCTCCCTAACTTATTTATATGGAATTCAGAAAATGATTGGGATAAAAAGCGACTAAGATAATTGAAGTTTTACTGCAGCTAGCAATGAAGAATGTTATATCAAACCACAAAAAAGATCAAATATTTTTTTATTAGATAGAAGTAATAACATTTAAAATAATGCTTCTAAAATTAATTGCAATGGTTTAGTATATTCCACTGCATCTAAAAATTTAATTTTTTAAGTCTTATTTTATTCAACTAAATTTTTTGTTTAACATACTCTTAGAACTATTCCTTTTTTACAAAGCATTAAATTCTACTTTTCATTTCATTAATTCTTTGTATGCCTTAGCATAATGCTAAGTAAACCTATAAAATTTAAAAATTTTTACTAAGCAATTTATATCATATAAAATTTATTAAAATTTTATATTCGCTTACTCGTTTACAGTGGAAGGGGTAGCATCGTGAATTTTTTTTTAATTCATTTAAAAAGAAGGCTTTTTTCAAATTAATTAAAAAAAATATTACACCCCCAAAAGACAAATTTTATGACAGGAAATATGCTGATGGAAAAAAATAAATGTGTTTTCCATTTGATTTTTATTATTTTCAAGCTTATGAATTATAGGAAGCATGGATTAAATAAATGCAGCATTGTTTTATTAAAAACGTATAAACTTGAAGAAATTCAATTAAATTTGCCTCACATGAGTTTGCAATGTTTGCTTTATTTAAAGTTAGAGTTCTAAAGATAGTTTTCTGTAAAAATTAATTTCAGTAATTAACAACAAACACTGACACACAAATGAATAAACAATTGATAAGGACTTTTTGTAAATTTTAAATTATGAATATTCTAAAAACTAATAGAAAATGAAATTTAAATTACATAAGTTTAAAAACATTATGCATACTTCTTTAATTGATCAGAAACATCAGTAGTACGAATATTTACTTGAGGTTTTTGAAATCAAAGTCACAAAACTGATATGCATAATTTATGCACAGTTACATATATTTCAGTGTACGTAGTACAGTACAGGTTTTAAATTTAAACAACTCATATAGATGGCAGCACATTCAAATTAAATGACTTCTTTCACCCGTAAGCCAATAGCATCAACTTGATAAAAGTTTTAAATTCGAAAAGAACTGAGAAAATTGAAGTACAAATTAATTCTTGTGAAAAAAATTTTTATATTTCTTTTTTTATAATTTTGTATTTGATATAAAATAATATTTCATTAATTTTTGAGGAACCGGTTAACTAAATTGGGATTAGATCCATTTACAGTTGAGCTGATGGATATAAATTATTGGAATCAAAAAGTAAATCTGAAATTTAAAAGAAAAAAGATGCTATATCTTTTTATTTAGGTTTAAATTGAAAGATTTATAAATTTTAAAATTATCAATGAACATTTTATATGGATTTATGCAATATTTTGATAAAAAAATCATTTTGTTTAGAATTGCAAATAAGGTACTTACATTTTGATGTTTATATAATAGAAAAGAATAACTTATATAAGTGTGGTAATTTATCAATCAATTACATTAAACTTTGTATAACATGCCAAACTTCCAATTTAATGATACAAAAAATAAATGACATAATTTCGTTACGTCAGAATTTACAGTTAATGATAGAATAATTTTAATGAGGAAGTTCACGTTTTGCATGTCAGTTCTAATAGAAAATTAAATAAAAGGGATTTATTAAATTTTCAAAAAATGTTAAGTAATTTACAGTATAAATTGATATGATTCTATAACTATTTTTTAGTTATTTAACAATAGTTTGGAATTTACATAGAATATATGAAAAATAAAATTAAGTTTATGGAACACATTCATTTAACACATAATGCAATTTTGGCACATTTAAAATTATATTATAAACAAGTATTTTGAGAACCGAATTTCTTATGAAAAACTCATGCTTTTGTATTTTGCGAATATCAAACTACTTACTTATCCACTAAAATATTGCATTTTGGAGTATTCAGACATTATAATTATAAACAACAGTCATATACGATATATATTTGACCTGCAACTATATACTTCGATTTCCTAACTTCCTAACTATCTCCTTTATATCCTAGATTTTTGAAAAAATCATTATAAGAAACCAGTATTTCAGACGAAATATAATAAAAATAGCATATTTTCAAAGTACAGTCGGTTACTTAATGAGTTAGAGAAGTTGTGTAACTTTATATGAATGTCTTCTAAAATAGAAAAGTTAAGTAGAAATAATTACTGATACTTGAACTTCAGGAATGTCGACAGAAATTTTATTCAAAATAATTAAACGTCATTTAAGTCTTTTCTTTTATACATTCATCAGAAAAATTTTTATTTACATTGCTTAAATGGATCTTTGCAAATACACTCGTTTCTTTAGATTATAAGAGGAATTTTTTGAAAAGGAAAACTTTCAATATAATTGAATTTATTTTACTAATCTTGTGAAATTTGTCTACACAAAATATTTCTAAACTATGTATTAAGGTTTAATATCACATATAATTAATGTTTTGAAACTAAATCTTCCTTCTAAATAAATATCATATAAATTAGAACTGCAATACTTAAGAAATTATAGAATGAAATTTGCAAATAATAATCTTAGTTTACTTACTTTTAATTAGAATTCTAAATATTTTGCATCATAAGATACCATTTTAGAATGTTTATCAAAATTTAAAAATTAGCCGACTTTTAAATAACAAATTAATTAATTTTACCAAATTAAAAACCTTCTAAAGTAAATTGCGAAATAAATAAAATTTCTTTATACAAGTTATAAATTTTTTGATTAAATATTCACAGATAAATTCAATTAATTAGTAAGATATTTTAAGTAAATAAATAAATAAAGGTAAATTAAGTGGGATATTTATTTTTTATTAAAAAGTTTTGTAATGTGATTTAATTTAATTATTTCTAGCACGTTATTTAAAAATAATTTTTCGGCGAATTGAAATATAGATTGCATAAAAATTTATTAATTAGTTTTTCAAAATAGACACTTTTTAAAACAGTAAATTTCTTCATTTTATTTGTTTATTAATAGTTGTATAGTAATTTTTATTTTCTTTTTTTTACATATATTTTTACAATCCCTAAATTCACTTCATCATATGCTCGGCTTTATATTAATTTATACTTTGCTATAGCTGTGTGCGACTTTTGGTTATTCTTTAATCTAAAAAAGAACTTACGTGGACGTCGTTTTTGTTCAGAAGAAGAGGTTGTTGTGGCTATAAATGCATATTTTCATCTATTCGAAGAAATGAATGGCTTGAGGCATTTAATCTGTGGAAAATTCGTCTACAAAAGTGCATTGATGCTGGAGGAGACTACTTTGAACACACCTAAAATTTTGTAATTATAACTTTAAAAACCTAGTTGTATCTCAAAAATTTCAGTGATCCTTGTATATGCACAAAAATGCTCTAAATCATAATCTTGAATGAACGCAGTATAAATAACTGGCACTATAAAAGATGAGATCACTTTTTAAAAAAAATAAGCGTTTTCTTTTCAAATTCATAAATGAGGTTCAGAATGCAAATGAAGGGTGTGTCTCCAAAAATTTGAAAGATAGTGATATCTTTCCTTTTAAAAGTACTAATCATCAACGCAAATTTACTGTCCATACTATTTAGGGAATATATTTATGTCAGTTTATTATAATTTAGAAATATATTGCCCCTTTTCAAAAGTATAAGATGGACAATTTATTAATTGCACTTTGATGGAAATAATCTCCATAATTTAATTTTATCCTAATCTAAAAGGATGTCTTGCATAAATATTATTTGTTTCACATTTCACTCATACCGCAAGATTAAATCTAGATTTATTTCATTTACAACAGACTTAATATAATGATTATGTATTATTAGTTTTCACATCTACTAATCCGAAATTCTTGGACTGGTATTTTTTATTGTTGGCCCACATAATGTTTTTATTAAGGAAAATTGTGCTTAAAAATATTGCATTATTTCTCTAAATTAACAAAAGGCATTTTCAGAGAAGAGCCTAGCAAACAGAACTGAATATGATACATGTTTGATTCTTCAGTAAGATTTTTTCAGAAATGTGTTTAACTCTGTTTTAGACTGCAATAATCATAGATCCACTCCAAGAAATGAAAAGAATGAAATTTGGAAATTGTTTTGACTTCAAACTCTATTGTTAGATATGTCTTAGTGAAAATTAGTTTTTATGATATGTCACATTTCAAAGAAAATTAAAATTTAAGCCTTTTAGTTAGAGAGTTTTGCTAGACCTTTAAAGTATAATCAATATATTTTAATATTACTTCTACAAAAAATTAAAACAAACAAATTAGCGACAGTTAAAATTTCTCGAAAAATTCTCTTGTAAATAAAATTCTGTAACAAATATTGATTTAATATTTCTGTTACAATTGATCAGTATATTATAAGAAACTCTGAACAAAAGAATAAAAATGCGTGAGTTTAAAGAAATCTAATATAGTTTATGAAATATATACAGTAAACAAAATCAGTAAATAATCATATAAAATATTTTTTTCTGCATTTCCAACTAAAACTGAATATACATAATATTGATTTAAATAAAATAATTTATATTTCCATAGTTTTAATATTTTTAGTCTTAAATATATATAGTTAACTAAAGTTAACTCATAAATTATAATCTAAAAGTGAATTACTAAATACATAGGAAAAGATGAATAACAATCCAATATGTAATCAAATAGATGAGACTTTTCGTTTCAGAATACTTCCAAACAAATAGTTTAGATTATCTAAACGAGAAACTGTAGAGGCAGTACATTAAAGTTTCATTTTTTAACCTAATAAATTCGTCAGAACACTAACGCAGGAAATGTTAAGCGTTCCGGTAACTCAGGCGCAAATTTTGCAGAGCTAAACAGTGTACTTTTAATGGCATGAGACCGATGAAAACTTCCGTTGTTGTGAGACATGTCAGTGGTGAACTTTCGACTTATTCAGAGCACCGCATGATTAATTGTGGTTTGGTGACTAGTCACTCTGGAAACGATTGCGGATTTACTTATGACTAATAGCTTCTCTCTCCTTGAGATTGTTCTATGTAATTGATCACGTCTCGGAGATGTCTTGAAGACAAATCCACTAATGGGAAAATCACTATTAAGTTAATGATGAGATAGAAATATTACAAGTATCCATAATGATAGTCATCTAGCTTGGCCAGGAATAAAAAATAGCATTCGAAATGCTTAAATGTCCGCTAACATAGTATTAATATACAAAGTAATTATTTATAAGGAAATATCATGCCTGCAATGAATCCTTAATCATTTGAAAAATTAGCAGTGATCAGTGATTTATAATGACTATTTGGGATAAAAAAATATACAGAATGAATCAGACTTTTTACGATCAACAATGTGTTAAAATGTAAATAGAAGTATTTATACAGAATTCTATGTAAATAACTTATAACAATTTTCATTTATAACACGTACAGAAAAATGGTATAGATAAAGATAAAAAAAATAGTATTGTGTTATCTCAGTACAACTTAAACTATTCTTAATAATTTAAAACTCCATTCTATAATTATATATATATATATATATATATATATATATATATATATATATATATATATATATATATATATATATATATATATATATATATATATATATATATATAGATAGATAGATAGATAGATAGATAGATAGATAGATAGATAGATCAATGTTAACACAAAATACATAATTGCTTAAGTGAAATACATATATAAATATTTATTTTATAAGAATTGAAATAATTTGCCTTTGAAGGCAAAATGTTCAATGTAAATAATTTTTTAATTGTACATCAAATCAGCATTTGAAATATAATTTGTAATTAATTTTAAAAGGCGCTTTTTGTATTAAGGTATCAATAAGTTTGAAATCCATAATTAAAATCGAAGCTGATTTAATGAGAGAACATATATAACAACTTTGAAGATTCTTTGATTTGATTAAAACATAACTTTTCTTTGACTTAAGATTATTAAATTTTAATGATGAGCTATAATTTAACTTTTGCATGTTCTAAGTTAATCTAACCACTTGTAAAATTTTTTTAAATGGATTCTAATTAATCTGTGTTATATATCACACACCTTACAAGTTGTGTAAAACCATTATTTCTTGAAAACATTTAATCAATCATCTAAAGTGAAGTTTGGCAAGGAGAAGATATTTAAGACAAATGTTGATTTATGATTCTGTTTTTGATTGATCTTTCTTTGTAAGTTATTGATTTGTATATGCTTAAAGAGTAAAATATATCCAGATATGAAACGGTTACAGTTAAATAACTGTTTCCTTACATTTCAAGGGTAAAAAAGTCATATGCACAATTATCTTTGCAATACATATATTATTTAAAACAGGGGTAATTTTTTTAATATCTAAAACAATGTAATGATACAATTTGAATATTTTATTATTTAATTTTTATTGTTCTGCTTGTTGATGATTCATATTTTTATTTATAATTCCGTCGACTCTCTCTATAATTATATTTACAGAATTACTGAACTGTATTAAAATATATATAATTTATTTGTTTTCAGTTTAAATTCATTTCGAATTAGGCAATAAGTAAAGTTACAGTTTAGTAACTTATACGAGAGATATGTGTTGCCAGACAAATTTATATTTGTATGATTTGTGATTTCATTTATATATGATATATATTTTAAAACTCGTAATTATTGAAACATCATTACATATATATTTTCAGTATTAGTTTAAAAAGTATTTTAAGCTATAAGCCTTTTAAAATTGTTCGCATCCCATTTATGTACCCCTTTTGTTGTTTCTCTTATTCTATATTTTTTATCATTTCTATTTGTTTCTAAATTCTGAATAATTTTGATAATTTACAAAGGGAAATATTAAGGATGGATATTTTTTATTTTTTGAATCAATGAAGTAAAATTAAGAAAACAATATTCTTATTTTTTACGTAAATTTATAATAATATTTTTGTTTATAATTTTATTTGTGCCATTCAAACTAATTTTGTCTGAAATTCTGGATATTTTAATGCAAATTATGACAGTAGGAAAGCTAAAATCATGTAAGACAGTGAAAAGTGATTAATATTTGTTTCTAAATGATCCGCCGTATTATAAGAATTTTTTTATTTATAATGACAGAATCAAAGACAACTGCAATCATAGCAAATGCTAAAAAATAGGATAACAGTAGCATAAACTGAGATAACAAAACTGAAACCATAGTAAATGTATAAATCGTTCATCTTTTCTTCACTATGTCCTTCACAAGTGTCCACAATTTAGCACGGTGCAATTGTTTATTTCCTCACTTATGCTGCACATTTAGCAATGAGGACTTGACAATATTTTATACTTTTTATAGAAAATTAATTAAAGTAAAAAAAGAACAAAAAATCAAACAAAGCTCTGATAACCACTTCAGGGCCCAAATTTCTAAGCATAAATCTGTAGCATCTTAATAGAAAAAAGTTGATTATGTTAACATAACAATCAGTACAACTTAAGATAAATATCTGAGATATGAGTGGATATCAAAATAACGCATTAAAATTTGTAAATAAATATGCAATAAAAGTATATATCGCATCAAGTATACAGGGATTTGGCTTAAACATACCACTATCAAATTGCAATAAATGCGAACAATTATGATCTTACATTCATTTCCACAGGATTTATTGGATGTTAATAATTGTAAGAGAAATGCAGGAAGAATCTTTGTACAGAAAAGAAAGTTTTTATAAACAAGAACTTACATTGAACGTGCTATTTTCTTTATGATATCGCATGATACTTTTATATCTCCACAAACTGTATTTCGTGATATATGACACCCAATAAATGTAAGCTTTGATATAACTAAGGCCACTACGCTTGAATTTCTAAGGTACCAAGGTAAAATTAGATTGATATATATGCTTCAACTATACATTTTCTGCATACTTACATATCTTATACTTCTTGCAACATAGCAAAAATGATTATATAAGTTAATCTTTAAAAATTAAAGATATTTACAATGAGCCCATTTCAATATAGTTCTTTAGTAAACGCACTATCTGGCACGCAATCTCTTAATAAACTGAATTGGATTGGTTGTACATTCATGCAAAATCATATGGAAATTACAAAATGCATAATGATATAGGTATATGATACGATTTTCTTAAACGTTAATCGTACATCTATATTTATTGGTGTAATGGACTCTGCTCGATGTCCATTGTGCAATCATGATGATATGGAAGCCGCTCACCTCAAGAACTGCCCTGAAGTTTTAAAGTTTATGACTGACAACTCTTTTGAGGCTACTAAAGAACTTTATTCTTGTTTTTATAATTGTTTTTTATATCTTTTTATTGGGCTGATCGTCAATTAATGGCAGAGATGCCGAGGACGGACGTAGGATAAAAAAAAATTTAATGTCACAAATAAAATAAAAATGGTTAAAGGCATTTTAAAGACATATCCTGTAATTAGATATATTTGTTTAAAAGATACGAAATGCATTTTGCTCTTCAAATGTTTATTTTCATTCCGAGCCAAATAAATTATATTAATAAAAATGTGCTTCTGGGGAATACCGTAATGTAGAATTACAACGGGAATAAAATAGATTTGTGGTTATGCTAATTAAAATTGATAAATATAAAACTTTTTTATTTGAATTATTGTATCTGACATGAAAACATATTATATCTGAAAAATTTTGATAATAGTATTAAGAAATTAATACTAATATATAATTTTATCTCTTTTATTGCTAATCAACATTTCTCTTCTGTTATTTTTATTAAGAATTGCACATTTTCAGTTGTCAAATATTAAAGGCAATAAAAATATTCCATGAGCAACTTTCTATAGTAAGTACTCATTAGTTTAAAAGGACGATCTATATGCAAAATGTACAAACTAACTAATACTTTAATTAAATTCTTTATATTAAATTAACTGCTTTGCTTATAAATACACTAGTAAGACTAACATTTTGTCAAAAACAATATAACTTAAAAATCAGTTTTCATATGCATAATAGCTCATTATTGACTTACACTGATTTTTAAAATAGTGTATAGTAAATTATTTCTGACATATTGTTAACTGAAAGTATACCTATTACCAATGGGAAAAGAACAGCAAATTCTTGAGATAATGTGTTTATATTATATACTTCAATAATAAAAAACTCACTTTTTAACATATCTAAAACTAGAAATATACGTCTATCACTGGTTAAAGAATACTATATATTTAAATAACAACTATTGGACAAAGATTCTTTGAACAACGTTTGTTTTGCATAGTATTTAATAAAAATATATGAATAATTACACATAAAATTGGCTTAAAAATCTGTATCGTCAACAATGCCTTTGTAAGACTTAAAACTCACGCAGAGTTTTCATAAAGAGAAACTAAAAACTTATTTCTTTTGTTACAAGAAGTCTGACAGATACATAAAATTCAAATTAATCTTTTTTTGTTTACAGAAGAAATTTAAAAATATAAAAATCCTTTGATTTCTCCCCTGAAAATCTATGCATATAAATGATGTTGCTTTGTATGTAGCAGAATACATAGGCTTAAAGAAATGACAAGTGTGTTCAATGCTTCACTACTAACTTGCATGCATCATTCTGTTTGAAATTATGATAAAATGTTCTTCCTATTCTATGTTTTATTTTGAAATCATGATAAATGTCAAATTTCATGTTAAACTAAAAACTTTCTGGAAAGAATTTGACAAGTCTGTTATTATTCATATTACACTCTTAGAAATTCCAAATCTTTGCAAGTCAGGCTTTGAACTTTCTTATCTTTTCTTCTTCTTCTTCTTCTTAGAAATGGGTTTGTATGTCATTGGGCACCTCTGCTTTTATCAGCATTTTGTACCATTAACTCCAAACCCAATGCTTCCTAGTTCCATTTGCTCGGGTCACCCACTTTATTAATAAAGTCCGATAACCCTTTAATGGAGTCTAGGTGTAACTCTCTAGTATGGATGACGCCTAAAGAAGTTAATCTAGGGAGGGCAAGAGCCTCACATTCATAAATGATATGCTCTGCCGTTTCCCCTTGCGCATGACATTTCCAGCAGATAAGGTCTTGCTGAAACACTCCCATCTGGTCAGAAAGTCAGTCATACTAGGGATAGCTTCCTGACTTTCACCAGAAGAAGATGGTTTAGAGGTCATTTCTACCTCAAGCGAAGGATTTATAACTGCTCCTTTACAAGATTGCCTCTGAGTTCCCTTGTCTTTTTCAGGAAGGTCTACTTCAGAGGCTTCACCTGCAAATGCAGAAAGGTTTGTTATTACTTGTGTCTTTTCAGCCACAAGATAACAATTAAAAAGCTCAGGTAATATAAGTCCACCCAGCATTGCCTGAGTTACTGGGCAAGGCAAATTACTCTAGAAGTTCGCCAGGCAACTAGAGGCTCCGTTAAGACACCAATACCGCGGTGCCAATTAGCCCTAGGCACGGAACGCATAACACCAGGGTTTACGGGAGCTGGTTCGCGGCCTCTTATTCAATATTCGAGGCTATCCTGTTATTCCTACAGGACTTTCGGCTATCCACCACCTGCCTACGCGCCTGGTGGCTTATCTTTTCTTACTTATATATATATAAATATGTATATATATATATATATATATATATATATATATATATATATATATATATATATATATATATATATATATATATATATATATATATATATATATATATATATATATATATATATATATACATTATTGTTGAAATTTCTTATGTATAGGTGACTGTACAGGTTAATTAATTAATTCCGTTTTCCGTTTTTATTGTACGATTTCCTTTTAAGTAAAATAATTTATTTTACTTCTATATCTTGTAATGAAATTGTATTAGCCTCGCATATTGTTGAATGATTAAATTATTATTTTTAATTTACAAATTTGATTTTTCAATTTCAAAGTACAATGTATTAAATACAATGGTATTTATAAAAAACCTATATAAATAAAGGGACAGTTTTATATTAAAATGAAAATATAATATATAAGAAATACATAAAAATCTGCCATTATTTAAAAATACTCCTTTGTAAAAATAAATAAAATCATAGACTTGAGATTTTAAACAAATTTCTAGTTTCATAATTTTTTAGTTATAAGAAACAAGTATTTCAGACAAAATATAATAAAAATAGCATATTTTCAAAGTACAGTCGGTTACTTAATGAGTTAGAGAAGTTGTGTAACTTTATATGAATGTCTTCTAAAATAGAAAAGTTAAGTAGAAATAATTACTGATACTTGAACTTCAGGAATGTCAACAGAAATTTTATTTAAAATAATTAAACGTCATTTAAGCCTTTTATTTTATACATTCATCAGGAAAATTTTCATTTAAATTGCTTACATGGATCTTTGCAAATACACTCGTTTCTTTAGATTATAAGAGAAATTTTTTGAAAAGGAAAACATTCAATATAATTGAATTTATTTTACTAATCTTGTGAAATTTGTCTACTCAAAATATTTCTAAACTATGTATTAAGGTTTACATATAATATCACGTATAATTAATGTTTTGAAATTGAATCTTCCTTCTAAATAAATATCATATAAATTAGAACTGCAGTACCTAAGAAATTAGAGAATGAAATTTGCTAATAATAATCTTAGTTTACTTACTTTTAATTAAAATTCTAAATAATTTGCATCATAAGATACAATTTTAAAATGTTTATCAAAATTTAAAAAGTTTCCGACTTGTAAATAACAAATTAATTAATTTTACCCAATTAAAAACCTTTTAAAGTAAATTGCGAAATAAATGAAATTTCTTTACTAAGTTATAATTTTTTTGATTATATATTCACAGATAAATTCAATTAATTGGTAAGATATTTTAAGTAAATATATAAATAAAGGTAAATTAAGTGGGATAATTATTTTAGATTAAAATATTTCGTAATTTGATTTAATTTAACTATTTCTAGCACGTTATTTAAAAATAATTTTTCGGCGAGTTGAAATATGTATGACACAAAAATTTATTAATTAGTTTTTCAAAATAGACACTTTTGAAAACAGTAAATTTCTTCATTTTATCTGTTTATTAATAGTTGTATAGTAATTTTTATTTTCTTTTTTTACTTATATTTTTACAATCCCTAAATTCACTTTAGCATATGCTGGGCTTTATATTAATTTATACTTTTGTAAAATTATCAATTTGTTTTTAAAATAGGCACTTTATATTTAAGTTTATAAAAAAATTTTATCTATTAACAGTTTATCGAGGTTTCCGTTACTAAAAAAAATATGATTTTCAAATTACCTATGGTTTATTAATTATTGTTTAGTTTTTAGTGAAGGTTTTTACCATTTATATGAGTTGGATTCAAATATATTTTAC
The DNA here is from genome assembly GCA_037975125.1 of Latrodectus hesperus. Lineage (NCBI taxonomy): Eukaryota > Metazoa > Arthropoda > Arachnida > Araneae > Theridiidae > Latrodectus > Latrodectus hesperus. Next base: position 122,322,848 of record CM075851.1, read on the forward strand.
AGTTAACGTCACCATATAAGCATTTATTCTATACACCATTTAATTCATTAATGGCATTAATCTTATATCTATAACTATTTTTATATTTATCTATCATATCTATATGTATCTATCTATCTCTGTATATACATTTATATATATATATATATATATATATATATATATATATATATATATATATATATATTTTATAAAACTAAAAATCAAATATTAGATGGAGAATAATATATACATTGAATATACTAATGGAAAACAATACACTGAAATATTTGGAAAATTTACCAAAGAAAGATATAAAATGGAATGAAGTACCAACATATTTCTGTAGTATAAAACTACGCCTTACTTCACTCTTATAAGCAATATTCTACCAGCCAAATAATGTTTAATAAATTTAATTGAAATGAAAATAGTGTTTACACTTAGTCATTAATTTATGTATTTATTTGGCTTACATATAGCATTTGGTGCGGTTCTTGTAGATTTGGACTAGTATTTGGATATGGTTTTAATTTGATTATTAAAAATTAAATGTATTTTGGCAACATTGGATTTTGGCTTATATATTTTAGATTAAATTTTACTTCTTTTATTCTGAATTAATATTTTGGTTTGAACTTTTGGTGTGGCTTTAGGGTGTTCTGGCTTCTTTAAGACTTTTTCTTGTGACAGAACAGAAAAGCCATACTTAGTGCCGATGTGGTCAACACCCCCTGACGAAGCTGGTCATGTTGGTATTTCGTTCCATTTTATATCTTTCTTTGAAATTTTTCCAAGTATTTTCAATATACTGTTTTCCATTTAGTTTACTCAATGTATTATTCTGCATTTGGTATTTTCATTGTATATTAAATATATTATTCTCCATCTAATATTTGATTATTAATTTTATAAAATATACAAATAACTGTATTTGAGTTATTCTATTTTAGCTGCTTTTGCGCTGAATGTATTACTAAGCATAAATGTTATTTTTTATATTCTTGTACTTTTTTCAGTTCTATTTCTAATCTTGAATTTTATATATATATATATATATATGTGATCGGAAACGGTGTAGAAAAGAGCTACATCCAGCGCCGGTGTTTTCTCATAACTCTTCCACCAATAAGAAGACGGATGACGTAACAGCGCTAAGCTTTGGCCACGCGGGACCTCGCCGTTTGGAGAGAGAGAGAGGAAGAGAGAGAGAAGACGTGGGAGAAAAAAGACGAACACGTTGATGAAGACGATTAAGATGTCCAATTGTTATTTCCTCCATTTATTTGTTAATCTCACATTTAACCTAAATTTGTATTTAAATTTTCTATTTGTCTCAATTAATTAAATTCATAAGGTTAAATATTAAATGATTCTGGTTCTACTTTACTTAATCTCTATACTCCCTCATTACATGGGAGCCCGGCCAATCACGAGAATTTCATTCCCCTAGACTGCAAACCAGCAAATCTAAGGCCTTCCTCAACAACCAAGACTACAAATACGGATGATTGACTCCTTTAAAACGGTGAGTCAGCTTTAAACTTACTTATAGACTATAAGAAATATGGCTTCCTTAAATGGTTTTAAGAAAATTGCTATCTCAATATCAAACAGTAGCACTAGGAGTGTTAGAAATTTACATAAATTAATATTTAATACAGATGAAGGGCGAAAAAATAGAAATAATTTACGAAATTTTACTGGTTTTGATTCTGACTATCCTATTGAAGAAGCCAAAACAAAAGCCATAACTTTATTCAGTGATAATGATTTTATTTCTATGTGTAATGTGCTTCATATTGAATTTACATCTAATGCTAAAGATAATTGTGATTTGATTTTTGAACATTTAAGTAATTTCGATTTGTTTCGAAATGCTGAATCCGATTCCGAAAGCGAAACAGAATTAGTAGAATCTTTTAATAATACACTTAGAAATCCAGTGAGTTTAAATAAGAATTCCTCTTCACAGAATCGCTATGTCAGTGGTTTTCAAAACGAAACAGTAAACAACACCCAGACAGCAGTCATAGACAAAACTTTTTCTCGATTCGGAGCCGAAGATGACTCACAAAGACAGTCTGCTAATCATTTTTCTCCCTCACGTCAGGTGCAAAGTGCTAACTTCCTTTCACACAACACTAGTTTTGGCGGATCTTTTTCTATGAAAGATTTAACTGACACTTTACGCTCCTTTAATGGTACAGACAATTATTCAGTCGAAAATTATATACAAGATTTAGAAGATAACTTTTGTTTATTTAATATTACAAGTGATCAACAAAAAATAATTTTTGCTAAAAAATCTTTAACTGGTACTGCAAAAACTCTTATTCAGAGTATACATGGTTTGTTTACATGGAAAATTTTAAAAGAAACTCTATTGTTAGAATTTAAATCGAAAGTAAACAGTAAACAAATTCACACTATGCTTCAAGAACGTACTTTACGAAAAGGTGAATCTCTTTTTGAATATTTTGTATGCATGCGCGAAATTGCTTCTCGAGGTACAATAGATGAAGCATCCTTAATTGAATACATAATAAATGGTATACCTGATAACTCAAGTAACAAAATTTTGTTATATGGTACCAAAAATATATCTGATTTTAAAGAAAAATTAAAAATTTATGAAAAAATTTACATTTCTAAAAAACAGATATTTTCCGATGTATCCACTAAATTTTATGATCGAAAAAATTACAATCACAGCAATCGTGATTTCTATAAAAGCAATATTAAAGTTACTCATAATAATCAAGATTTGTCGAATGTATCACCAATAATTTGTTTTAATTGTGGCAAAAAAGGTCATAAGTCTTCACAGTGTTTACATAAAGAGAAAGGATTTAAATGTTTCCAATGTAATAATTTTGGTCATAAAGCCATGGACTGTCCTAATACTCAGTTAACTACCACAAAAGTACCCAAAAATTCTGTTCAGCATATTCAGACAGATTATGATGTATCACCTCAAATAAAACCCATGCACATTCCAATTATTTTATACAATACCAAAATAAATGCACTATTAGATACGGGTAGCGAAGCTTCTATGATAAAATATTCAATATATAAACAAATTGGTTCCCCTCTCCTTAATTCTTCCCCTCTTGTTTTTACTGGAATAGGAAATATTAAAATTAAATCAATGGGATATTTTACAGATTTAATTCACATAGAGGATTCCTCATTCTCTATAAAGATTCACGTAATTCCAGATGATTGTATTTCTGTGAATGCAATTATTGGAACAGATTGCATCAACCAAGGTGAATTTCACATAGGTAAAAATGGTATTCATTTGGTTAACAATAATCAAAACTTTCTTGTTAATATAATTAATGTTTTCGATGAGATGGACACAATCGAACTTTCACATATTAAAAACTCAACTTATAGAGAACAAATTAAGAAAATAATTAACAACTATAAGCCAAACAAAACTAAGACTACAGATGTTTCAATGAATCTAATTCTTTGTGATTCAATACCGGTAAATCAGCGTCCACGCCGATTACCCTATGCAGAACAAAAAGTCGTTCACGAACAAACAGAACAATGGTTAAAAGATGGTATTATTAAAGAAAGTACTTCCGATTATGCAGCTCCAGTGGTTCTATGCAAAAAGAAAAACGGTAAACATAGATTATGTATCGATTATAGACAATTAAACAAAAAAGTAATTCGGGATAGATTTCCCCTGCCCCTTATTGAAGATGTACTTGATCGCTTAGAACAATCTCAAGTTTTTACGACATTAGATTTAAAAAACGGCTTTTTTCATGTTCCAGTAGATCCTGTTAGTAGCAAATACACTGCTTTTGTTACGCATGACGGACAGTTTGAATTTCTCAAAATGCCTTTTGGATTGTGTAACAGTCCTTCTGTTTTCCAAAGATTTATTAATAATGTATTTCGTGAATTATTGAAAGATGGCACAATAATAGTATACCTAGATGATGTTATAATACCATCTCGAGATGAAGCCGAAGGTATTAAAAAATTAGATCGAGTTCTTAAAGTTGCTTCAGAGTATGGTTTGGAGCTTAATTTTGATAAATGCAGTTTCCTTCAACGAAAAATTGAATTTCTGGGTTATGTTATTCAGAATGGAACTATTCAACCTTCTCCATTGAAATCCCTTGCCGTTCAAAATTTCCCTAAACCTACTAACTTAAAACAGATTCAGAGTTTCCTAGGATTAACTGGATATTTTCGAAAATTCATTCCTAATTATTCACGCATTGCTAAACCCTTAAGTGACCTCCTTCGCAACAACCAAGAGTTTATATTTGATACCGAACAAATAAATGCATATCAAGAATTGAAAAACATTTTGTCTCAAAAACTAGTCTTACACATCTATCGACCAGGTTCACAATTAGAATTGCATACTGACGCCAGCTCACAAGGTTTCGGAGCTGTGCTACTTCAAAAAGGAAGTGATGAAAAATTTCACCCCATTTACTATATGAGTCGAAAGACTTCTCCTCAACAATCCAAATATTCCAGCTATGAACTAGAAGTCCTTGCGATTATAGAAGCTGTAAAAAAATTCCGTGTTTACTTACTAGGTAATAAATTTAAAATTGTTACAGATTGTGCTGCATTTAAACAGACTATAGAAAAGAAAGATTTAACTCCAAAAATTGCCATATGGGCAATGATCCTTGAAGATTTTGATTACGAAATAATTCATAGATCTGGTAAGCAAATGCCTCATATAGATGCCCTCAGTCGTAACACAGTATACTTTATTACACCTCAAGCAGAAATGACATTAAAAATTGAACGAGCCCAATCTACAGATGATAACATTCAAACTCTTAAAACTTTATGCCAAACAAATAATACAAATGACTACATTATCAAAAACAACATATTATACAAATATGAAAAAGGCAACGAGCTTTTAGTTGTTCCCCAAGCTATGGAAAATGATATTATTAAACACGCTCATAACAATGGACACTTTTCTCCTGCACAAACTCAGTCAATTTTACAACGTGATTTTTATATTTCTAATCTGCGACCTAAAATTGAAAATATAATAGCTAATTGTGTACACTGTATTTTATATAATAAGAAACGAGGAAAAGCTGAAGGTTATCTTCACCCAATACCTAAAGGTAACGTTCCTTTAGACACTTTTCACATAGACTTTCTTGGCACACTTCCCTCTTCAAATAAAAAATATCAATACATATTTTCTGTGGTTGACGCATTCACAAAGTTTACATGGTTTTATCCCGTAAAATCAACAACAGCAAATGATGCAATAGAAAAATTGAAAATTCTTCAAACAACTTTTGGGAATCCATCTAGAATAATTTCTGACAAAGGTTCAGCATTCACTTCTAAAGATTTTGCCGATTATTGTTCCGAGCAAGGAATTGAGCATGTAACTATAACTACTGGTCTTGCACGAGGTAATGGACAAGTAGAACGCATCCATGGAATAATTATTCCTATCCTTGCCAAGCTTTCTGCAGATGACCCCACAAAATGGTTTAAATATGTCCCAGATGTCCAACGAATTCTGAACAGTGTTACAACTACCAGTACAAAATATTCCCTCTTCGAACTCATGATTGGAGAGAAAATGAAAAATAAAGAAGATTATCGTATAAAGAAACTACTCGAGGAGGAGTACGAAGCAAGCACGATAAAAAACAAAGAAGAACTCCGAGAAGAAGCTAAAAAGAATATCCTGAAACTACAACAACAAAACCAACGCCAATTCAATCGGAAACGGAAGTCACCTCGAACATATAAAGTCGGAGATTTAGTAGCAATACAAAGAACCCAGTTCGGTACAGGATTAAAGCTACGTCCAAAATTTTTCGGCCCGTACAAAATAACTTCAGTTAAAGAACGAGATCGTTATGAAGTTGTGAAAGTCGGAAATCATGAAGGCCCGAATAACACATCAACTGCCGCTGAAAATATGAAGCCCTGGAACTAAATGGACAACGACGATTTTAGTCTCAGTTTAACACCCTTTTTATGGAAAACGGACTAATGATAAACGGATACTTTTACCTAATTTTATTTTAAATATTTTAATTGTTTCTTTCCTTTTTTTTAGAAGGTTTTCATAATCAAGATGACGCAAAAGAAAGATGAAACATGCCACAACAGAAGACGAATGGCAACAAGAAACAGGCTAAAGACGGCGCCTGTGAATAATTTTATTCTTTTCTTAATCTTTTCTAGATATTTATTTTTTTTGCTTTCTTTGTGCAAGCTTTGGAGGTCCAAAGCCATCAGGATGCCCGAGTGTGATCGGAAACGGTGTAGAAAAGAGCTACATCCAGCGCCGGTGTTTTCTCATAACTCTTCCACCAATAAGAAGACGGATGACGTAACAGCGCTAAGCTTTGGCCACGCGGGACCTCGCCGTTTGGAGAGAGAGAGAGGAAGAGAGAGAGAAGACGTGGGACAAAAAAGACGAACACGTTGATGAAGACGATTAAGATGTCCAATTGTTATTTCCTCCATTTATTTGTTAATCTCACATTTAACCTAAATTTGTATTTAAATTTTCTATTTGTCTCAATTAATTAAATTCATAAGGTTAAATATTAAATGATTCTGGTTCTACTTTACTTAATCTCTATACTCCCTCATTACATATATATACATATATATATATATATATATATATATATATATATATATATATATATATATATATATATATATATATATATATATATATATATATATATATATATATATATATACCAATGCATTACAAGCAAAAGTAAGAACTGAATAAGGATAAATTAATTCATTTCTAAGCAATGTTGTCTTGTTATTTTCAGTTTTAATAATTCTAATAATTCCTAAGGCAGGTATAAGAATTTGTAAGTTTAAAATATTAATATAAATATGTCAATAAATAGTTCTGATTTATACTTATAATCTTAGTATTTTCTAATTTTATGTTATTAATAACAATGACAATTAATAATAATCTCACATTATTTTCAAATGAATATTAGTGCTTTTATTTATTTTCGTGTGTTACGAATTGAAGGAATTTTCAATTAAAATGTTTTAGGAAAGCATGGGGGTCACATGTTACCTTAGATTGAAATAAAATATATTGCTTAAATATGAAGAGTGTAGACATGATTCATATTTAATGTTTCGACTTAAATGTATTCAAAATTTAAACATCCAAAATCACCGACTAAATGAAAAAATAATATGCTATCAATCTTAAGCCTCTAACACATTAAATATCAATATGTTTTCTTCTTAAAAAATGAAATATATATATATATATATATATATATATATATATATATATATATATATATATATATATATATATATATATATATATATATATATATATATATATATATATATATATATATATATATATTAGGTCTACCGGAAAGTTCTGTCCGCTCCGGTTACAATCAGTTTCAACAAGTTTGCGCATATTCCTGTGACACATATTTGGCTCTCTCTTTTGATCGCTAACAATTTATACACATTTTCATCGCAGATGAACTAAAACGAAGTTCATTTACGAATTCCAACAAGGAAGAAATGCTACAGAAGCGTATAGAAATTTATTGAAAGGGTTTGGTGAAGGTACAGTTTCTGTTAGAACATGCTGAAGATGGTTCAAGAATTTCATGTAGGTGATTTCAACCTTTCTAATAAGCCACACTCTAGGCCACTATTTTTGATCGACGACGATACTGTCAAGATCATGTTAGAGCAAGATTCTTTTTTGACAACATCGGATATTGCGGAATAGCTTGATTCAGCTCAACAAACCATTTCCGACCATATTCGGAAACTAGGGTTTGTGTGGAAGTATTCGTGATGGGTGCCACACAAGTTAAGTGAGAAGAATTTGAATGATCGAATCATCATATGCACATCTCTGCTTGCACGCAACAAAATCGGACCCTTCTTGGACCAGATTATAACTGGGGATGAAAAGTGGATTACCTATGAAAACATCATAAGAAAAAGGGCATATTGTGAACCCGGAAAACATGCCCCCTCTACCTCTAAACCGAAGTTGAGCCTGAACAAGAGAATGTTGTGTATATGGTGGGACATTCGAGGACCAATACATTTTGAGCTATTGAAACCAAACGAAAGGCTAAATTCGGAGAGGTACTGTCAGCAAATGGATAAATTAAAAACAGCACTCCACGAAAATATGCCAGTGATGTTCAATAGAAAGGACTTCATACTGCTTCATGACAATGCCAGGCCAGATGCTGCTTTGGGGACTCGTCAGAAAGTCGCAGAGCTAGGCTGGGAAATTCTGTCGCATCCACCATACTCACCGGACTTAGCACCATCTGATTATCACTTGTTTCTGGCCTTACAAAATTTCTTCCAGGGCAAACAATTCAAGAACGAAGAAGATATCAGACAAGCACTGGTTCAATTTTTGGCCTCTAGAGATGACATTATTTAAAAATGGGATATACAAATTGCCATCACGCTGGCAAGAAGTTATAAATATATAATGATGGCAATTATATTATTCAATGAAGTTTATCCAAAGTATGAAAAAATGTATTCCTTTGTTTCATTCTAAAACGGCTAAATTTTGAACGGCGTTTTATAAAACAATTCATTTATATGCTAATTAAGCATTATATATGATTTAATATCTGTATTTTCCTGGGAAATATTTTATGCAAAAATGTTCTAATTGTATTTTATTATAAATATCATTAATTATGTGATTAGTTTAAAATATCAGACAATTCATAAATATAATCATGTAAAATATTTCAATAATTATACAATATGAAAATTCAAATTGCAATTCCTATCAGACCTACTTGACAAATAATTTAAAATATTGATTTCTTCAATAATAAATTATATTTAAAAATGCATCAATTATCTTTTTTCCGATGAATTTTTACTCAGCTCATTTATTTATTGATCACAAGATAACCATGTAAAACGTTTTTAGAAATTTTAACTTAGAAGTAAAAGTTTTAGTCACTATTTAAATAACATGAATGAACACAACTGTCGTTGAGAATGTTACACAAATTTAATAATTACTAATGAAAAATAAGCACTCGTTTGGATACACTTAAAAGCGTATTATTAAATTTTGAAGTTATTTTATTGTTTTCAATGTATAAATGTAAAAAATAATTGTATTTATTGCATGATATTGAATTACGCGTTTATATAATTCCAATATAAATCTAAACTTTTGATTTTATTTAAATATTTATGCTAAGGTTCAATGCTATTTCACATATTGATTTCTATGTTATACTATGATTCAAAGAAACTGTTTTTCTGTTTTGTTATAATCACGTGTATTATAATTTCATAAAAAAGAGAAAGTTTGAAAATATTATGCAATACCCTCCATCGAGTTCACCATTGCAGTATATGGTAAGTCATCAAATTCTTCATTGAAAACCATTTGTTTAAGTGCCTAGTTAACCGAAAATCCATCGTGTGTATTAATTGCAAAGTGGGATCAATAGGTCGTGGTAGCTATTTACTCCAAATGTAGCATGTTAGATATTCTTTTATGGATAGTGAAATATTGGGATCCTTTGCTTACTCCATGGGTCTAAACTACGAAAAGACTTCAATTTTTCTTCTGCAAATTCTACCAAAATGCTAGAGGCCAACTCTGCTATATATATATATATACATACGGGAAGTATATAGATAATGCCATAATCTAACTATGCTTTAAACACCCTTTATGTATCTTTATCTAGTGAATTAAGATTGACAACAAAAGTAATTATTCATTGTTAAGACAATCTGTTGTAGTATACTCAAAACTCTATTTAATTCTTAAATTTACAGACACTTTAATGTTATTTTTATTTAACTGTATATAGCCTTGTTATCCAACAAAATAACAAATTTTTATACAATAAAAAGTTTGATAAAATGAATTATAAAACGGTGGGGATTTTATCGTTCGTAAGAATTGGATCACAAAATTATTTTTAAGCAATAAGTTAAATCTTTATAAAAGACACAACAGAGGAAAGGAAATCACTTATCAAAAAGTAGATAACTGAAAAATATTTTGAAAAGAGTAAACAGAACCACTGAATCTCAAATTTTTCTCAAAAAAATGTTATTTCTCTTAAGGAGTGATGGTTGGTTTGTTTCATGTCAAACTGTCACTTTTTCACAGTCAATGAATAATACTCAATTGCTTTTTTGTTGAAACGTTGCTATATATATTCTTTCTTGATCTTTCTTGAGATTGAAAAAATAGTTTTCGTTTGTTATTTGTTGTAGAAAAGATTTATTTTCTATGTTTCGGGTAATTTGTTCTTTAGACAGATGGAATTTCAAAGAAGTTCGCTAATAAGGATCTTGAATATATACAATGATAACTAATAAATTGTACGAACATGAAAAAAATGGAAAATAATTGATGATAATTAAACGTGAATGTCTTATTGCACTCTTGCTCATGTAAAGTAATAAGGAAGATTGACATTTACCATATGTGTACATTCGCCAATTTCATAAATTATAAAATTAGTTTATTTATATTAAAATATCATAAAATTAGTTTAATGATAATATTTTTAGTCTGTGACACCAGACTGAAAAAATACTATCATTGAACTAATTTTATTGGATATTAACTTTATGCATATCTAATTTCCATATATATATTTCAAACAGTGTATGATAAACATTTCTATGATTATTTTAAATTTAAAATTTTTACAACTTATAAGCTAATAATGTGACAAAAATGCTTAAATAAGCTTGATTATAAAGTGATGAATTTAAAATATTTTTGATAATATTGTCTATTCCTCTGAAATTATAGAACAAAATCCTATAATTCTCAAACACTGACTACCAGATTATGTGTAAATTCACCTGAATATTGAAATTTTAACAATATTTTTGGTTGAAATATGAAAAAATGGAATTGTATTTTATTACTATCCATGTTGGTAACTAGTTAAAAAACATCAAATGGTAAATTACAAAAAAATTTAAAAGTATTACAAAGAATTAGAATTTCATTAATTTTATATCATTAATCTCATTACTTAAATGTGGATGCCTGAGCACTCTGGTGTTCCTGTCAATGAGAATTAGCTGATGAGTTGGCAAGGACTGGATCAAGAACAGACTTTTTTGGTCCTGAACTATTGATAGGTACTTCAAAAGAATTGATTTGAAAGAACGACTTTGATCTCTTCAGAAAACAACCGTTTATGAACTGGTACATTGCCAATGATCAAAGACAAGCAAGGCTACTAAATAGCACATGCCCTAATAAAAAGCAAAAAGAATTATTAAAGCTCAATAGAAGCAGACTAAGGAAAGCAGTGGGACTACTTACCGGACACTGCCACCATAAAAGACATCTCACCATAATGGGAGTTTCAGATGATCCCACTTGTAGATGTTGTCATTATATGGAAGAAACTTCAATACACATCTTATGTGAAACTTTTTCTGCACATAGATTTGAACATCTTGGTCTGCTCTTGATAGAACCTGGGATGTTGCAGTAAATTTCTGCAAAATGCTTCAGCCACTGGTTTCTTCAAATAGGGCTTTGTGAGGGGTATAGTACAATAGATTTATGGTCGCGGTGATAGGTTCTTTTGGAACCACCCTATCTTAAATCTAAATCTACTATCCATGTTAGTAACTAGCTTAGAAACAGATTAAATGGTAAATTACATAACATTTTTGAATTATTACAAAGAATTAGAATTTCATTAATTTTATTTCAATAAAAAATGTACTTCCTGACTCATAAAAACAGTATCTACAGAAGACTTGAAATATTTTATCGAGCACAAATTAAACAGGTTATTAGATCTATTTACATTCAAGTGCTATTTAATTTATTGATATATGTAGTCTAAAATATTTGATTAAGGTTTAATTAGAAGATGACTTATTCATGACATCAAATTAATTTTATGTTAGCTTTTCTTCGACACTGTTTTTCACTAAAGCTGAGCATATTATCGTTGAGGAATAGTTACTGAAACGTATGGCAAAATCGAAAACAAAAGCGGTAACATAACAAACATTTTTTTCCAATAGTGGTAAAGCAAACAAATACAAGTAAGAAGACATAAACACCAAAAGGAGACATAAAGAAAGATTGAAGTCATACCCCTGGAAACTCTATCGCACGCCAATATCTAATAATCTCGGATCAAGTCTATGGAATGAACTATTACAATGGGGATGCTTCCGATTCATGGGTTCTTTAGAACCACAGTCGACAATGATGATAGTCATAAATCCGTAGACGATATGAGGTTTCACCCAAGGAGTGGTGGTCTGTTAGGAGAGGAAAAAAGTTTACAGCATCTCGGCTAGACTTGTCTGATATGGCCACTATGTACAACTCTCCAAAATTCGTGTTTCTTATATTGTTGATGTGGCTTACCCTCTTTAAAGATCTGACATTTGTCAGGTCAACTCCAACAAACTGCTGACAGTCAGAAAGTCGATGGACAGCAGGGGATCTGAGGATAAATCTTCCAGAGAGAATTCAATGAATCCAAAATATGTTTCAGTGAGGCTGGATAGTCACTGCATTTTTTACGAATGGGATAACTTTATGTACCACGTTCAAACGATAAATGTTTTAGGTGTCCACTTGAGAATCTGGCCAAGGCAGTTTGAGATTTTCGGTCACATTTTAATTCCAGAAGAGTTCCAGATGTTCCAGAGTATCATTGGTGTGTTGGTGGAATTTGCCAGATTGAATGTAATCTAGGTTTTTCATTAAAGTAAAGTTCCTGATATGTAAGTGATGAACCAATGGACGCTTCTTCCTCATTGCCCTCTTTGGCCAGTGGATCTAGGGTCTCATTGCCACTAATATCTACATGTAATGGAATCCATTGGAGATGTATGTCATATGACTATGTTATTTATATCTTTTTTCATTGTCAGTAAGAATTATTTATTTTCATTATATGTTTTATATAGGGTTTTATTCTCCATAAAACTCTATATAAAACATATAATAAAAATGAGGTCTGCGCAGAGCAATTTGGCTTAGACATCTAAGTAGTCTTACGAGCCAGGAAGTCAGATTGTCCGTTGTCGAAAGTGTCACAATAGCCGGGAATCCACTCAATAGTAACAGTTTTTGTTCTTTTGTACGAGAAGTCTGATGAGCTCAAAGCACCAGAGTACACTGTCCCATATGGTTTTTCCTTGTGAAGTAATTGTTTGGATTGTAGCCTGGGAAACAAAGATTAAAACAACATGTTCAAACTTACAGTGAATAGTCAATAGTTTTTCAGTGTGATACATAAAGTCTGAACTTTGCAATAAGAGGCTTTTCTATACTTCCCCTGGTAGATACAATGAAAAAAACCAAGAAAAAACTCCTTTGAAGCAGTCTCTGCTGTAATGTGATTTTATCTTTATAAACATGAATCCTATGATTTTCTAGGTACTCAGAATGAACGTTTTCCAATGCAATGGATTTCAGAAATTAAAGAGCTGTTTGACTCATTTAGGATGTCATTTTTAAGACTATGATTTGTTTCAATCCATTCTTGCACAAAAGGGATTTGTGGTTTAAAATTACAGATCAAACTAGTTGTATTTTTACATTCTAAAATATGAAAAAAATCATGTAATTTTTTACAAATCATTATATATATATATATATATATATATATATATATATATATATATATATATATATATATATATATATATATATATATATATATATATCCAACAAAAGGATTAAATATTAAATATTTTCCCTTTTTAAATTGAAATACCAACAAGAAAATTTTTATAAATTTAAGTTATACTTTAGTATTTGATTACGTTATTTCGAGAAATAGGCTTTACGCAATGATCAAAACAAGTATGGCTAATTGTGTTACCTATAGATAATAATTAACTAGTTGGGTTATATATTTAAACTTCAAAAATTTCACTGAAAATAATTAAAATACCTTTTTATTAAATTTTATTTTAACACCTTATTTTAATAGAATAGGTAAACAATTAATCCAATATGTTTAAAAAAATGGTCAATACTATTTTAAATATTGTGATTAAAAATAATCCATACTTCAAAGTACTCTGCATATCCGTATTATTGCCAGTAAGGGGCGTTGAATCACTAGTGAATATCTTATACATAAATTACTGTTTTTGTATGAAGTTTTATGTATTCACATTCATTGGAACTACATACTGCTCATTAATTTTGGATACATCTCTACACAGCTTGCTTAATATTTCAATTTTTACTTTGGGTTAATGCATCACCTTCAAAAAAGAGAAATATTGAAGAATTTAAGAAAATAATTGCGTTATAGTATCTTCGATTTTCTTTAAATAAAATAGAATGAAAAACAGATTAAAATGCTAATAAAATATTTATTTTCCTTACTTTATTGTAAAGATAATAAAAGCCAAAAAAACTCGAATTTTATTAATTCGCTGAATTTCAAATTTGATCAATCATTTAATTTAAAGTTCTAAAATCAAATGATTAAAAATTTGAGATGTATTTTACAATTTTCTTATAAATACATTTACATTTTTTCATTTCTATAGATATCATTTACCTTTTCAAAAAGGGCAAAACAAAGTTTGTTTAGCAAATTGTATGATTTAAAAATCGTATTATAAATGATGAGTTGATAACTAAATCCTGTGGTGACACTTTCAGCAAAACATTAAGAAAAAAAACATACTACAAATTTTTTAAATTACTATTCTTCTATTATGTCGAAAAAATCCTAAGTTTGACAAATTAATATTTAGAATTTTTTAAATATTTGTTTTATTTAGAAACAGTACTATGTGTCTTCATTGAGAAATGTTATTTTCAGAAAGTTATTTCATCAGAATTTTACTTATTGACAACCTTTTCATATTTGTGTTTCTTATTTTAGGCGATAACCAAATAATACTAGAAAAAAATAAATTTTAAAAACCATTAAAGTAAACATTTACTACCTGAAGTAATTTAATTATGCAGAAATAACAATTATGCAGATGTCAATTTCCTGTCTGAATGAAGTATACTTTTAAACAGATGGTAATTAAATTGTATATTTATTCCCTTATTAACAGATAAAATATAAAAATGAAAGTCATTAACTTAAATATAACTTTAGTTTTTTAGGTATTATTTTAAAACTACATTTATTTTTATATGTGATATGTATCAGGAGGTTATTTGCAAAACCTGTGTGTCATGTTATTGACCGACGTTAAGCAAAATATCAATTCGCAGAGTTGAAAATGTTTTGAAAGGGAGGAAGGAAAGCCGTGGAAATTGTAGTATTAAAAATAATATCACAATTTCTTCGGCTTTCCGGCTCAGATTTCAGCTCTTTTTGACAGGTACATAATTCCGAATAAGAAACTTAGATGTTGTAAATATTTATTTCTTCACGGTCTAACCATTTTTTATATGTATTTGAATATTAAATGAGTTTTCAATAAACTCAACAATCATTGAAAAAGGCTTGTAATACTATCCTGATTTAAACTGTTAAAAAAAAAAAAAAAAAAAAATCTGAAAACGTTTGTCATGTCAAACTAAACGAAAACATGTTGAAGGATATTTATTTTATCAAATACATTTGGTGTTTGGTATAATGTGTAAAAATTCTGACAAACGGTACAGTAAAAAATATTATATTTATTTTATATTATGTACTTAAGAATTTTTATTTATGTAAAACTCATACATTTTTGAAAGAATTTTGAATAAAATTCCTTTTCGGAACTGAGAGAAAAAAATTTTATCTTTTAAGAAAAACCAAATAAGATATTTGTTTATCTAATTGTTTGTCTACCTAATCATTCTATATATAAAACGTTATTGAAGATTTATAAAATGAAAGATTTTAATGAGAAAATTATAAACTAATTAATCATTCACCACAAAAAAACAAAGCACAGTCACACCCTAATTAAATATTAAAATAATATTTCTTCCTAACATGTTTAAAAAACTAATTAGCGAACTTTATAAAACTTCTGTCAAAAGAGTTGAATATTTAATATTTTAATTTTCTTAAAAAAACTATGAACTTCTATGATAAAAGAAATTATATAACTCACTTATTATTTCTGAAAATAATTTGCTTCTTACTCAGCATTTTATTATTTTTTTTGAGGCATTTGCTAAGATTTTCCAACTGCAATAAATATGTCCTTAAATTACATTTTATAATGACATTTTTATACATTCAGTAGTTTTATTTTTAAAAAATATTTTAAGAGATATCAGTTTGGTGCAGATTTAGATTAAAAGTAAAAACAGAAGGAGAGAAAGGAATGTATAAAATAATTTGTTGAATATACAGGAGTCTCCCAAAACGACCGCATAAACTCTGCACAGCTAGATTCCTCATTAGGAGTACATAAAAACTGCCCAAAGAAGCGTTTCTGTACGATCCCTAGTTTACGAGAAATTTACGAAATACAAACTATGACGTCACTTCTGGTGCAAGAAAAAACACTTTATTGGACATATCAACAACAGTATTTGTATATCTTACCAGACGATAATGTTTATAACGTTCGCCATGCATATCGCGTCATGCATGCGGCCGTGCCATGGAATGACGTTTTGCCGTCGTTAAACTTGTATTTAAAAAGCCACATTTTGCAGCTACCGGTAGTCTTCGTATGGTGGCCATGTATTCCGTTCGTGACTAATGCGACATGCAATTGATGTACTTACGGTCGATGCAATGGAAATGCCTTTAATTCCAGCATGATGGGGCTCCGGCGCATTTCTGTGCTCTTTTACGTGGTTGGCTGAAATACCCCGGTCGCTGGATCGGACGTGGGGGTCCGGTTCTATGTCCGCCAGATCTTACAACGTTGGATTTATTCCTATGGGGCTATCTCAAGGAACTGGTGTATCGAAGCGTAGTGCCAACACCAACGGAAATAGTTGCTCGTCTGCACGCTGCATACATTTCGGCGACCCCACGATGCTGCAACGTTTGATGACAGCCATTCCATGGTTTGCTCAATCTTGCCTAGACATTCAAAGTGGACACTTTGAAAATAAGCTTTAAATTGTGCACATTCTGCTGTTGATATGTTCAATAAAGTGTTTTCTCTTGCGCCGGAAGTGACGTCATACTTTATTTTTCGTATTTTTCTCGTAAACAAGGGATCGTAGAGGAACGCTTCTCTGGGCAGTTTTTATGTTCTCCCAACGAGGAATCAAGCTGTGCAGAGTTTATGCTGTCGTTTTGGGACACTTTGTATATTTGAATAATAGTTTTAAATATTTATGATTTAAGCAAGTATTAATGATTACAAATATGATGAGATGAACAAGACGTTGTATATAATATTTTATATGCAGTTTTTAAATATTTTTCATTTCTTATTAAAACATGATTTTCATACCAATTTTTAAATCTTAAAACCAACCATTAAAAAATGGAGTTTTCTTACATTGGACATTTTTCCAATCACTTTTAATCTGGAGTGATTTATCAATTTAAGTTAAACTTTTTATGAAATTTTTAACAATTTGAAAAATAAAATTTTAATTTAAAATTATTTTTATAATATCTATTAATTTATGTGATTAGCAGGAAGATATGTTTCAAGATCCCTTAGTTTGAATTACCTGGTTTATTAATGGGTACAATTATTAGAAAAATTCAAATCTATAGCCATCCAAAAAGAGTTTCATTTAACACTAATAAAAAATATATATATATTCTAAAAGTTAATATTGAAAAAAATTCAATACCTAAAACATAAATTTTTCCAACATTGTTTTACTAAATATCAATAAAACCAATTAACATTTTATCGTCTCGTAAATTTGTTAACGTCTAAACTTATTTACATTTCAAAATGGCAAAATGCTTCCTTCATAGAAACTAATCTTAGGAATGTCTTACTTATTTCATTCACTTTAATATGTCCCACAACCTTTCCCATGGAACACATTTCTACTTATTCAATATTTAATCAAACTTTGTTATTTTACTGAAGAAATAAACAATCTATTTATATGTATCCTTCGGGAACTAAACTTATTCAATTCACCCATTTTCACAAATTTATCTGCAAAAGACATCCCTATATATTAATTTATGGAAATTCCGTGCATATTTAATCACTACTGAGTATTTTCTGAGAATACATTGCCCCGTAAGTCACCAAACAATGAATGTGAAAGAGTATACATTTCATTTCGTTCTCCAACAGAAACTGCATTATCATTTAATGGAATTGCTGCTTACATTCCAAAATTGCTACGTCATCGTCTGCAGATGGAGTTGATGCCAACGCAATGGGTATAAACTTATTTTTATTTCAGATTTTCTGCAGATGACTGCGAGTTTTGGGAATTCCTTTGCACTTCGCATAAAAAAATAACAAATGCGATAAACCTCTTATCAAAGTGAAATGCTTTGCATACTGTTCTCCTGAAGTATAACAAACATAAAAGAAAAGCATAACTTGAATCTTCACGATGGTTGAATCAATAGTTCGATTTGCTAAACACGAGGGTTTTAGAATATGTTCGGGGAACTCAAAATCGGAAAAAGGCTGAAGTTCTTCACTTTTTATTTTTGCTGTATAGTGTTGTGTTCAGTTTCAGATAACAGTACTTTTTTGTTCAAATAACGAAATAAAAATAAAATTTTACAGAAGAGTAAGTTTTGTAGGGCTTTGTGGATTTTAACAGAATTTTTCGATTTTACAATCTTCTGAAAACAAATATTACGTTGGGGAATACGATTTCATCTAACCAAGACAGATAATTGAAAAGAATTCTTATGATGAACGAAAATCTAATTATACTCTAGTTCTTACATTGAACGGAAATTGTGAGATAAAATGTGTTTTAAAAAGATTAAAAATACTTGAATTAATTCAATGAGCCAGATATTGAATGGGAGGAATGTGACAGAAAAGAAGATAATACATTTTAAAAGAAGTTTAAAAGCATTTTTATTTAAAGGAGTTTTAAAATTAATGATTATCATTTTCTATATTCTCATCTTTATTAAATATCTCCTATATGTGGATGTATATGTATTAAGATGAATATAACTCATAAAGTATAAAAGTTTATTAAAAACTAAGTAAATAACGAATTCCATTTATTTTTAATTATTCAAGAATAAAACACATGTATCCTTAATACTGTTTTTGTGATTGGCCCAGTAAAATAGGGAGAAGAACCTTTCTCGACATTTAGGATCTTCATTCTAGCTTAAATCATGCAAGCGATTAATATCATTTTTACTTTAATATTAATATAATTTTTCCTATAAAAATTATAAATTAATTAAACGTTAGTATTACTGGATATAATCATGCACACACAATTTAATTAAAATAATTTGTATCAGTGACTTTATCTATAATAGTTAAGAAGTATATTTATGATTTTAACATTAACTGTGAAATTAGTAAGGTATTAAAATAATACATAGTAAAATGCAATTAATTGCAATAAATTCTGACACTTAATTTTTCGTAACAAATATTGATAACCAATTATATTTAAATCTATTAAAAATAAACTTAGTTTGAAACTAGTAACTGTTAATATTCTAGAGGAGACTGCTTATATTTCTACAGAACTATCTATTTTAATTGTTAAATATTGTTGTGAATATTTTACATTAAAATTACATTGGATAGTTTTCTACGAACGCAGTTATAAAAGCATTTATTGATGTTACACTCTAAAATTTATATAAAAATTGGAATTTTAATACATCAATTGAAAAGCTGATCAAAAGATTTTCTTCAGGTTTTAAATTTAAGTAAAAATTGTGCTATAATAGTGACTGTCATACAAAATATTATAAAAAGTCAAATGAAAATTACACAGTAAATAATTATTTTTGTCTTTTAACCGATTTTACTATGATAGAAATAAGTATGCATTCTTAATGTGTAGTAGTTATTTTATAATAAGGATAATAAATGCAAATGTATTTATTTATATATATATATATATATATATATATATATATATATATATATATATATATATATATATATATATATATATATATATATATATATATATATATATATATATATATATATATATATATATATATATATATATATATATATATATATATATATATATATATATATATATATATATATATATATATATATATATATATATATATATATATATATATATATATATATATATATATATATATATATAAATTGAAAAATACAAAAATATACGATGCAAATGACAAGAAGACATAGGGACCACATCTTCATTAGGAGAGAGATGGCCAGCTATGCAAAATGAAAACTCTTTTCTGACATGCTCGAAGGACAAATGTCTAAGTATCTTCGAGCAATTCCCCCGAAAAGTGTTCATATTAAAAGAACTTAGTTAAAAAATTAGAATAAATATTTATGCAGATAAGTAAAAATTAATATATATATATATATATATATATATATATATATATATATATATATATATATATATATATATATATATATATATATATATATATATATATATATATATATATATATATATATATATATATATATATATATATGTATATGTATATATATATATATATATATATATATATATATATATATATATATATATATATATATATATATATATATATATATATATATATATATATATCACATCAAATAAATCGCTAAATCGCTATTAATTATTAATTTTACATGGCTTTTTTAACAGTTAAATTTTAGCTTTCAGTTATGTCTATAAAGAAAAAATGTGTTTTATTTTGATTTGAAATGAAATGAATTTAAAAGAAAAAGGCAAATAGATATTTATTAATAATATCATAAGAAAATTCAATTTTTTATAGTAAAAAGAAAATTGTAGTATTTTAATTTTAATCAAAGAAAATTGTGTGTATGAGTGTAGTATTCAAAATGGAAATTATTCAACTATGCAAAAGATACATGAAGAGTCATTAAGCATATTATATTAAATGTGATTAATATTCTAAGAACACAACTATCATTATTTATGTCTGTATAATGCACTAAAACTTATATTGTTCCACTTTAAATACTTGTCTTTTATTCAATTCAAGAATCAGTAGCAAAAGGGGATGAATTTAAAATATTAGTAACAGAAAAGGAACGATGAGGTGTAAGAAAATTCACTCCTAAAGTTTTGTTCCGCTTCACTTATTCTAGTGACATAACTTTTCAAATCATTAATCAAAGCTCGTGATTAATAAGTTAATTATACATAAAAGATTGCTCGTAGTTTAATTTTGAGTCCATTCATGTGATCATAATCAAAATGGGAGCGCGAGTTTGACTGAATACTCAAGTATGTGTAAATCTGGCAATAATTCTTCACTCATATGGGTCATAGAATTATTTTAACATGCTGAATAATAACTTGATTTGGAGAGGACTTCTGCTGAGAAGTGGCGGCAATAAATTTCGAAATGGAGCTGATTTATATAGCGAAGTTGCAATAACGACCAATAGCCAGCTCTCCATTTCTCGAAATAATTCAACGGAAGTAAAGCAAACTAGAGAAGAAATAGAAAAGCTGTTTGAAATAATTCAAGCAGAATAATCGTAGAAATGGTCAGAACTTCTGTTAGAAGTGTTTTTTTTCTAAAATGTTCCATGTGAAAAGCAATAAAAGGTCGTACAACAAAGGAAATAAAATTTTGATTTCTAGCTAATGGAGATCTCTTGAACATTTCCTATTTTCTATTTGTTGAAGAAGATGCTGTTATAAAAGAAAAAAGGCTGAATGAATTTTATTTTTAAAAAAACTGCACATTTGATTTAATTTTATTTAATATTGAATAAAATTGAAAATTTTAAACTTAAGTCCATTTTAAAAATTAACTTTATTAAAAATGTATATTTTTTTATTTAAAATTGACTAAAAATTTACATTTAATGAAAAATTTTTATTAAAAGTTTAATTTTTTCATGAATTTTTTTGTGCATTGAAATATTACTTTTTTAAAATTTTGAATCAAATTTAGAATTTAATGGCAGATTGCAAAATATTTAATCCTATCTATAATCATTTATAATGCATTATATGTTTGAACATACTCCAGCCAAAATATATTTATTGAAATCAATTTATCATAAACCTTAATGTTGTTTTAATAAACTACATAAATTTCATAAA
Source organism: Latrodectus hesperus (assembly GCA_037975125.1). Taxonomy (NCBI): domain Eukaryota; kingdom Metazoa; phylum Arthropoda; class Arachnida; order Araneae; family Theridiidae; genus Latrodectus; species Latrodectus hesperus. The sequence goes on from CM075851.1 coordinate 122,345,004, forward strand.
ATATGAACAAAGTTAGTTTTTACTTTAAATGCGACAAATATAATGCAATTACATTTGTTTATTCCCAATGAACTTATTTTATAATGAGATAGTTAGTAAATTTCAAAATGACATTTTGATTACTATTTTAAAATTTGTTCAATTTTTCAGTGACAATATGTTATTTATTTATATTAGAAAAATTGCAAATAAGAAAGTGCACTTTTAGTTTATTAAAACAAATATTTGTTAAAAAGTTGTCTCAATTAATATAAATTTAATTCGTACTTACTTAAAAAGAAATTTATTTATATGCATAGAGGTATAAACTAAAATATAAATTCATTCATAGATAAATTAAAAATTTTCCAAATAAAAGAAACTATAATATTTTTAGCTAATTTTGAGGAAAATTTATACTTTAAACGATGATTTTCTATCATTTACAAGCTTGCAAATAATTCTAGAATATGTGGCTATCAAGGGAATATACTAGATATTTTTGTGAAAAATGAAAATCTGCTTTGGAATTATAAGCTTTAAGAAGTATTTTCAGCATCTGTCACACTCACACACACGCATAATTTTTCAAAGAGATGCATTTTTTAAATTGATAATTTCATTCTTCATATTATATTTAATTTTAAATATCATCTACTTTTTAATAAAAATATACCTTTGCTCAATTTTATATTGCAAATATATACTAATAAAAAATAATTTTGCTTATTGTGTAGTACAATATTATATACTCCAAATCATAAATACACCTGATATTTTTATAATAGCTTAAATAATTTTATCACGCAAAATTAAGTTTGTGACTAAATATTATAAATATCTATGATACCACACTGATTACTTTTGTTGCATACTTTTTAAACTTCTTGAACTTTTTAAAACATTAACTAAAAACTGTATATTTTTATAAAATTATTGTTCTCTCATTTTGTTTGTGAAAGAAGGAAACTAAGATTTTATAATAGTTAGTGTAAAAAATACAATGAAAAAATTCATTTGTTTCTGGTTATCAAACTAAAAATCATTACATTTATTTTAAAGTATAAAATAATTTTTTGAAATTGAAAACTATTCATCGCTATCAAATTAATTTGTTTTTATCCTGTAATTTTTAGAATGTTTCTACATACTGTTCTAAATATAAACATTAATAATTTTAAAAAATTTTTGTTTTTAATTGAACTTTAACTAAATTAAACGATGGACAATCATTTTTTGTATCCATGTTATGGTGGATGGATGGTTGGAAAAAATGTAACTTTTAAAACTTATTTCAGGAAACTTGTAAAAATTGTGTGAGATATCTTAGCATTTCTGTGAGTGTTGTGTGTTAAATACTCTTTTAGCTTTTTTTAAGTAAAATTCATCAAGCTTGTTATAAAATCATTAATATTCTTTATTTTTCTCTTTACTCTCATGAAATTTTTTAGTTTACACATGAAGTATTTTTCTTACCTTTAGCTTACACAATAAATTGACTTACAAAAATACAAATATATTTGAATAAAGTTTAATTTATATATTTCAGTTTCTTTCACACACACACACCTACATTTTTTACAAAATGACTCACTATTTCTTTTATTTTTTTAAAATCTAGTATAAATTAAAAATTTATATTAAAATATTCCGCACTTTCAAATTTTATTCAGCCTCACAGAGCAAAATAAAGTATGGCCGTTGAATAAATTTTAATCATTTGTAATTTAAATCCGAATAAAATGGTCAATGAACTATATGCTTTGAGCTGTCTATTAGTTACTTTATAAGGATTTAATGTATAAAAGTGATGTTGGATTAATTGATTGTGATGCAGATATGTAATTGGAAAATTATATAGAAATCACGAGTAAATCGAAATATTCGTGGCATATATTAGACTATCTGCAAAATTTGTGTTTTAACCCCATCGTAAAACTTTAAAAAAAATGGCCATAAAAGTGCTGCTTTTAAAAGCGCTGCTTGAATAGTACTAATTCCATTATAAATTAAGCTAATTATGTCCAACTACATTAAAAATAGTGTAGTTCTGCCATCTAATAGGTAAAATGAGAGATAAATATCTTTATATATAATGAAATTCTTCCCACATCAATTCTTAAAATTAATCTACTGAAGAGAATAATCGTAAATATAATAATTTTCTGCAAAATTATTTTTTCAATAATAATATTTGTTATTCTATGCTCTGTTCTAAACGTAAAAATTTATACTATATGCGATGAAATTAGTAACACACATAAAAATATTCTTTATATTATTTACTTTTTAAAAGGAGAAAACTGATAAAATTTAATGCCACATTTCAAGTAGTTATTTTATTTCTAAAAAAATAGCAATACATTACATTTTATGTTTCAAATTTCAAATCCTTATTAGATCATTTTTACTCTACTTATACAGAATATTTATTCATAAATTCCTATATCCTCAGCAGCATTTTTAAGAATTTTTTTAAAAGAATGGGACAACCAATTATTTTGATGAAACTATATATATTAAAGAAATGTATCCATAGATACGTTTATTTAATCGCAAAAAAGTCAGAAAATGACTGAAATTATTTCTCGAGTTATTTGTTATGCACTAATCATATTCCTTTTACTCTTAAAATTGCTTAAATATGAAATAAAAGCTTCATACCTGAACAATTTTAAAAATTTAATTTAACCAAATATACTTGCAACCCTGATTGAAACCTTTCAAAAGTATGATCAGTTTTTGAATACAATATATTATGGAAATATTCAGTAAATGTTACAAAGTATACTGTGCATATTTTCTAACTTAGTAACAATATGTATTTGCACTCAAATATAAAAATTTTATGGTTTTAATTCTAGAAACAATATCTAACACCGATATATACTTAAATAATGACTTATGCAGGTGTGTTATAATTTATAATACACCAAGAATTTGTGTGTGTGTTTTTGCGGTTTAATATTTCTTGCGCGTCAGGAATATATCGACCTAACTTGGTAAGCTGCCTAAGCAGTCAAGGTCAATTTAATGGCTATGGGCATATGAAGTCCTTAAATAGATGTATGTTATAAATAATGTTTCAAGTAATTATTCTATATCTGGTTAACAAGATTTTATTTTGATCATAAAGTATTGTAATAAATGGAATATATATTTATGTATTTCCTTTTACTATTGGTATGGAATTCGAAAATTAAGATTCCACTTTTCATGATGAATTCAGCATGATTGATATAAACGTAGGGAACTCCTAAACATAAATTTAACTTCTGAATGCCTATTACTATTGGTATGGAATTCAAAAATTAAGATTCCACTTTTCATGATGAATTCAGCATGATTGATATAAACGTAGGAAACTCCTAAATATAAATTTAACTTCTTAATGCAACATTGGCGAAAGAAATTAATCGAATTCGAAAAACTGTTCATGTTTTGATGCTATAAGGCTTTAATCAATAAATAATATTCATTATGTTTTTGTTTCAATTTTAATACACCAATATTTCTATTATAAATCTTCTATAATAAAAATATTCAAAATAATATTTAACTGAATTTTATATTCACCCATTATACTAGCATTTTTTTAAATGATTCCTCGTGCTTTTTAAAGCTTATAAATTTTAGGAATTCTAAGAAATTTTGTTTCACAAGGATGAAATATTTAATTTAATACTTTTGCAAGAAATAGAAATTATTTTAATTTAAATTTTTAAGCAATTTAATAATTAATTTAAATATGAAACTAGAAAATCCATCCATTTACATACATCATCATTCCAACAATACATAGAAACATTGAGCTGTTGTCGCTTGGTTATAACTATAAAATTATCGGTATTGTTAATTTTAAACATAATAACGGAATTATTTTTCTTTTCGGTATTTATTAAAAATTCAATATTATTGACTTTTAACCCCATTATAGATTCAAGCGGGGAAAATTATTTGCTATTACAAATTATTTTCCATTATTGAAATGAGCATTTTGTACAAGTTTCTTGTTTACTTAGTGATATATTTCAAACTTTGGTTATTTACAGATTGAATGTATTGTTTAACATATGACTTAATGACTGGCTGTTATTTCATCTTAATGTGATGTAAAAGTTTTAAAACGTGATAATTTATTCTAAATGTTATTTATGCTTAACGTAGTAATGTTTAAATATACTTAATGAAAAAAAATCATATTAGCAAAGAATATTCTTTCATTTGTTCTTAAAAATCAACTTTCACAAGAAGGGGATTATTTTATGACGCATAAATTTAAATATATATGTACGTTTTAATATATTTTATAAACTCCAATGATAAGCATGTGCATATTTTATGCTTCATATAATCATACAGTTGCAATGGTATAAAACAATATATAAAGATTTTACATGCAAGCTCTTGTATGTAATAAAGAATTATCAGTTACCTCAAGTTGTATATGTTTAATGCTAATGCTCATTATAATTTTATTTCATTGCATTGGTATTTTTTTACCATATATAACAATAAAATTAAATGAAGAATCTTGAATTTATTACATTTATTTTAATAATCATTTATAAACTTTCGTTTAGAAGTATTTTTGCAAATAAATGTGTTCTATTAAAAATTATAATTAGGAGTGAGACTTCAAAACTTTTTTATTTACAAGTGAATGCAAAATAATGTAAAATTAATTTTTACAGTTCAGTTAAATAAAAAAGAGCATAGTTTTACTCATATATGATATTATTTTTGAGTTATAAAAGTCATTTTTACTTTATGTTTATAAAAATTCAATACAAATAACTTTTGCTATTTTACTATCGAAAAAAAACTGCAAGGAATTAAATGTAATTTCACATTAAATTATTTTTATGTTAGAAACAAACTTTGTTAATACATTTTCCGATTTGTTTCCTTTACAATCTAACAATGAATAAAACTACACTTCAGCAAATTAATCTATTTTTCTAAAAATTTGTGCAAGCACAGAAATGTGTATGACAGGAAAGTATCTATCTAACCAACAATATAAACATGTTTAATTTAGTGAATTGAACTTAGTTTCTTTCTTTTTATCTTTTTATCTCTAGTAGGGATGCATACTATTTTTCTAGCAGCTATCATTGAACACAGAAATTGTAAACTACTTCTGTGAAGTACGCTGTAATAGCATCGATTACAAGGTGGTCTTGTTTTCTTTTTCTGAGACTAGAATCTTTATTTATCTATCGGAGAATAGACAGTAATTGAATACCAGAGGGAATGTTGAACATATGTCTTGGGAATTTATATTTGGCAAAAAAATATACCCATTGTTCAAAATAAAATCAAATTTGCGCTGAACTGGAGAAGTTTTCTTTAAATAAATATATGATACTTTGGAAATTTTAGAATTAAATATCTGTTATCGATATTTTATAATCCTATACAAAAGCAAATTCTCAAGCTTGAGAAAATTAAAAAAGAAAGAAAAATTCTTGTGTAATAATTATTTGTTGTGGAGATGTTATTGATAATTCCTTATTTCACATTAAATGACAGCGTTCTTTCCTTAACTTTTATTCCAAATAAGAATTTATTTAAATAATTTACTTAAATAGTATATTGATTAAAATAAGAAATATGCTCATTTTGAAACTTATGTTTTTTAAAGGAATATATATATATATATATATATATATATGTATGATATATATATATATATATATATATATATATATATATATATATATATATATATATATATATATATATATATATATATATATATATATATATATATATATATTCATGTAAATAAATCTACTTCAAAAATTAGTATTTATTTCATAATGATCACACAGTTATTTTTCTCATAGTTTTAAATTAGTTTTTCTCTCTTTAAATAAGTAATTTAATACATTGTAATTAAGATTATATAAATATGTAGAGAGCCGAAATGTTTTTGTTTTGCCATAGGAAGTCTAAAAGTATAATAAATATTATAAATTATGATTAAAACTATTAAGTCAGTAAATCATGGTCGAAATTTTCTTGAGATTTAATAAATGCTTGTCGAACATTTTAATAATAAAGTATTGTCAAAGTATTTCGTAATCATATTATTGCTCAAATGCCCTTAAAATATTTTAATATTTATTAAGAATTGTAAAGCATATGGTTTTTAATGCATGTAGGTACAGTTTATGTTATTTTAAGAGAGTTCAACGAAAAAAAATACAAATCTGCTTAAAGAATTAAAAAGGTTTTTTATGTAAAGCCAAATTTAATTAAATTTTTGTTGGGTATAATTTTCAAAATTCTAATTCAGTTAAAATGAAAGCTTTAAATTATGTAAGTTGTGGCAGGCATTCTATGGAAGAATATATTTGCTAGACTTAAACGCATGCAAAGAGGAATGTTTTCCGTAAATTTCTTCATTTGACAGTAACTCATTTTCAATTGATCAAATAAGTAAGCCTGAGATTTTTTCCAAGCATTAAAATAGACATAAGTGCTTGTAGAAAGCAAAACGCAAAATTTACTCTGAAATCACTTCACAGCAGAGCAGCAATGGTACAACTGAACTCTTATCTCTAAAACTCTATGAAAACTGCTAACTTTAACAAATAAGAAATTTAAATTAAAGTACATAATTTAAATATCATAATGAGATCTTATAACTCAAAGGAATGCTTATTAAAATAATATATATGCTTCTTGCTATTTAAAACGTAAAAGGGTGAAATGAAATAGCTGTACATAGTAATCAATTTAAAAATATACTAGTGTTTAAAATATTTTTATAAAAAATTTAGATTCTCAAATAAAATATCTGATTTTAAAATTGATTTTAAGTGGAAGTTAAATCATAAATTTATTTGTCACAATTGTAGAAGGGTAACGAAATGTCATGATTAATCAACAATTTTATAGAAACTGTTATTGTATGATATGTAATCAGTATTAATTAACTTCAGACGTATGCATTTAATTGTTAATTTTTCTGCTTATCCTATCTCTATAACCTATCGCTTAAAAACAATTTAATAATAACAATTCAAAAAATATTTGGTGTTCTTCGTTTTACTTTATTTATTTAATGTAAAATAATTTTTGCAGTATGTTTTAAGGACCCATAAATATAATAAGAATTTTTATCATAATTTTATGCTTTATTTACTGAAATACAATACATTCCCTCTCAAATTATTCTGTAAGTGTATATTGAGAAGTATTCTGCTTTTATAAAGATCAAGTAATTAATATTCTATTTCTATTTATTGTTTAGGTACTTTATTCTCATTTAAGTAAAATAGCTTTACAAATTATACATTATTTTTTATTTATTTTCAAATCTCGTAAGACGTTGACAATCAATTTTTCTTTCTCTGTGAAAACTGGAGAATCTTTAATAATTTTAAAAAAGGAGGCAGTATGAAATTGCTTTTTACGGACTAGTTTATGAAGAATTTGCATACATTAATATTTATGAGAAGGTACTGTAAGAACAATAAGGCGACAAGAGAAAATATCTAATAGAAAATTTATAAAGTAGAATGTAATAATTAGTTTATATCAGCTAGGTAAAAAATAAAGTAGATTGATTGACACGTGGTATATTTGCTTGATAGAGTATCTGTAAAATTAATTAAAATATGCCCTGTAAAATGGCTTTGATCTAGTGATTATCATTAATTAAAGTTGCAAATTTTATAAATACTACCAATGTATTCAAAAAATAATATTTTTATAATTGTTTGTAATTCCTTATTTATTTCACAAAATGATTGAAATATAATTTTAATATTGACTGGAATGCAAAAGACTGTGTGTGTATTTCACCATTTTATATTTCAAAAACTATATGACCTTTGAAACACATAGAACTTTACAATTAAAGATGAACTACAATAGTAATTTTCATGATGTATATTCGGCAAAATAAAAAGGTAATTCAATGAGTAAAATCAGTCAGGCAAATTAAGTACATAAAACAATTACTTTAGAAAATCTACTTTAATCCTAAATATTGTGTATGAAATACAACGGATGAAAAACTAATTAATGTTCTTAAAGAAATTTTTATTGCCTTAAAAGATCGTATGATAAAGTATAAATATTAGGATGCAAAAAAGACCTCTTGTGCAGCTTGGTTCCAGTTACAATTATTTTCAAGATATATGTCTCTTTAACTTTCTACAAAAAAAGAAACAAGAAAATGTTCTTAACCCTAATTTAGGAAAAAATACTTGAATTGAATAAAATTATGAATAAAGTGCATAAAATGCGTCTTAATGTTTTTTTTTTAACTATTTGTGATTTTTGTCTCTCTTTAGTAAGATCTTAAAAAATTTAACTGTAGACTTAACTGATTTATAAGAAATATGCATCAATATGGGTGATTTATTTCACGGAGATAAATAAGGAAAATTTTAGATTTCGATTAAATGACACATGCACTTATAAATAGTTATATGTTTTTCTTCACAAGAACATATAATGAATCACAGTGCTTTAGAAAAGTTAATTCAAATCTGTAAGAAATACATATCTATAAGAACTATTTTATACTATTCGATTAATCAATGGATTGTGTCAACATTCATCAATGATTAATTCAAGCCTAGATTAACTAAAAATAGTTTATTTCATATTAAATAGGAAGAACACTCATTATATATATATCTATATATCTATATCTATCTATCTATCTATCTATATATATATATATATATATATATATATATATATATATATATATATATATATATACTAGCTGACCCAGCCACGCGTTGCAGTGGCTGAGTAATTATAATACATTGAATCAATTTTTTACTAATTCTTTGGTACAATCAAATTAAAATTTTCTAAAATAATTTGAAATAGGTTCATTCATTTGAGATTAAAAGTAAAACGTTTCGCCAAAATTTAAAATTAATAGGTAAAGTATCGAAATTTTGAAATTAAACGCAAACTAACATATACTTTCTGAATTTACATTTTGTTCATCTTATATTAAATTATAGTTTGCAATCAGTGACTGATTGTTAAGGTTAGATTTTTTCAGCGGCATTATACTGAAATAAAAAAAAATTAAAAGAATTTATCATTTGAATAAATAAAGTAGACAAAAATGTACGGCTGAATAAATTAATAATTATCAAATTGTAAAATAAAAATAAAAAAAATAAAAGGCTATCAAGAAGTACTTACATGTTTTCGAGGTGGTATGAAAATTAGTAGAGAAAAACAGTAATAAATAAAATTTTATTTTACTATTTATAATATTAATAGTATTCATACTGAACACAGCACAATAATAACTCAATGCAAAGTATAATTATGAAAATGATTAATGAAAAATTATTATAGTTTGATTATACATCATGAAAATATATGTAAATTCTATATTCAACCACGTGCTTGCGCGCGCACATTAATTTCCGAAGATGGTATAATCTAGAAAAATAAACACGTCGCCATCTGTCGAATACCTGTGCAACTTAGATGCTAAACCGCCATCTATTAGGAATTTACAGAACTAACCGATAAATATACACTAATGTCTTATAATAAATATGGAGATCAATAATTAAGAGATAAAAACAATTCTATCTTTTAAAATGGATCATATTATAAATGGTTACAAAATTTTATCAAAATCCGTTCAGTAGATTCGGACTTAATCGCGAACATACATCGTGACACGAAATTTATATATATATATATATATATATATATATATATATATATATATATATATATATATATATATATATATATATATATATATATATATATATATATATATATATATATATATATATATATATATATATATATATATATATATATATATATATATATATATATATATATATATATATATATATATATATAAATATAAATGCAAAATCAGATGTGTAGCCAAAAGCTCAATAATACATAAAATATAAGTGCAAAGTTAGACATATAACCAGAATCACAAGAATACATAAAATTTATGTTTTAAGATTAGCAGTACATTTAGCGCAAAAAGATTATGAAGCTGGCCATATTGGTACTTTATTCCATTTATATTTATCTTTATTCCATTTATATTTATCTTTCTTTAAAGTGTTTTTAATGTAATTCTTTTCATTGTATTTTTCAATGTGTTATTTTCCATTTGATATTTCAATATATCATTTTCCATTTAATATTTCAATGCTATAATATTTTAATGTGTTGTCTTCCTTCTGATATTCTACTTTTGACACTTAATTTTTCAATATATTATTATTATTTTCTATTTGGCATTTTTCATTGTATTTTGTCTCATTATATTATATTCTTTGCATATTTTATAAATTATACTATTAACTATATATATATATATATATATATATATATATATATATATATATATATATATAATGTTTCATTGAAGTGGTTTTATATGTTTATAAAAATTGCAAGAAATATAATGCTGATATTTTTGTGAATCCTATTTTGTCTGGTTCTCAATAAAATTCACAAAAATTCTAGAAATCAAAGCTTTTGTTTCTTAGTATTTCCATATATCATCTTTATAGAACGTAATCATTTACTAGATCACTTTTCGAAAAAGGAGCCGATGGCTATTGATGGTTTCAAAATGGAATATCAATTATGTGTTATCCAAGAAGACAGGATTATTACCAGAACTATTTCGAGACTTGTAACTCAACAATTCTTTGGAATTACTATAAATACAGACGGCACCAGCGCTTAGAAATCATATAGGAACTGCCCTGAGGAGTAACTAACACCGGAACATATTTTTAAGTGTCCGGTCACCATAAGAAATTTTATAAGTTATTGACGAATTTCCCTTTCAGAGAAATCTCTATAATGATAAAATACTGACAAGGTCATGATTTTGACACATTGAATAATTTGAGTTGACTTCAAATAGACACGACATCAAGCCAAATCATAATCGTTTAAATGGTTCAAATTTTAAAAAGTTATTTTAATTCATACAAATATATACTTTAGAAATTAATCCATTGAAAATAACATAATTCAGGATCTTCCTAAGAAAAATGGGTTGATTTGCATTATAATTGCATAACGGATAATGGCAACATGCTTTACTTGCATCAAAGTTTGTTAAAAAAACTATGACTCAAAACACATAATTTTATTAATTTCATAGAGTTCACAAAGATATGTTAACATAAGTTACTTTTAATAAGTGCAATTTAACTTCAAATGAAATTCAGAAAGAAAATTTATAAAAATTAGTTATTTCGCAGGATTAAAAAATGATTGTTAATATGCTAAATGTTTAATCGACAATCGCAATAATTGAGCAATAATGCTGAAAGAAATTAATTGATTAAATATATTTTTATTATAAAACTTCTGTAGCTTAAATATACTTGTTTTATAAAACCTCATATTTCCTACAGAGAAAGATGGATGTTTTTTAAAAATAATTCCTCCTAAAAAGAAAAAAAAATCACAAAACATTAAAAATTCATGAGGCTCATATGAATTTTTATGTATCTCAAGATATTCATGTATGTAAAAAGATGAAATTGTTACTTAAAAAGCAGTTGGGAATACCACTGAATATTCATTTTGAGTGTTGGGTACAGAAAAATATCTCAAAGCATTTTCATAAAACTTCTTTTATAATCCTCATAATATATAAGTGTCTTTTCTTTAGAAATACCTTTTCCATAAATTTGCCAAATCTAGCTGACAATTCAACAATTTTTAAGTTTGATTCTGATTCTAGTCATACATACTTATGGTAATTAGGAATCCAATAGTGAATTCTCCTGGTTTTATTGGAAAATAAAGAATTTCAGCGAATTATTCAATTAACACTTGAATTTGTTTCATAAAAGAAATGACCATACAATGATCAATAGATAGATTAAAGAGCCATAGATGTATGCATGAATGTCTATTTCAATCATTAGTTCCCAAATTGATTGAAATGTTATTAGATGCTTGAATATTGATGTACACAAAGATGACAGCACTGCTTGTTTGAATTAATCCAATTATTAAATGAAGATTCCTGGGGATAAATATGAAATATGTTACTTTCGTTAGGATACAGTTATTTGAATTCTTTAAAAATTAGACTTTTCATGATGATCAGCTTATGAAGTACGCTTTGTAAATTCATATATGTGGCACAGATTTTGTCTATTTTATAGAAAATTAAGCATTAAATTCAATATATTAGGCTGGTTCGGGAATAAGTTCGTAGTGTTTTTACCAAAGACTTTTATTTAAACAAAAGACATTGATTATATATTAATGAGTTAGCCAATTATATATTTGCCGTTGCTGTTTACAACCTCTTTTCACCTCTACACCAATTTGCTGATGTCGTTCCACCAAAAATTGCCTGGTCTGGTGTCAAAGAAGTTGCTGAAGCAGTTTTTAAGGACCTCTTGATGCACTAAGAAATGCTCGTAAATAATGCCACACTTAACAAGGAGCTCCACCATGTCCAGCTACACCGCGTGAATGAGGCTATTCGACTGAAAAGACCTGATCGACATGTACATACCATACTCCTTCACGACAACGCACAAGTTGCACAAGTCATCAAAGCCGCACTCAAAGAGCTCGAAAGGGAGGTCCTTAGCATCCGCCGTATTCTCCGGACCTTGCACCGACCGATTACCATCTTTTCCACTCCTTGTCAAACAATATGAAGGGCGTTACCTTCGATAACAAAGAGGTCTTTAAAAACTGGTTCAACAATTTCTTTGAGACCAGACAATGCGATTTTTGGCCGAACGTTATCAACAAATTGGTCGAGAGGTGGGAAGAGGTTGTAAGCAGCAACAGCGAATTGATTGACTTATTATATAATTATTATTGATATAATTATAATAACTTATTGATACAATTATTCTTTTTTGTTTAAAAGAAGTCTTTGGAAAAAGAGCTACGAACTTATTCCCCAATCCAATATTTATTAAGAAACTAATTTGACTATACTATAATACTATGCTTTTTAAATATAGTCCTATTGATTAAATATTTTAAATAAGTTCACATTTTAGTTGCAAAAAGCTGAAACTATTATCTTTTCCCTTGGGATACCTCTAGAGTTTAATACTGAGGTCATTGCATAGTAGAGATATGGGATCTATTAAATTTAAATTTTCAGATTATTTCAACATAACTTCCATTTCTAATATTCTTATACCCTAATTAACACCGCTAGAATTTTTTCTGAATCATATCTATAATTTTGACAAAATGTTACCTTAATTTATGCATTTGATGCACAAGCTTCAAATATTAAGCAAAACTATGTCTGCGAATAAAAAAAATAAATAGGAAATTAACACAATAAATTTGATTAGTCTGAATGCTTAAAAAAATTACGTATCCCATACTTTCATCTAATTATCATCATCTAATTTATATTTAAGATATTCTAATAGTTTGATATTAGAAACTAAAATATTAAAATAACTCTGACATTAGACTAAAAATAATTTTCTGCGTTGATTTAAAATATAAGTATGAGGTTATTCAAAATATATCTTGAAAGATCAATAATGTGTTAGCAACGTTGCGTTTTTTAATGTCATGTCTAAAATTTATTTTTTAAGTTACATTTTCCTAGAAATTGTCACGAGCAAAATCATCTATATTAATTAATTAGAATTTATATTAAATTATTAGAAAATTAGAAAATGTATAAGCTACCATTTTTATCACAATTTTGAAATTTCGATATCTTAAGCCATAAATAATATAAAGTATATTCAGTTGCCAAATAAATTCAATAAATAATAATACGTTTTACACACAATACTTTTAATTATAATTATACTAATTAATTAAATTGGATTCTCAAACATAAAATTTGAGACCTATAATTTTAAATGAATACTTGAAGCGCAATCAATGCTTCTTAAAATAGAAATTTAAATTACTATCGATATCATATATTGAAAAAAAGGAAGTTACTTTCAAACACAAAAGACTTATTCTCTTATATTAAACAAACACGGATAATAACTTAGAAACCTTTTTAATAATAGGATACACACGGATTGCGCTTCCATACACGCCACTGACACATGTCCGCTTCTCGGAATACTGTAACGAAAAACACTCCCAAATGCTTTGTGAGCTTGTTGGCAGTGACGGATGACTTCCTTGCCTCCCGTTTGATTGTAGCAAGGACTCTTCAGTGTGAGTACAATATTCGATTTCCTTCCCAAATAAATAAAACATATTCTTTGTAAGCATTCCTTTTCATATGTTATAGCTTTACTGATATTTCCGAGACTGTGGCATAATTTATTAATAAATATGTTAATTTATTAATAGAAATCAAAATGAAATCCTGAGAAATAATAAAATGTTTAACTCCAGTTTTATAAAAGGGTATATCTAAAATTCATTTGCGATGTAAAAAACATTTTTATTTATCAGTTTTTTTTATTGAATTTTATATGAAATTAATATAGTGCATTATCGAAAAATATAAAAGTTTTCCAATAAATAAGAATCAACATTTGAAACATTTCGAATAATATTTTTTTCCAACGTCGGGCACTTGGGTGACGAACCCTCAGCCACAACAAGGCCTGAAACTGTTACTCATTTGTCGTTACCCAGCGGGCACCTGTGAACAAAATCACAGAGGCGATTAGTGTTGCCTGTGCCATACCACCACAAACACGTTTATAGGATGGGTCCCATTCATACATCATCATCGAAGAAAGGACAGAGAAATACAGAGAGAACAGAGAAAGAAAGTAACATCCATGCCCGAACCGGGATTTGAATCTGGGACCCATAGCTCAGGAGGCAGGAACGCTAACCATTTAACCATCGGTCGACTTTTGAAAACACACAGCCGTTATATATAATAAGAAAAAATTGTTAAGCATGGTTCTCGACATTTACCTCTACTACTTGATTTTTTTTCAACTAATTCGTTGAGAATAATATATTCGGCATAAATAATGTATAAAGAAATTATGTAACCATATTTTTAAATATGGAAGTTATTCTGGGAAATAAGAACTCCTAATACTACAGCTGACATTAACTAAAATTACCCTTCATATGCAACCAATCTTTAATAACATTGAAGAAAATAATATTTTTAAATGAATGTTAGATGAATATTGAAAATAAACATTGAAACTTCATTCTGTTACTTTTATTGAAGGTGATAAAATATACATTAAGTATATAAAATTATATGAAATTTGTTTTCATTTACTAATGGAAATAGATTTGATAAAAATAATTTTTTAACAATTTGTGTTGTTATACCAGCATACTTCTCTGCACTTAGCACTGAGTTAGGCTCTACCATTTAGGTGGAAGCAGTTAGGCAGGAGTCTCCGTAATTTAGAATCAGAGATCAAGCAGAGGCACCCAAATGTTTGACCTGCCACCCTGAGATATATCATTTCACTTGGAAGACATTGCAACGATTACCTATTTAAAATACCACAACCAAATTTAGTGAATCTCCATGGATCTTCAACGAAGTCTAGAACTGAACTTATAACTTTCCGATAATGACAATCACATCTAAACAAATCAAGCAAAAACGGCTCCCATAGCCAGTTGTATTTCTTAAACATTTGTCCAATAACTAGTTGTCACAGTTCGTTGTTAGACTTTTTAAAAACAAAAAAATCTAATATGTAAAACTCATGCTGTATGTTTTTTAGGTTGGGATTTATTTTAACGTTCGAAAGTTATTGTCTTATTTTTTATATTTCAGACACACGGAGTAGCTAATTTATGCAGAAAACTTTTGTGTATGGATGAGATTAATTAAGTAACTGCTTTCAAGATTTTTGAAATAAAAACTGAAATATGTAATCAGAGATGAATAAAAAAATAGGTACTATTTTTATTTTATTCATTTACATTCAAAATGGAAGATGGAGGTTAAAAAAATGATGAAAGATAACTGATATCGTCAGAGTCAACATGTATCCAAAGTTGTTCTTGGTTATCAACCTATGTCATATTCAAAGATATTTGTACCCTAATCAATCATTTGGCTTGATTGATAGAATACATATTTATAGAACAAGCGCATCACGTAAGCAAAGTAATTTGTTGGGATAAGAAGTCACATTGTTCACTATTTGCATCATTTGAGAGGGGCATTATTCTGCTCTAATATCACCACAAGCTAACCATGAATGGAAGAAAAGCTCATATAATGCAAAGTATCATATTGTTTTGTTGTTAAATGAATTGCTAACATGGAGATGAAGGAGGAAGATCTATCATCACTGCAAACTATTAATGAGACCATGAAAAGTAGCGTGAGGCATAAGAAAATAATTTAGTAATTTCTCACCACACCGTATTGCTAAACCTTAATGGTGCTGTTTTAAGGTAGCAGGCAGGAAAATGATTTATTAACAACACGATGTCTTTTTAAGTTGGGGACTATCTCAACCGTGTATCAAATTACCACAAAAGCAAATACACGTGATTAACTTTCAGAAGTAATAAAAGAAAATGCTCACAATAGTTAATTGTTTTGTATTCAACATCATATGATAAATGGTGGCACAGTCTATTATGCTGAGCATGCATTCATTGTGATAAGATTTTGAAATACAAAAAAGAGTATGTAAACGGTATATTTAAAAAATAAAATCATCAATAATTAAATTTATAAATTAGTCATTTTATCTTCATTAACTAATTTTAAGTTCGAATAAATGTGGTTTAATCGCTTTTATCTAATCTCGCTTTTCATAATATTTTAGTAAGCAAAAGACGTAAGCAGAACTTATTCCTCAGTTCAAGTTTGAAAATTCTTGAATGAACTTAAGAAGTTTAACGTGACGTATGGAACTCCAAATACAATCAGATTCCAAAGAAAACAACTCTAATTTTAAAAACAGCCAGTTGTTTTATCTTTAGATAGAAATAATAAACGGTGTTACCGTTACACCTGTGTTTGAAAATCATTTGTAATTTTGTAAACTTCAGTATTTTATCACTAATTTCAAAGCTGTTAATTTCATACAGGAAAGGAAAATTTATTTTAAGTGGTATATTTTTCATAGAGAACACTAAGTTATGATGAATAAAAACAATCAGTAAGACATTAATATCTAATAATTGAAAAGAAAAAAATTGAACTTATTGATTCATTCTCTCTAAGGCAGCAATATCTACAAAATTATCTTATACAATAAAAAAATTCTTAAATTGATTCCCTTCAGCAAATTGAAAATATTCACTTTTTAGGGGTAAAATTAACTTTTCTAATTAATTTCTGCAGACAATTAAGACACTTAAAAATAAAACAGCAAGTACGAAAAGAGATTTCAAAAATTTTTATTGAAAAACAATTGTGAAAACTCCAATTTATTACTCTAGATCTTTTTCGATTGAAAATGGAAAAATAAAAGATGACTATTAAATGTATATTTAAGAAACTTTGAATATAATGTAAAAACAGATTTCTATGATTGAATTAAGTTATTATTAATACTGGATGATAAGATGTTACAAATTAAGTAACAAAAATAGTAAGCATAATTTTATTTTTTAATTATAACTGAATATAACTTCTCCACTTACATCTGGAACAAATTAAAAAGTATTTCCATGCATACAATTCATAACTTTGAAATTATCTGTGCTACATGTGAACGCATTTAATCACTTATGTATTTTTATCATTGTTTCATAATGAAGTATTAAAATCATTTATATAACATATAGTAATAAAGTTATTCATTTAATTTTAAAAAAACAAAAAAAAATTTTAGTTTAGTAAAATATTTAATAGATATAATATACTATAATTATTTTTCAATATGATGAAAAGTTATGAGCATTAAAAAAAATATCTGCATCAAAAACAAATTCTAACTTCAAAGCTGCATATTTGAAAAGATAATTACAACATTTTATATACGTAATATTTTTTTTATAATATAATGTATGATTTAAATATAAAAGAAATATATAAAATATATATTATAAGACAGTTGTCAAATCATATATAAGTAGAAACTTTATTATGTTTAAAAACCGTTTTTCAAATCTAATAAAAAGATGAATGAGTTAATTAATATGTTAGCATTAAAAGTTTACAAATGATTTGCAGAATCCACAAACATCTTGACGTATCAAAAGTTATTTTGTAATATAAGAAACATATTTTAGAAACACACCCAAAATTTCTGGCACTAAAAATGTACGTAGGAGACCATCAACATATAAAATATTTTATCTTGTCTAAGCTTAAATCGATAAAAACTGCATGTCGTGATTTCCTGTTAATCATAAAAATTTTTATCTTCAGTAAAATAATAAAATATAAAATGTACTGAGACAGGACTCATTAAAGCAATCTTTGAAGTATATAATGTACTAATATTGCACCACGTATATATAGCGCATTGTTATGTATCTACCTACTCTTATATATATATATATATATATATATATATATATATATATATATATATATATATATATATATATATATATATATATATATATATATATATATATATATATATATATATATATATATATATATATATATATATATATATATATATATATATCAAAATTCAAAGCATTGATTAAATTAAAATAACTGATAAAGATATTAACATTAACTAATTATATTCAAATCTTGTTAATAATATTAATATAATTATTCAAATTATTCAATAACAAATTATCTTTAAAATACCAAATATTTTATTTTAATACTATAAGCACTAAAATAAAATATCTAGTATTTTAAAGGTAATTAGTTATTTAATTAGAGGAAAATTATATAATAATATAATATTCATCATTTTATCAGACAAATTTTGAAAAAGTATATCACTAGGATAAAGCTTTTTTAAACGTTTATATTAAATTGTTTTTAAAAGGAATAACATTGATAATCTTATTTTATTATATATATTTTTTCAATGTTTAGTATTTCATATAATATTTCAGCATAAATTTATGACATAATATAACTATGAATAAATGTTTGACTTAAATGTTAACAATTAAATAAGTTAATTCAATATAATTACATTATAATGAATTTTCTTCAAATTCTTAATGTTTAGAGAATGTTAAAACACCATACTTATCATAAAAATTATAAATTAAATTAATTAAGATTTATCATTTTAATTTATATTTTAATGACCAATAATATATGATTACATTTAATATTCAGTCGGAATTTAGCTCTTCAAGTATTGGAAAAAATAATTTTAAAAATAAAGCATTACATAAGAAAATAGGTATATTTCTTGCAATATTTATATCTATCAAATAGAATGCGTTAATCATTGTTTAAAATGTTATTTTTTAGAAGAAAACAGGAAGTTTTGAACAAAAACATCCTCGCTGTGCACATGTAAACAGCTGATAACCGTAGTTTCTAACATTTGATTCACCGGCTCTGAAACTCTCAGTAAATGCAACGCATACAAGATACATAAATGTGATAGAAAAGCAGCACTGCTACAACTCACCTCATCTGCTTCTCTCATTAAACATCCCCTGTTCGATCTTCTCAATCATAAATGAGCACCTTGCAAACGAGCGTCCTTTTGTTTTTCCTGCACAGCTATTTGTAGTGTGGACTTTCCAGTAGAGCTTGCGGTAATGGCGGCTGACCCGCCGAACGAGAATCGCTATTATTCTGGTGGGCCACCATTCCACGAGTACGCAGAGCCGCCTATGATCAACGCGCATGCGCCAAATTTCTCCCTTTCTTCCCCCTCTCCTCCACCTCCCTTACAGTCTCACCCTCTCTTTCTGAAAAAGGACTTTTAAGCTGACCCAGCAGAAGCGATTTATTACCAGTTTTTTCCTGTTATTATTTTTATTATTTTGCCAGTAGGTCTCTGAATTTTGCTCTAGTTTTTGTGTTACTATTTTTTTCCGAAAAATAAAAAATAAACTACGTTAGTGTTCCTCCCTTCCTGAGTGATGCATCTGACATTTATGTCAAAGCAAGAATTGTGTTTTTATTTCACATTTTCTATGTCACATAGATGGAGTATTATTGTTATTTTAAACGGAAATACATTGTTCTTAATTTTATTTACTAAATCAACTTGTTTCCATAAAAAAATCTGTCAGAAATTATATTAAAAAAAATTACATATAGTACGATTATACTTACGTATAGTATAAATTATTCATATTTTTATTTACATATTAAAAAGAAATGGAATCTAAACCAATATATCTTAAACTCATATACACTTAAATTCATATTTTCAAATGAGTTTTGCAATAATATCACAAACACACGTAATCAATTAAGCACTCGAAACGATTTAAATTGTTTGAATAATTATTACTCGATATGTTTTCTGCAATATAATATTCAGCAATTTTTATTTTTAACTTATGTAATATATTCGATAATTTTTAAATAAAATATTTATGGGTAACAAAATATTTATGGGTAGAAATTGCTTCAACGAAAACAAATGAATTTAAATTCATATCTTTAGATCGTCTGCATTACAAATTGTAAATAAGTAATTAAACATAACACTTTACACTAATTCTATAAATAATTTTTGCTAAATACTATTTGCTAATTATTTTTTAGTGAAATAATAGTTGGATAATTTTTAGAGCTTGCAAATTACGAAATATTATTTGCTAATTTATGGAATATAGAAAACGATAATAAAAGAAAATGACAGAAAACAGACATGATAAACATTAACATAATAGATTATTTCATTTACAGTTGTATGTTAAAAATACAATAAAGTAAAAGTTTTTGTCCGAAAAATAAAAATATTCTAAATTCATAAAAATAAAAGTATAAATCAATAAAATATATTGACTATAACGAAATATGGACAAAATTTTTAACACAATGAAAACTAAGTTAAGACAAAACACTTATTTACATATAAAAATTGCCATGTATAAAAACAAAAAATCATTTTTTAAGCTATTTTTATAATATTAATATTGTTAGCATTTTATTTTTTGATGATTTAACTTTTCTCGTATTGTATTCTCTCAATTCTACATTTCTGTTCTAAAATTCTACATTTAGATTTATAATAATTGAATACAGATTAACGAAATTTCAAGCTGAGTACGAACAGAATTCTCAACAAGTTTTCTTTTTTTCTATAATATATATTTACTTTTTAAAATGCAATAACTTTTGTTTAACATCAGTTTTACTTGTGCCATTTCTCTAATTGTATAAAAATATTTTAGTGTTTGATATAAAGCAGATGTTTCTATTATTATTCAAGATCTCCTATTTCGCCAGTTTACTAAGTATTGGAATAATAGGGCATACACTAGACTTATTTGTAAAATAAATGATTATTTTTTCAGATGATGATTTCTGATGAATACATAGCTTAGAACTACAATAATGTTTATTAAGTCAGGCTTGGATTTGGGAAAATTGTGAACATCTCGAATTATGTTTATTGCCACCCATAATTAAAAATAGTCCAAACTATTTAATCCGATTGTTTTCAGATAATATAAATAAACAATGTTATTTTTGTGTTTATTGACTGTAGCATAGTTCAGTTTATTAGTGGAAACATTATGCACTGATTAATCTTTCGTAGGCCGCCCAACTTGTCTAGTGGTCAGCATGTCTGTCTGCAGATAGGGAGGTCCTGGGTTCGAATCCCGGAATTTTAACGCAATGAAAACTGAGTTAAAAAACACTTATTTACATTTAAAAATTGCTATGTATAAAAAAAACTTTATTTTAAGCTTTTTTTATATAAAATTAATACTAATCCTGTTTCTAGCCTGTTTTTGTCCTTTCCTTGTATGAATGGGTTGTGAAAGGTTGCCTACCCTATAAACGGGTCCCTATAGCCTGTGTGCACTGAGGAAGTCGGACTCCATACCAAAATATTTTTCATTTGGAAAAGTGGAGATGCGCACCCCATATTGCCAGCCTGGCTGGCACACGACAACAACAACAACAATCATTCATAGAATGAGGGCTTATCTCTTTATTTGTTCTTTATTTGTTGTGAATAATAATGGTAAATTAGCAAATAAGAAAATTCAAAACAAAATTATTTAAATATTGAGTGCATTTATTTTTTAATTTCAAAATTTAATAAAACATTGTGAAGGAAAAAGTAAATTGTCACAAGAAAAATTTAACTTTTTGAGACAAAGTGAGACTTTTATTTTTTAATCACAGATTTTCTTACCATAAACATTTTATATTAGAAAAATGAAAACTATATCTATTTTTGAAAAAACACTTTTATTTAGTTTAACTGTAATTCACTAATCATTAGGATGTGAATTTCTTTTTTATTTGAAAATTTTAAGCAGGAACATTACTTGAACTTTAAACACTATTGAAATGAAATAATCAAATAATATTTTCGAAAGAAGAAAATCTGCATATTATCTATGCTTCTTTTGTAAGAATATATTCATTCTTTCTGTTTTCTATATTTTCATTTAGACTTTGAATAGCAATGGTTTAAGATAATATATGTTAGAAGAAGAAGAATTTTTAGTTAAAATGTATTTTATTCATAAGAATAAATACTTAATAACCAACTCACTATGCGTAAAAATAGGATATTTTTTACCATCAAACACTGATTCTCCTATTATATTCAACAACTGCAGTGGACTTGAAATACTAATTAATCCAATCACATTAAGTCATTTCCTATCAGTTACTGAAATCTACTCACTGCGAGTAATATTGATTTATATACTGCCATTGAATGTACATGCGTGCCTGCATTTAAATTGAGATGTAAGCAGTTGACAGACATTAAAGACATTTCAAATTCAACCATGTATCACTCATGCTTAAAATGATGTGCTGTAACTATGTAATAGATGCAATGATATCATAAACACATACTGTGTGAAATTTTATTCACATTTAAGTTTCTTTTTTTAGTTACTAGTCACTATTTCAGTATAAAAGCAGTATAAACGCTTTTCTGCATAAAAAAATTGTGAAAGAAATTTCAGTTTCATTCTTACAAAAGGATTCGATTATTTTTCAATAAAGTCTGTTTCACAGAGATTTTATATTTTTTGATAGTTTATTTTCCACTACTAATTTTTATAGTTGATTATTAATCTTATTATTTAATAAAATAAATACTAAGAAAATATTAATAACAATAGCAAATGTTCACAGAAATGATGTTTTTATAAAGAGCTGCTTTATTTCCTCAACCAAATCTCAATAAATATATTTTCATATAATAGTTTATAAAATCAGCATAATTTTATCGTATGTGGAGAACACTTTACAAACCGTATGAGGTTAGACTATGTGAATTATGATTTCTTCTTTTCTTTTCCTAAAAAGTCATTTGGTAAAATAATAATAAATTAGTTGTCAATAAAAACATGATTCATATACGCTCCATTTTAGTGTGTATTGTATGTAAATTTTAGAAATAATTATATGTTTATATACTGCATCCTGCAATATCCAAGTAATCTATTGCACTCAAAGTGACTTTACGATGAAGGGAGTGGTAAAGAATTATTGGATCCATCAAAAGGTATTCTCGTAAAATTTTTGTACACATACTATTGGAAGAAGAACGGTTGTCATCTGTACTAATAGGAATTAAAAACTTTTCAAGTGGGTAACTATTCTGAAGACATCTTACAACTGAAGAAGGTGCAGACTATTTTGATGATTTGACGTCGTCACAATTTTTTATTGTAAAAAAGCTTACCGTCCTGGCTTTCGTCCTGCGCTGTGAGTAAAGAACGAAAACTAAAAAAGCTTTACAAGCAACAACAATACTTATTAAATATGTTATGGAGGAATTGTTCTAAGGAATACCTGCTACAGTTAAGTTTCTTTCGGGAAATTTGCTGATATATCTTGAGGAAGTACAAGAAATCATGCAAAGACACTTATGGGAAAGGGAACATGCTCTAAATATCATTGAAGGCCGTGACCGAAGACAGAGAGCATGTACCTTAAAGGTGAACGGGAAGCAATTAATTAAACCTGTCCAACTGGTCATTTCTCTTGGAGGTATACGAAGGGGGGGGAAGATGTGGAAAAAACTTTGCACATTGTATGTCAGACTATAGGATTTTATTTCTTTACTTATAAAAGGTCGCTTGGAAAGAACACAAAAAACTGAATGACATAATACAGTAACTTCTTCATTTGTTTTTTAAAATAATCATTTGTCTACATAGTAAAAAATTGTTTAAAAAATATTTTAGTACGCTTCCATTTAGTATGTGTAGCATGTATTTATTAGAAATTATTATACATTTGTAGACAGCAGCATGCAATAACATACTTACAGAATTTTATTTGATAAGAAATAACTTTTATATAAGAGTTTTTCAAATGTGTGTCTAAAATATATATAATTAAATAAAGTATATACTTTAATATTGTCCTTTCATTTTCAGATTCTCTTATAATAGTATTAATATATGAATAAATTAATGTATGATTTCATGAGTGTCATCTCATAAAACAAATTATTGCTTTTATTACTTTTTCGAGAAATTATTTGCTCAATATATATATTTAATATTTTTATTATTTTAATTGCAGCTTTTGATATTTTTTTACATAATAAATAATTGAATTATTTATTATTTCTTGTTTAGAAATTCTATTATTAATATTGAAAATATTTTTATAATTTCCTTACTCAAATATGTGAATTTTTCTAAATCTACATATTTGACTCATAGGGTACTATATAAATTTACCTCAATTAACTGGTGGAAACTAGATATTTGTCATCTCTGTTTTATAAGTAGATAGTTAAATTTATGCAACTATATTATTTTAAGTATATATAACTCCATTTTATGCTGTTGCAAAGTATATTAAGTGGTTAGTAATTTTATTTGCCTCAGACGTTGGTTAAGATTTTCACTAACTTCTACGTAAGCTGTCTAGACATCTTAAAGAACATTTGTTTCATAATAATGAGAGACATAAACACACTTTTCTTTTTGAACATGAAAACTTTATTAATTTATCTTCTGTTTAAGAAGTGGATTTATAATTAGTCATACAATAGTGATGTTAAACAGTTTTTAAATCATCAAACAATTATGGAACCTCATCTTATTTTAGCTGTAGTCAAAAACAGTGTTAAAAAATGCTAAAGAAGTCTATATGGTTCTAAGTTTAATTTTCAATGTAAATTAACAGTCAACTAATTGATTTTCTATCATTATTTATTTTTTAATATTTAAATTAAATACAAAATATTCTTCAATGCATTTGGTCATGTTTTAATTTAAGTGCATAAATTCACAATTTTAAATTACGTTCTATAAATCTTAAAATAGTTTTCTTTGTAACTGTATTATTCATTTTTATAGCTATCACGCTATTTTGAATGGGTTGATTATTTTAAAATCTGAATTATTTAAACTATTTATTAATACCAACAACGAAGATAAATTCTCTTATTTTCTATTGTTTATATTTTCCTGAATAAAACATTTTAGTATTCAAAAATTATCTTTGATATTCTTACAGTGCAGTATTATTGTATGACATATCAATCTTATTGTAACTACGTCTCAATAAGGAAGAATAATATGAGAAAAGTACGTTGCATAATTACCTTGCTTTCTAAGATTTTGTTAAAATAGCTGATAGCAAGTATATATTAATAATTTCAGTTTCAAATCTTGGGTTTAAGTCACTAAGAAGTTAGTTCTAATATATTATTTCATTGTTCAAAAATATTTTGTAGGAGCAATCAATCAATTAATAAAGTCGTAGAGAGTCCTTTCTTTTTACCAATTATTGCAAATGTAACTTAAAATACCTGTGTTCGAACTTCAAATATATGATATGGTATGACAGACAAACTCAAATACTTTCAGCTATTTCTTACAAAAACATCTCAAAATCTTATTTGTATCTATCAGCTTCAATATTTATATAAAAGGAAAAAGTGTAAATTTTATGGTAGTGAATGCTTATACTTTTATATTAGTCTTTTTTAAAATTACTGGTTATTATGTTAGGTTGAATAAAAAACTACATTGATTCTTAAGATCACAAAAAGGCAGCAATATTGTGCTTTTTTAATCACACACGCGGATTAATAACATATTTTTATTTATATTTGTATTTAACTTTTAGTGGTTCAAATTTTGACTTGTATGCTGATCCAATGCTTTTTAAGATGCACAAAACTCTTAAATTATTTTCTCTGCAACTGCGCTTTTAAAAATATTTTTATTTGAAATTGTTAATTAATGTAATTCTTACTTTAAATAAAATAACTGTCTAACAAAACTGAGCTTAAACTATAATAGAATATTAATTGTGGGGGAACATAGAGATCTAGTATAACGTTAACCGATTCTTCACAAGATGGCTTAATTAATTTTTAAAAAAAACTATTTGCAAAATTAATTAAATTGAGTTATTATTATTTATTATTATTAAATGTTAATATAAAGACAACACTATTGGTATTTTTTCAATTAAATTATTTGCGAACAATCATAGTGCGAATGGTTAAGATTCTCAAAGATAAGATTAATTAAAGCACATTAAAATCAGCACATAAAAACGTTGATATTTCTACAAATATCTATATTTTACAGAATTTGCATTATATAAAAATATTATATTTTGTAATTTTTTTCATAATATCTTATTATTTAGCATATAGAAACATTGATATTTCAAATAAATGCACATAGAAACTTTAATATTTTTATAAATACGTATAATATTTTACAGAATTAAATATACGGAGTATGCATAATATACAAATATTATAGTTTGTTAATTTTTATAATATCTTATTATTCTTCTAATGAAACAATTAGTTACCCTGTGTGTTTTAAAATGTAAACTTTTGTTTACGTTTTAATTGCTAATATAATACACATTTATTCACTCAAATATTGGATATATATTTAATAAATTAAACATTTTAACAGTTATTTTTGGAATGAATGTGTTTAATATAAAAAACAATTAATCTATAAAATGTCATTTAGAAATAATCGACATTATTTCACGCTATTTCAATGATACATCTTTAAATAATACTTATAAAAGTTATCTATATTTCCAAATACCAGATGAAGTAAAATAACTCTTTTTGATTGCAGAGTTAGATGCACTTTTATAATAATTGCTTTTTTTTCTTATTGAATTGTCTGTTTTTTGTCTGTTTTTGAAACTTAGTTGGTTTTAAGAACCTTAATTAATACTATCAAATGAATAATTACTTATATGTAATGAAGACATAAATTAGGTTTTTATGCTTATAAACGTTTAAAATTTGAGATTTATCAAACTTTTACGTTTTTTTATATTATGCTAGAATAAACAATTGAAAGTTATCCTACCTCATCAGATAATTAAGATTTATTTCCTCCTCTTTCAGATCAATGTCAAAACTGAGGGAAGGGATCCTTTATTGCTGCCATCTATAGGAGGAGTTTAGAGCAAAGTCGTACTTTCACCTTCGTGGTGCTCTGTTAAAATGAAAGACTGACTTAAATTCGCATAGAAAACAGGATAGCTAGCTTGACTTGTCCAAGTGTCATAAGTAACAACAACAACAACGCAAATTAATGCATTTTGAACTTATTATTTATTCTAAAACATTTGACAATAAAAGTACTTTTCAGATAATCACAAAATTCGTAAAATATTCTGATCTTTTTAAAAATCTGAATCTGTCAAGAAATTAGCTCAATTTGGATTCTTTTTTAAATAAATAGTATTTTATGTAAAATTTATGTCACTTTCTTATTTAAAAAAACAATCTTTAAAATCTTAAAACATTTTAAGCATTAATTTAAATTAATCTTCAAATACTTTAAAGATTAAAATATCATTTGAAAATACTGTTTTTATTAATCAAAAAGTCTCGAATAGTAATTTAAGATGCACTTCAAAAATACATTAAAACATAAAAATAATTACTGTGTTTGTTACAAAACAAAACTCTTGTAGTCGAAAAGGAAACTTTGAATTATTGCAAATCACCGAAAATAAAATTTATTCGAAATGCATAAGAGAACTGCGCTTTTAGCATATAAACTAATTAATTATTGATTTATCGTTTCTATCGATGTGAAACGATTAAATGTCAGTCTAACTAATTCATTGTCTGCGATAACAATGAATTATTAGCTTGAACTGCCTCAAAAATGTCATTAAATCTACATAGAAAGTTCTTTATCACCAGGAACAGCTGATGTATTTGACAAGTAGACTATAAACTTCAAACTATTTATTTATTTATTTATTTATTATAAAGAATTTACTATTTATATGAAAACTTAATATTTATGATAGCAGTGTACAGAATCCATAAATTTTCAATATAAACTTCAAAAATTTACATATTTTGATTATAAGTTTGATTTTGCTATTCATAGAAAAATAAAATGTGTTTTGATGAAATTCTAATCTCATTTCAATACTTTATTTTAAATTGATTTTGATATCCTTCTGAAAAATTGTAAATGTAAATTTAAGAGAGATTCTATGGTTCGCTTATTTTAAAATTATTTAATATTTCACTAATAAAAATAAAAAGAGTTTTTTATTTAGAAAATTGAAATGTGACATATAATTGTACTCAAAACTTAAAAATCAACAATGCTCATTTTTGAGAAGTTATGTTAATCTTATAAACGCGGTATGTAAAAAAAACCTTTGTAAACGCGGCCATTGGAAATAAAAAAAATAGTGTTAACCTTAAAATATTTCTTGATTTTTAATTGTTTTGATTTTGAAAATCATGGACCTTAAATTTAGTTTTGTTTTTACGTCCCACCTTCTATAAATTTTAAATTTAAAGATCCAATGGATATATCTAAGAATAAATATCATAAAGTATCTATCGGAAAATATCTTATTAAATGTATAAGAAAATACGTATTGTTTAGAGATTTAGCAAGATTGCATGTTATCAAACGAAAAACTTGTCACACATTTTAACTTACAGGATTTAAACATTTAAAATAGTTGTATCTCTCTTTTTAAATTACATTCAAATATTTGCAATTAGATAAATAATAACCTATTTTTTAAAGTAATGAGATGTTTTAGTTTTCTTATTGTAAATTCATCCATTGTTGTAACTTATTAAAATAAATTATGTTGCCATTTTTTAAATTAAGCAGTAGCATAAAATATAAAAAATATCAAAATGTATTAATTGAAACAATGCATCGTTTGGATTTTTCAACAATTAATATGATAGATAATTGATTCAATATAACTATAGTATGGATTAAAAGTTTAATATGGCCTAAAATATTAATTAAACATTAAATATTTTATCACAATTGCAGCCAAAAATAAATAATGGAAATTTCAATGTACTGTTTTGATAACGTCATATAACAAAACAGAATTCCCTTATTTCTGACATTATAGTTCAATGCTTAGAATAGATATAATTTTTTCCTTGTTTTCATTATTATTTAATAAATGTATAAATATAGTGATTACAACATATTATTTATTTGTATTAAGTTTGTCAAATATTTTGAATAGTAATTTCTTAGAAATTGCCATAATCACTGAAAAATATCTAATCGCTTTACGAAAATAATGAATAAAAGATATCATGGTTGCAAAAATATATTATTATAAGCTGTGGCGAATATTAATGAACAGAGATAAGCCTGTTTTAAATAATTCTTGCTTTATTGACATATGATGCCAAAAAAAACACAAGGAAGTTATTTTTTTTAATAAATGAGTTCTACAACATAGATAATGATTTATGGAATTATTTTAAAACTTAAACGAAACTTATATATATCTATGATGCGCTGTAAATTTTTCCTACCGTATAATGCCATGGATTTACCTAAATTTGAGAAACATAAATCAACGTGATATAAATTTTGATTGATTAATATTGATTTTGAAATTAATTATCATTTCGATTACCTTTTAACTATATCATGCATTTCTGAAAGATAATATTCCAAGAAAGATAAGTAATTAAAGCTACTAAGGTATTGGTAACTATACAAAAATTGTCTCTAAAGAGTTGATAATTCAAGTAATTTTGTATACATTTTAATTTTTAGAAGGACATATTTCAAAAAAATATGAAATACTTATCAATCATCATTTAATGTTTTAGTGATATATTGAGAGCATCTTTTTATAAATTACTTAATTAATTGCTAAAAACCAAGTTAGATTAGTGATAAAACTATTTGTTTCACGAGAATCATTATTAATAATTAGAATCATAATTAAAAAGCAATTAGGTATTACAATCATCTACAGTTAAATAATCATTTACTGATATTCTTTTTATTAGGTTTTTGGATTCATTAATAAAATGATTTTTCTTTTACTTGGAGAATTGTTTAGAATTTTGATTTTAAAATTCTTAAATTATTGCCATTATAAATTAATGACTTCAGTACACGAAAGATCATTTTCTCTAACAACTCACATTAAAGTAAATTAATCAATAGACAAGTATCATTTTTAATCTTTAATTAATTATTAAAATATTATACATAATGTGTCATTTACTTTCTAAACCCATGTGAAAAATTAAACTTTCAATCATAAATTTTTAGATCTATATAATGTAAAAATATGAACTTCTTTCTATACATTATCTATATAAATTTCTTCGTGCATTTGTATTCTTATTATTGAAGCATATACACTTATCCCTATCACATATTATTCCTTAGTTAATTTCTAAAATAGTACAGATTTTGGTAACATTTATAAGTTAAATGAAATAAATCTACATTTAAAAGTGAGTAAATTATCTTAGAATAATCACAATAGTCGAAAGTTTATTAATTTTTATTTTAAGTAAGCTTTAATGATGTTCGTCAGAATATGCTTAAATGAATTTCATTTAAGTATATTTATTTATAACACACATTTCGATATGTAATATTTTTTATTTATTTTCCGACAAATTTAAAGTGGCAATTAAATGTCCAATAAAATCTATATTAATATTTAATTTTTTCTAATAGAATAAAAAATACGCAATCATTTGATACTGAAATATGCTAATAACTACAAACAAAATGCAAAAAGTAAAATAAGCTTTTCTCAATTCAAAGTAAAATAAATATTTTGCTAGAGTGTCGATCATTTTCACAAGATTCTGTGTTGTTATGGTTGATATTCTTTTGCAAATCAAATCTAGATGTTTTTACAGAGTTATGCGAATTTTCAATATTTAAGTTATTTTCGACCCAGATTTCGATAGAAAATTTTCAAATCATGTCCTTCGCTCAGCAATATTCTCAGTTACAAAATCGGTGAAATGAAAATTATTCTCTTATTGAATATTATTTTATTTACAAATTATGAATCTGAATACCTTTCTGACTCTTTCTAAGTGCTTATGGAAGTAAAAAGTATATTTTACAACTTCTATATTTATTTAAATTCAATATGATTCAAATTCATATTTAAAATTTAATCAAATTTGATATTCTTCTATAAACATTCATATTCAGTTCAAAAGCAACAACATGTATATACTGCTAAATGAAGTATTCGAATACTTTTTTAAACAATAATTTGCTGTTTTATAATTTATCTGCATATAGAAACATAAACGAATGGGAATATAACTTTTAAAAAAGACAATTAGTTTCATCTCCAAAAGAACAGAAAAAATGTTTTTTCTCTAAAAAAAACTGAAAATACTATATATTTTATCACGCCATTTCTTTTTCTCAGTTTTCCATGTTATTTACAGAAAATATTAAAAGGGTATTTCAGCCTTTTTACTATTTTTTATACTAGCAAAAAACATTAAATTGTTTTGTTAACCAACATTATTTTATAATGTAACAAACAATATACACATTTCTTACTAAACATAAATGTAGATAACGAATTGTCTTCTTGCGTTACTTTTAGAATATTAAACCATAGTACTTAAAATTTTCTATAAAACTTTAACTATATGAAACATTCTTGCAATGTTTAATTTAAATATAATATTAAGTTATTATGAACTATTTTAGAATGCTAAAGTTATTCTATATTCCAAGTTATTCTGTTTCACTTTAATTGAGATGTTTAGAGTTGCTTGATGAAAATAAACATTGATATATTTATTAAAAAATAAACTAATATTAATATAACTAATATATAAAACTAATATACAAATAAACTAATATATAAACTAAACTAATATAACTAATATATAAATAAACTAATATATAAAAATAATATTAAACTATTCAGATGATGACTTTTAAAACATTTCAAAAATAATACCAACTTCTAATAAAAAAATATTTGCCTTTTTTATTGAACTTCTCCAGTATATATATACTACTTATAATTGCCTTTAGAACTAAAACCCCATAATGAATTTTTTTAAACGAAAAATTTTTGCTTTTAATTAAAATCACTTTATTTTAGAGGAAGATAATAATAGTAGTTAGATTTGTCTGAGCGAAGAGTAATGATGCATTCGCGTTATTTTGGGGAACATTTCTCAAACTGTGTGAGAAATTTACGGGAAAATACCATTTACCCTTGAGTGGTATTTTTAAACTTTAATGTATTCAACACACGTAAATCTTCACTTAAGAAAACCAAATAAGTTCCAGAACCTATAATTTTTCGGAAGCGGGAAAAGAAGAGCTAAGTAAGCGCAGATTTATTGTGATTGAATTTTAAAATGACATAACGCTTTTCAGGAAAATGTGTAAGCACATCTCTTTAAACCTTTTAATCCAGGCTGTGCGCGCTTCGACAAAATATTTTTCGGAATATGTAAAATTAAGATTAAATTAATGTAAAATTAAATTAAAATGTAAAATTAAAATTAAGATTCATTAAGATCTGTGTAATGTGTGAAGTAAATGTAAGTAAAGTAAATGTAAAATGATATTTGTAGTACTTAGAAATTATTAATTTAAAGTAAAGTAGTTAGATATATTAAGAATAAATTAATGTTTTGAATATAATAAGTATAATAAATATAGTATAATATATAATAAAATAGGTTTTATGAAAGTGCAATGTGTTACTAATTCTAATCGCATATGATGAATTTTTAAAATGATGATTATGAAAGTAAATGACAATCAGTTGCTCTTTACTCATTTACTGTAAACAAAACTGATAAATAATATCATTTATCGTATTATTTATAAGTAAGGTATTTATCGGTTTTTGAGGATTATAATGCTTAAGTATATCTTATTTACGGTTATAATTAAATAATGTTACAATTTCCACATCTGTTTTCATATTCAGTGTTAGGGTTAGTACTTAAAATTATGAAATATTGCATCTGGGAATAAATTCATGTTTAGAAATAAAGAGCAATTATATTTATAATGTACATGCATTAAGGAAACACAAACTACAACGACGGTTATTAAATATTTTTAAATACAATAAAGGAACAATTACAAACCACTCATATATATGCTGGAAAATATCACCAAACTGTAATTTTATATTTAATAAGTAATTCCAATTATTTATGTCCCAACAAAAAAATGAATATTTATTTGATATGCTGACTGTTAAATTACATAAATCTTACCATAATCTTATATAAATATTGAATTATGATTTTTTGGCGTAAGTCTGAATGCTATTAGTCATATGTTTTTTTTTTTTTTAAATCAGTAGGGAGCAAAAACTTACGATAAAGTACTTACATATAAATCAGTAAGTAAATATATGCTTACAGTTACATTTTTAAATTTATTGTTTTATGTTATGTTTTGAAGAAGAATTTGATTTAAATTTCATTAAATTTTTGTTGATTTGTATATTAAATTATTAAAATATTTCTAATTTCAATCTAAAATTTAAATTTTTTATCACTTTTAACAGGCAATATGATATATTGAAGAGGTAAAAATATTTACAAAGAAAAATCAATCTAATATTTTTTATCTTAAACTGGATTATATTTATCATTTTTAATTTCTTTGCAGTGAATGATTTATTTTGATTAGTGAAAATGTAA
The DNA here is from genome assembly GCA_037975125.1 of Latrodectus hesperus. Lineage (NCBI taxonomy): Eukaryota > Metazoa > Arthropoda > Arachnida > Araneae > Theridiidae > Latrodectus > Latrodectus hesperus. Next base: position 122,378,936 of record CM075851.1, read on the forward strand.
AATTAATATATTTGTATCCTATTTACAATAAAGGTAAGAAAGATATTTAATTTATTTTTATTTCTAAGCACTTTAAATCATATTATCCTTTTTTTATTAAAAATGAATAAAATGTAAATGATAAAAGATAACAACATTTAATAGGAATTCCACTTTTATATTTGATTAAACGGCACATTCTGGATTATCAGACATGCTTAGGAGCAGTTAAGTAGGGAATTTTTAAAATTGTGATTTAAAATTAATTTATCTTACATAAAATGCTAAAGTATGTCTTTTTTATCAGATAATGTTCAAGAATGCTACATTTACTAATAATAGCATTTATCACAAATTTTAGTAAAATATTGCTAAGGCACGCATTTTTTTTAACATATTCCTTTGCCAAAAAATGTCAAATGGCCTTGTGATACGAAAAACAAGTTGTTCGTTATTATGTATGACATACGGGTACTTGCTTCACACCAGCAACTACCTTATGATCACTGTCGCAGCTCATCAATTAATTCACCTTTACTTTTGCCACCCAGAAAGACAATTAAATTAATTCACAATCACGTGATATACATCTTTTTTTTTACTTTTTGTCTTTTGCTGTTTTTAAAAATTATAGCTTCCATTTATCAGACTTGTGCTTTTTTCCACATTTAAATTCATCCTCTTTCACTCTATTTTCATAAACCTATGTCGATTTTTTACAGGATTTTATTGTTCTGGGAAAAGTTTTCATTTTTAGTTTTTTAAGAATACATTTTTAAAAAATTCTTGAAGTGTGAGAAACAAATAATTAATTCAGAAATGTGTTAAAGTAGAACGGAAATTACAAAAATAGAACAATGCAAGTTAGCCAATATTCAATGTGAAATCGTGCAATAAAATAATTTTCTGTGATGGGTAAAAATATTTTAGAAATTAGTTGTTTTATAGAGTATATACATGCCTCAAAAATAAATCTAGTTTAAGAGAAAAGACTGGTACAATCTTCATCCCAATTATTTCTAAATACTTTTATTATTACAGTGAGTAAATTCCATTATATTTAGAAGAATATGTACAGTGATAAAATAGAATTTCTCATGAAAATTATTAAAACTTTAATAAAAAAAACTAATACTTTTATTTATAGTGCAATAATTTCACACTTTTTATGTTTTTTCTGATTATTTAAACTATTCTTATTAAAAATTATGCACGCTGTAGAAAAGTATCGATTTGATTTTATAAGTGCATTTCTCTTCTAACAATCTATTAATTTTCTAAATTTGAGCATCTTGTGCAGAAAACCTATACTGTATTAATGAAACATACAAAGATGAGATAGTGTGGAAGATATTAAGTAAATCAAACTGTGATAGACAATTCTAGTTTTTATGATAGACTTAAATGAATATTTAAAATTATAATAATACAAATATATATAAATTACACTTAAAACAACAGAGAGAGTATTCTTACTATTATTAAAAATTTAATTTTCGTTGTTATATAATAATTTCATTATTAACTATTTTCCCTGTTTTTTAGATACATGATATTTAATTTTCAAATACACAAAAATTAATCATTAATGAAAAAAAAACAACACCAAAACGTGAATATCAAAATTATTTATGACTTATTTGGAAATATTCTTATGAATATTTGAAATAATCAGACATTAAATAATTCATATTGCTCTCAAATGTTAAGAAAGTTTAAATACATTACATGACTACTAACTAAATACATAAAAACAAAAAAAGTAAATTGCATATAATAAAAATATTTAGATTATAAAATGAATACTTTTTCGATAAAATATTTCGTATGTAAAATTTTTTCTATTTTCTATAAAATGCTTTTATCTTTTTCTATAATTCATAAAGTATATAATTGTAATTTGTGCTTGCAGTTGAGCCAGTTTTATATCATATAAATTACTGAATTTTAAAATTTAAACATATACATCAATGTTGTTTAGGATTTTTTTCAGCCCAAGGCTCTTCTAGGAAACTTCTAAAATATCAAGAGATTTCAAGTATAACATTACCTGAATAAAACATTTCGTTCAAATTGAAGACTGTTTAACTAGCTTAAAAGGAAGGGAACTCTCCCTTTTTTTTCTTACATCATTCAATAAAATTCCATCAGAATAATTGTTAAAATACTGGAATACTGTCTAAATTGATTGAAATGATGTACTTCGTTGGCTTCTCAAGATCATTGGTATTACTGTACTTGCATCATGTTTGAATATACAACATGCTGTTTGTACTTACATTCTAAAAAATGAATCAAACTCTTCTGTGAATGAAAGAAATACACATCGAGAATAAATTCCTTAAAATTGTTCTATTTATTTACTTATATTTTTAAATTCTTTGGACTTTTTGTTGCTGAAAATACTTTTTACCGTTAAAATTTATATTGTAAGGAGCAAAGCGGTATACTTAGTATGTACTAACGCGCACACACATGTATACATATAGATAACACACACACGCATATTGAAATTTGTTTTGAGAAATATATATTTTAAAAATATGTTGAAATGTCCACTTATTCAAACAATAGCTTTCTATACAAGACTTAGGGAGGGTGTTATATCTGAATTTAATTTATTAACAAGACATCACTACAGTAAAGTAATAGTTGACTTGATATCAAATATCATTAAGGATATGTTTTTAGTGGGTTTGGCAGTTTTAGATTTATAAAAACCTTATGAAGGAAAGCCATGAACAATTATATAAGCTAATATAATTTAACAAAGCAATGATAAACGTTTTCTTTTGTGAGAGATAAAAATAATGGTACAGGTGCCGTATAATCCATGATTCCAAATTCTGAATTTTTTGGCGACGAAGAAATGTTGTTAAGATGAGGTATCGTGACGTGAGCTATGATGTAAATACTAGAGTTACCAAAATTGAATTTTCTGCATAATTCTTATAGGTCTCCATATGTATGACGTAAAAAAAACAAGGTTGCCAGATACATAAGAAAATCCGCCAAAAAATCATCAATCTCAGAATTTGGCGCGTGGATTATGCGGGACCTGTGCCAAAATAATTTTTCTGAGCTCAAGTTTGTTATCTTGAGATATGTAAAATAATAGTTTTCCTTTCGTATCCTTCCTAATTTTAACTTTTATTTTTTAAACTTCAGTGATTGGAGAAGTATAATTTGATTTGTAAAAAAGTAGTATTTGACATACACAATTGGAAATGAGTTGAAAAATATAGCAAAATAATTTACTGAAATTTTCTTAGCGAAACTAATTGATTTGTAACAAAAGCAATATTTTAATTTTAGAAAGTGTTAGCGTTTTGCATTTACAGAATGTATTTTCTTTCAGAATGCTTTTATTATCTTTAAATAATGAAAATCTTAATACGTTTTAGTATAGTTTTTGAAATACAATATTAACAGATTGTGGTGTATTGTTTCTTTAAATAATCCATGCTGACTCAAAAGTTTTTAGGAAAAAGAACAGAGGAACTATTTATGTTTATATATTTGTAATAATTCTTAAACTTTCCATTTAATTTAAATGAATATATTTTCTAATCCGTTAAAATAATACTTAATACTTGTCATTTCAAACAAAGATGATTCATAAACTTAATTTAATTCATCATAATAAATCTATTATAAATACATGCATACGTTTATATATCTCTATCTATCTATCTATCTATCTATCTATCTATCTATATATATATATATATATATATATATATATATATATATATATATATATATATATATATATATATATATATATATATATATATATTGCATTAACTTTATTATAAATTTATTTATTTAAACTAGTGTATTCACTTCTCAATACATGTTAAGGTTTTAAGTAACAACTGTGCTTACTTTATGTCTTTGTACACGAGACATGGTGAAAAAATAGATGTAAGATATTTTATCTGCTCCTTTGAAGTGAAATTTTATCTACCAGATTAGTACTGCTTGCTAGAAAGAAAATGTTAAAAAAGGTTTGAGGAAAAGTACATTCTAACAAGAAGAGAAAAACCTTTGAGAAACTTTGTCCAAAAATATGATCTGAAGTATTTTATTCTAGTAAATTGATTTCTTTTAACAAAAAAATATCTGTATTGCAAAAAGTAAATTAAAAAATTTGTTAAATATGCATTTTTATGATTATGATTCTTTGAGTGTGTACAACAATAGTTTAATAGTATATAAACAAACAAAAAAGGAATCAAAGTAGCCATAAGAGTTGTAAAACAGTTTTTATCATGATACAACGAATCATGATGATCATTACTTTTTATCAATGATACAACGTATCATGATGAAAACTGCCTTATTACTCTTAAGCATGATTGCTAATACACACGTTTCTTATTTTCCTATGAAAGTTTGAGTCTGGAACATAAAAATATGCTTATGTAATACAATATAAATTTTTTTTCAGCTTAAAAATGTTTCATTTATATGCATTATTAATGGCCAATTTTCTTCTAGTATTTAAATCTCCAATTACACTAAATTAACATAATTTGTATACGCTTAATTTTAAAATTTATCTCATAATGTTGAATTGATTTACAATACTTCATGGAATTTTGATTAACTAGTGATATGTTTTGAATTAAGTGATACTAGAAGAACTTGGATAAGGAACGAAAACTTAATAAGAATGTTGTCATGAATGTTTCGTAATGATCATTTCATTCCCCTTTCATGCATTCGTTTCAGTTAATGATAGTTATGAAGGAAATCAGATTTAAATGTCCTTTGTATTTATTGCTCAGGAATTTAAATGATTTTAAATATACCTTAAATATACATTTTATCTATATTTAAGGCAAATCCTTTGGATTTTAATAATTGTACTCTTATCTTTGATTTTACAAAGTACTTATACTGTGATAAATTTTTATGGATGCCTAAATAGCTTTAAACACGTAAAAATCAAATAATGTATTTAAATTATATAAGTACTGTAGAAGTTATGAAATGTATTTCTGATTAATATTTGTATACCTATTACTTCTGACTAACTGAAAATACTGAAAACAATAATTAGAAATTGTTTTCTGTAAATGAAAATTTTGATTTTGCATTTGAATTGAAACTCAAAATCAAACTGATCAAAAAATATTTTATTAAAAACTGAAGTAAAAATCAGCAATGAACACCTTGGTACTCATATCTAAATATATTTGTTGCTACTAAAATGTAAAAATTTGACTAATGCTCAGTTAATATTCATTTATAAGCTAAACGTAAAATATAATTATTCTGTACATTTATTGATATTTTTATTTCATTTAATTTTTTATATCATATCAGAAAAAGTTACTGAGTCCAGAATAAAAGAAATTTTTTCACAGTAGTTTGTTATAGTTTGTAAATCAGTCAATTATTCAAAAATGATTATTATTGCATAAGAAAATGTTGTTTAAAAGCAATTCTTCATGAACTCGGATGCTAAAAAGGTAATTAAAAAATCTCAGGATATTTGCACTATCCAAAACTACATTTTTGCAAATATTATTCAGAAAGCAATACACTGAATGCTAATTTCATGCAGAATCTGTTATTAATACTTTACTATAAAAGCTTCTAAAATAACTATAATGTTAAAAAATTTAAATATGACTGCTAACAACTTCCACACGTATTATATAAAATTGTTATTGTTCCAGAAAATTACTTGAAATCAAAAGCAATTAAAGTTCATTGATTTAGCTTAAATGAAAGGAATTGAGATTTATTAAAAATGCTCTTATTTTTGTCTTTAATAAATTTTGTTTCCATAAAATAAAGGGAAAAGGATTGAAATTAATTAAAGGATTAATAATAATAATAATAAAGTTAACTGAATCTTTATATATTTTGAATATAATATATTATTTTTGAATACAACGAAACCTACTGTCTTTTTCATTAGAATTCGATAAGAACTTAATTGTACTCATGCACCAAAAGTTTTCATATTTTATTTTGAAATTTGCTTCATATAATATGATTATATTATGGATAACTCTACTGCATATTAAGAAATCATTCATTATAAAGATCACTTATTATGAGAGTGAAAGATATTTTAAACTACTATATTTAATTCTCAGTCTCTTAAATAATGCATATATGATTTATTCATTTTTATATTTACAACATGCATCAGAATTAGCCTGAAAAGCATAATTGAATAGCAAATTATCATGTGTAAAGTAATTTAGAATTTCGAATATAATAAATTCATTCATTAATTAAAACTTAGTAAATGTATTCATTTGAAGTTGCTAAATTAAGTATAAGGGATAGATAATTAAATTATGTGAGAGTAAAACATTTTAATTTATTCAAAAAGTATTGGTAAAATATTTGAATAAGGTTAGGAAGAAGTTAAGAGTTATTAATATTAATTGGGTGAAGTTTTACATTATTTAAGATTTACATTCAAAAATTAAGAAAATGTAAAAATAGAGTTAAATATTCTATTCTGAAACGGGAGAGAAACTATTTTAAAATTGATATTACATCACAGTAGAAATGCGTCATAGAGACAGTTGCTGAGATCAGAGAAAGTGGGTAAAATGAAAAGTGTCTGTTCTATTGACTTGAAACAAAATTATACTGTTGAAATTGAAATTATTTTAAAAACTGCTGAATTGAATTTCGATTAATTGTAAAAGTTAAAAACTATTATATTAAACTTTTTAAAGCAATTATTCTGCAAATCAATAATGCATCCGAAGAAGATTACTTTAAAATCGAGATTAAATGTCAGTTTTCTCAATATATTCATTAACTGAAACAATTAATGTCAATATAAACAGTCCAAATATTGCTGCAAAAATCATCTTCATCTATTAAATTTAGAACAATGAAAATTTTAAAAAAATATTTTTTACAGTAGATATTTACATCGTTATTACTAATTTTTTAAAACGTGCTTTATTATCACCTCATTTGAATATGTGAAAACTGAAAAATCTTCAAAATATAATGAAAGATATTTACTATTTTAACAATTTTTAAAAGAATGTCCTTTCTGATTACCCAGTTCAATGTTCGATAACTTGAATCATTTCGTATGTAACATCAAGGAACCTAATAGTTTAAGCACTTTCTTCATTAATTGATTATTTACTTCTTGATGGTTTGACTGATTTATTCAGTGTCATTAAAGTTAAATATTCTCTTAATTTCAAAAAAGTAAACGAAAAGCTATGTGTTTTTAATTGTATTGCTTGCTTTCCTGAATAGTTTGAATTATTTATTTTGCATCACTTTCAAAATGCATCATATTCTGATAGATGGATTTCAGTATCTTTCGCGTGAATCAATTATAAAATTTATTTGTTATTGCTTTAAATCCATTTTTAATCTTACTTTCGAAATACCATTTCAAGCAAAATTTGATAACTACAAGGACATCAAAATTTCCTCTTTCCATTTTGTATCATTTTCCAAACTGTAAATTCATCAAAGAATTCACGTTCCTCGGTAATATTTTGAAAGTTTTCACATCACCACTAAAGTTAAAGTCTGCAGATTAATGTTGCATAAGAGATAAGTATTCTGTTTTGATTTATCATAAACATTGACCTCAAGATAAACAGTAGAACCGGTACCAAAAACGGGGTATTATGCTCTACATTTTTAGCTATTTTTCTTGATTCAATTAATACGCCACTCAACTTTCATATTTAAGCAAAGGTCCTTAAAATATCTTGTCTTTTGATAACTTTCCACTAGTTAAAAGTGGATGATTTAATCAATAATGTATAATCTTACCTACTATAAAGTTAATATTTTTTGATATTTGATATTTTACTTTCAAAAAAGTATTTGATCACTTGTATGCATTTCAAAAGCAAACATTTTTGAAAAACTTAACCACTATCCTGTAGCTTGAAAAGAAATTGAGTTCTTTTCAGCCTTTAATTATCTTTGTTGCATACTCGATAACAAAGTTCTTAAGATTTCAAAAATAAACACTACTTTTTAATTTGTTACAAAATTTCTAAATTTTGTTCAAGGATATACTTGGATTTTGTAACCCATTCATTAGAAAATTGAATTATTTATTAAAATTGTTATATTTACAAACGCTTAAATATGTATTTACACTTTTATGTGCACCTCTATGCAGTCAAGTGAGATATATTTGGAATGAGCTAACTTCAGTCGTATTTAATTAAGAGTTTTTATCACAGGAAAATTTCTTTAATTTTCTAATCTCATTCTTAAAAATCCTGGAAATTAAGCATTTAGAGTTATATCGTTGTATGATGATTCATAATATTTAATTTGAACACATATTCTTCTCTTGTACTACAAATGCAACTTGGAGCTTTTAAAAGAAAATCAATTAAAACATTTAATGTTGCACATATAAATGAATTGAACAATAACAGACATCACTCTAAGCAGCATTTTACTACCCGAGTAACGCTGGATATTTTCAAGTTACTCATCAAACTTGAACTATTTTCATCTGATTTTGCAGAATTAAATATTTTTTCTTGAAAATACATGCATAATTTTCCTCAATAGAAATGATTATTTATTATCATAGCCATGAACTTCAAAAGAAAATTAGTAATGAAACAGGGCAAATATAAATTTCATTTTTCCTATATATTTTGTCTTAATTCTCAATACCCAATACTTAATGAAGCATCTTTGTTTAAATGCAATCCAACAAGGTATTCATTATTCCTTTTTTCCATTTAATATACGAGATGAATTTTGCTAAACAAGAAGAATCAACTTCCTTTTTTAAACACAAAAACTGTGCATATTTTTTTAAATTTGACTCAATGAATCAAAATACTCAAATGCATAAATTTAATTTAAAATTATCAGTTAAAAGAATTGTATTATGATTTTGCAAATATTGATGATTTAATGCAAATATTGATGAAGGTACTTTCATGTTAGTTTTTGAATACAATAACTATCACATATGAATTTCAAGGAAAATTAAAATATAATACTATAATTGATTCAAACAATATTGTACATTGTACTATCTATTCAGATATTTTACAGATTTTAGTGAAATTATTTTCTAATTAAAGGAGTATGCTGACTAGAATTTTATCATACTGTAAAATCAGTTGATTTCTGACTTTGAAATGATTACATAAATATATCAATGAAGTATATAATATAAACTTATTGATAAAATATTCAGGGGTTTTATTTTAAATCATTATTAAGTTATAACTAAAGATCATCTGTTTATCATTTATTTTAAAACTCTGCTTTAATGATATAAGTGCAATTTTCATGAAAAAGTTATTAAAAATGTTTGATTAAGTGTTTGAAAGAGAAATAAATTGTAATACAAAGTATTATAAAATTATTTTATTTTTAGTATTTAGAAATTTTATATTACTACTCTAATGTTTCATGTATAGTAAGAATAGCAATATGCAAAACTAAAATCAAAGTAATTAAATGAGAAAATATTTTAAGACTTTATTTAAGAAACGATCTAAATACTTGTTTTTAAGTGTAATTAGAAAATTATGTTAAAAATGCAGCTCTATCAAAGTTAAGGATTAACCTGTAAAATTATTAGAAATTAATAAATGTTTAAAAGCCAGTACTTTAAATGCATATAGCAAATAAATTATAAATGGGAATATTTAAATTCTCTTCAAGTGTCCGAAAATGTGTTATTATAAAGGAAACAAAATTCTTAAGAATAGAATGAACATAACTTTAAGTATTTTAATATTTAGTACTTCATCAGATTTTATATTTCGAATTTGTGTACATTTGCAATTAGTGCTAGCACAATGTAATACACTTAAAAAAGGGCTAAAATTGTTAGCATAACATCTATCACAGGTATTATCAGGGAATTAATTTATTTGAAGATGTCTACACAACAGCAAATTATAATGATGAAATAAATATGAATACATATGTTAAATACGATCGTTTATTAAAAATAAGGGATACAATAAAATGCTATGAAGATAATAATTTGTTTCACTTAGAAATATGATAATGTTAAATCTGTAATAGCTATGAATTATATGCAATTTTATCGCGTGTGAATAACTTCGCGTGCTAATAGTTTTGCATATTAAAGCACTCAGAAATATTTGGTAAATAAATTTTAACATAGTAGAGGCTTGTAAACTAATATTTCACTGAACTTTAAGACTTGTTTTATTTCCAACAGAGTATTTTTCATTAATTAAAAAGATGTGATTTATATAATCCATTCTATTCTATTCTACTAAAATTTTATTTTAGTGGTATAATAACACTGTGAGCATTTTGTTATTCGCGTTAAATTTTGAAAAATAAATTTTTCCGTTCAATATTTTTACTGAATTATTATAAATTAAAAACAATGTTAATTGTTTTTTAATTTTATATTTAATTTGAATTCAGATATTTTTAATGAAAAATTATATGAAAGTAAGTAAAAACCCGCAGAAATTACTCTATCATTTAATCTTTGAAAATATTATTTTGAAGGTTTTTAGTTATTGATATTAAGAAAGAAATGTAATATATATAAGTTTGTCAAGGTAATCTTTAGCAAACTTATAAAAATTTTATTCCATATTTCAAAACGTTGGGAGGGATTTTTCTGAAAATAAAATTTTTGAACTCTTTAAGTCATTAATAATATAGTGTCTAGAAATCAGCTTTCATTTCAGAAGAGAAAACATATGTTAAATGATATTTTGTCAGAAATTATTTTAGCGGGGATTTTGTGATATCTTCATATTTATATTCTTCTATATATTTTAGTATAGTTTTTGGTTCACATATATTTAATTAGCTTGTAACAACTTACCTATATTCTTGTAATTTATATATTTGGGCAGACAAAAAGTGTACGTTTTAATTTTTCCCTACGATATGATATTTATATTCATGATAAATATATGATAAGAAATAAATCCAACATAGAAAATAAACTGCATGCTGGAAAACATTATTCCTTTATAGTTGGTTATAAAATCATCGTTATATTTACACAGATACTTTTGTTATATTATTGAATCATATCAATCTGTCAAATGTTTTAAGGATATTTTTGAAATTAATTTTTATTGTAAATCCTAAAAATCAGAATTCATTAATGAAGTAGTAATTACTAATTCATAAAACATTTAATTTATTTAATGCGTTAGTAATAAAATATTTATTGAAAACATATGATTTAATATAATTTGAAAGAATATTATTGATTTCAATATGCATGACTGAAATGACGAAATTTACAGTTTGAAAGTGAAAAATTACGATAAATAATACAAAAAAGATTATACTTTTATTTTCAAAAATTAAATTTTTGTTAACTTAAATATTCTAGCATAGATTTAAAGTATATCTGTAAAATATCTGGTTTTGAAGGCATTATTTTTCAAAATAAAGTTTGTTCGTCGAAGAACTAGAAAATTGTTTTAGTTTCCTCCTCGAAACCTGGTCTTAATTTCCTTCAACACAGTACTTTTCAATTGAATCTGCTAAACGCAGCTGCCGTTATTTAATGAACTAAGAAAAATTGAGTCCTTTCCATTTAGAAATATTTGTTTCAATTCAATTGCTTTTTTGCCACTCTTTCAAATTCAAAAAGACAATTGAACTTATTTTTAGGGAAAAATTTTGTTTTTGTTCTAGAAATCGTGAATTAAAAATGTACATTTAATATATTGTTCTCTATCAAATCATTAAAATTCTCTTAGTTTTCTTTTTATATAATCAATACAATTTACTCTTGTTCTAAGTTTTTGTAAGTACACATATTTTAAAAAGTATAAGTGTAACTGAAATTTGTTTTAGTTAATTTTATCATATTCAAATAATGTTACAGTAAATAAATTTGATCTATTTGGAGCAATCTAATTATATAATTCAAAGCTGCATTTTATAATTTAAAAACCTTATATTTTTCTAGAACTTCTAATTTATGACAATCAGTATTATGAATAATAGTATATATTTTACAATTCATAATTATTTATCAGCATACTGTTTGATCAATTGCAATGGTAATTGTTCGAAAATTGATTTGTTAAATTATATTATTACTATTATATATATATATATATATATATATATATATATATATATATATATATATATATATATATATATATATATATATATATATATATATATATATATATATATATATATATATATATATATATATATATATATATATATATATATATATATATATATATATATATATATATATATATATATATATATATATATATATATATATATATATATATTATATATATATATATATATATATATATATATATATATATATATATATATATATATATATATATATATATATATATATATATATATATATATATATATATATATATATATATGTAGTTAATATAAGTATTTTCGAGTCTTTAATAAAACTCCAACAAACTACTGCTTTTTTCAAAAGTGCAGATTCGAAGCAAATTAAATATGTCTTTTATTAACTGTGTTTTAATAGATGAATGTTTGACTTTGAAGAATAACAAATTCTAAGAATTCAATATGTAATCTTACATTGAAACACCACTATTTTGCATAAATACACTTTCAATTCTTTTTATGATGTATTTATTTAATCACCTGAACACAATCCTTTTTTAATATAAGTACCATATATTATGCAGAAATATTTTTAATGAAATTTCGTAATGATCAATCTTCAAACAACTTCAAAACTAAAAATATATATACATAAGCTGGAATTCAAAATTGCACATTAATATTCACTAAAAGTGTTAGATAATAACTTCATTAATTTTCTAGTGTACTTTCAATGGTACAGAAGAAACTTTCCAAAATAATTTGCAGCAACTTTTAAGAAAAATACATAAATAAGTCACAATTGTATTCTAGTGTCGCCATTATTACAACTTGCTGCAAATAGCTTAGAAAATTTGCCTGATATCAGTTTGATCTATATATCAACAATAAAATTCGTAGTGTTCTTTCTTTTGCAGTAAACTTACAATTTTAATTTTTCATTGTCGAAATATATTGTATATTATTTCAATTAAACTATATTAAACTGTGTGGTGGTGGTGATGGTGAAACTAATCCCCATCTGGTCTAGTTCCACTAGACCAGATTCATGAGATCAAAGACAGCCAAAAAGTCCAAAATCAGATGTGACTCATGGTAAAGGGGAAAATTTGAAAGTTTCTGTTGATCCGGAGACCTGGAGCACCTTGTCCTATGTTAGAACCTAAGGTAGAAGTCTGACTAGGCTCCAATGCCTGCAGACCTTAGCTGAGCATATTGGAACGACCTTCACGCCTTGGGTGACCGACCAGGAGATTACTCTCCCGACGTACTTTACCCGTTCCGCCCAGGTACACCCCCTCGCCGGCTATACGAGCACTCTTTGAGGTGGCCTGCAGGACTTGAGGGGGATTAAACTGTGTAAAGGTTAAGATGAAATGAGAGAACACACACAATTAAGTTATTTTCTTATTTTCTTAACTTAAACTTATTTTCTAATTTAAAGATATGATTTCAAAGTGGTATTTTTGTAATAAAAAAGATGCATATGTGCTGACAATTAATAACCTTAAGCATTTATTTCACAAACATATTTTTATACATTATTAATATATTACTATAATATAGATAAACATTTCACTTCTTTGTGTATTTTTTATTGGAAACCTTAAAATTATAGAATTAATCAAACTATTTTAACATCTATTCTGTATTGTTTATTTATTTTTACGATATTTATTACCAAAAAGTATTTACAAAAAAGTACTGTACTGCGTCTAAGTTAGTGTTGAATAGAAGTTAGTAAAACAATCTTGTAAAAATCCCAAGACTTTTATTCGTAACAGTTTCAACAAAATACAGGCGATTCTATAGTTGTAGAAGTCACAATTACACAAATCCAATTCAGCTAATACAACAGGAAACATCTTCCAAACACAGAAATCTCAAATACTTCAGGCAGACAACAGCTTGTATGCACTAGACTAGAATTCACGATTGATTGTCTTCACTAACTAAGCGCATACTCTAACTCTTCTGTGTATGGCAGTGTAATTTATAAAGAACTTGGCGTGAAAATCTAAGAGTTTCACCAAGATTTCTGAAAGGTTCTCAGCTATCTCAATAGATGTTGGTCCTAATGTTTCGGTGAGGGATTTTTCCAGAAATATTAAGCACTCGTCAAGTTGCCAGGAATTTTGCCATTGGTCGCAAGTCCCCAAATCATTAAAAATGCCGTTTTTAACCGAGAATATGCGTAAAGTATGTTTTTTTACCTAAAATCTTAATATTTTAGATCTGCTTTAGATATCGTGAAATTAATAAAAATAATATTCATAAATTTGTAACAATATATAAAACAATTTGATCAGATATTAATTTTTTAACCATGTGTAAACAATTTGTTTCGATATTTTTCAATAATAACTTTTCTGTATAAATATGTTACTAAAAATAATTATATTTCATTCGTGGTTATAAATTACGTAAATAAAAATTTGTTTGATGCAGAATGTTAGCGATGATTAAAAATTATGCAACTGTTTTACAAATGAAAAGAGAAAAAATTCAGAACTTTAAACTATTTTTAACTTACATAATTTAAGGAATAAACTGCTATTATACAACAATTATATATTATAAATTTTATAATCTAAGTAGGATAGTTATTAAAATTAGTTAATAGTTATGTAAAATAAAAATAACGTTATATTTTACCGAATCACATGCACAAAATGTTGTATTATGTTTTTATATTATCTTTATTAATGGAGTAAAAGTAACACTTCATTGATAATTTTCGTTAATTTAAAAATGAATTTAAACAATAGTAATACTCTAATAAAAACGTCAATAAGATCTTAAGTTTTATCAACATATTTTTTATTTCTGAAAATGTTTGCAAAACAATAATATTATTTTTATTTTGCTATATTAATGATGATTAAATTAAGAAATATTCAAAATATTTAAGATATATTTCAACAGAGAATCATTAAAAAAATATTGTTAACAACAAATGCCAATTGTACATTTCGCATTATTAGTTTATGTAAAATTTAATTTGTATATATATATTTTTGATTTTCGAAAACAATATATTTTAATCACATATTCTTTCTCATAAACGCATATGAATATCGATGAAAAAGTTAACGATACTTTTCTATTTTCCGTAATTTTTATTTCCTTTCATATTATTTCGGTTATTTCTTCCACTATTTTATCAGTAAAAATATCCGCATTCTCTCAGAAAAATAAATTATATTTCCTTATTAACAATTTATATTCCTCCCTTCAGCTATTCAGTTTCCTACCTTTAAAAATAAAGAAATTTTAATCTTAGTTTATTAAGAAAATTAAATATTCACATTATTTAATTAATTTATAATTTTATATGTATGCAAGAAAAAAATGATGTTCATACAGAAATATATATTTTATTTTTCAAAATGTTTTTACATAATATTTTATTTTTGCATATGCGTCAGGAAAATAGTTTAATAACTGTTTTCAAATGAAACTCAGCTTGTTTTTAAAATTTGTACATTGTGTGCTATAACTTACTATAGCATAAATTTATTAAAATTACATCAATATTCTCAAACACTTTTTTTCATTAATGAAATAACTTAAATAATTAAAAATGATTTCTAAAAAAATGCGTTGGAAATAAATGGATTAAAAAGTTTCTTTAGAATTCAGTTACTCTAAGTTTAACAAGAAATAAATTGTTGGTACCTCTACCTAAATGCAATTGTTCTTAACCATAATTTTCTTTGATATTAAACTAACAAATCTTGAATAAGATAATTCCTAAAATTTTGCACTCTTCCCTAAAATGATTCAGGTTGTAAAAATGTTTTAACTCAAATATATTCATAGGTATACATACAAATTTTCATTTTAAACACATTTGTGCCATATCACTTCCAAAATAAATTTTATTCATATTAAAACATTTATGATGAAATTTTAAATCCCAAATTAAAATTGTTCATTCTAGATATGAACGGAAGGATTCAAATTATAGCGTACAAAATTTATTTATGGTGAAATTAACTTTATATTTCCTTTTTTAAAAAAAAATTATGTGTTTAACAATTTATAAAGAATAATATCAATTCAGAAAATATAATTTCTGTTTGTGTCAAACTTTTTGTTAGTTAACAAAAAATCAGCTAATTCTGAAATGATAATAAGTGAATTTTTTAAAATCATAAATTTATTTTAAATATTATTTTAAAAGCATATTTAAAATTCATTTATAAGATATTTTAATGAAAAAAACATAAAAAGTTTGTTAAATATTAATTCTATTGTTAATATTTTTTACAAATGTATTATTTGGTTACTATAAATCAGCTGTTTTTAACCTATGGGTCGCGAAGCATATTTCTTGGGTCGCGCTGAGTCGAACCAAAAAAGTTAGTAATACACCCCAAATAATAAGTAATACCAACACCTCCTAGAAGAGTTATTCCCTAATACAAGTTATACCCTAATACAATGTTTCGGTTTTACCGCTCTTCGCGAATGGCCTTCCGGAAGTGACGTCCAATTCCTGTCCTGAGGCTTTCTCTTCTAGGGGGTGTTGGTAATACGTACGCCATTGCTTTGCATGCACGCAGACTCAGTAAGCTCTCTGTCAAAAACTCGTTTCTGCATATTGTGTTGTGAATAACAGTGAAACGTGAATACAAGTATTTTAGAAACAAATTTTGTCTTATTATTAATAGTGGAGTGATCAAGCTGCAGTGCGTATTGTAAAATTGTAATCACCCTAATAATGGCAAAACGTGAATACAAGGAAGCATTTTTAGAATTAGGTTTTACTTGCATTTATTATCGAGGAGTGAACAAGCCGCAATGTGTGTTGTGCAGTGAAATATTAAGTAATGAATCGATGAAACCGTACAAACTTAAAAGACATTTTGATGCAAAACATAAAACTTTTTCCTTTGAGGGAAACGATCGTACTTTTTTCGAAAGAAAAGAAGCCCATTTAAAAAGACAGCGTTTGGATGCACCAAGTAGTAATGATTTTATAAATTCTGCGAAACAAGCTACACTTGCTTCTTTTTATATGGCTTGACATATTACAAGACAAAAGAAACCCCATAATATTGCTGAAAAACTTATAAAACCTGCTGCCATTGACATGGCACGTATCATGTGCGGAGATGAAAGTTCAAAGAAATTACAAATGATACAATTCGTTTACGAATTAATGATATGTCATTTGATATTAAGAATCAACTTATTTCTGCTATAAAAATTGCTGGTTTATTTAGTATTCAACTGGATGAAACGACAGATGTAAGTAAAGATGCTCAACTCATGGTTTACGTGCGGTATCCAGGTTTAACAGATATACAGGAGGACATTTTATTTTGTTGACCAATGTCAACAACAACTAGAGGTGAAGATATTTTTCTTATGGTCGATTCGTTTTTTAAAGAAGAAGGATTAAATTGGAATCAGTGTTTCAGTATTTGCACCGAGGGTGCAGCTGCCATGACAGCATCTCAAAAGGGATTTTCGACAAGAGCTAAAGAAATGAATCCACAAATTATATCGATTCAGTGTTTGTTACATAGACAAAATCTTGCTTCAAAAAAATATCACCCGAGTTATGTATCGTTTTGGATGAAATTGTTGCGGTAGTTAATTTTATCAAATCAAGAGCTCTTAACTGTAGAATTTTCCGTGAACTGTGTTTCGAATTTGGTGCAGAATACGAACATTTATTATATTATTCTGAAGTTAGATGGCTGTCCCGGGGCAAAGTTGTTCAAAGAGTTTTAACATTGCGGACAGAAGTCGAATTTTTTTGAGAGAAAAGAAACACCCATTAGCATCTAAATTTTCCGAGTTGAAGTGGATTACTCAAGTTGCTTATTTGTCAGATATTTTATTTGAAATAAATAATCTAAATGCGTCTATTCAAGGACGTAATCATACTATTATTGAATTAACTGAAAAAATTACATGTTTTAAAAATAAACTCAAATTGTGGAGAAATAAGGTTGAAGTAAAGAAACTTGCCTTATTCCCGACTCTTAATTTACTTGTTGAAGACAATAATATTGATATCACAGATTTTGAAATACAGAAAATTATTATTAATCATTTAGAAAAACTAATAGCAGACTTTGATCGATATTTCCCTGTAGACGATGTTTTCAAACATAATTGGGTTCTAATGCCATTTAATTTTGATGTAAGTGATTTGCATGAGGAATTTGTTAATATTAATCAATTTCAAGAACAATTAATAGAAATACAAAGTGACCAAGCACTTCGATACAATTTCTACAAAAACACTGAATCTATATGTGCTTTCTGGTTAAAATTAAAAACCGAAAAGCCAATGATTGTCAAAGAAGCCCTAAAAGTATTATTGCCCTTTTCAACAACATATATGTGTGAGGTTGGTTTTTCGGCTCTGTGTGTAATCAAAAAAATTACCGGAACAAGTTAAATCCTGAAAATAGATATAAGGTGCTCCCTGACAAGCATTCAACCGAGGTTTGAAGATCTTTCAAAATGTATTTAAGCACAAGGTTCTCATTAAAACTGTATGACTTGCATTTAAAATTTAAAAAACTTAACATATGTATTGATATTTTTTTTTTTTTTTTTTTTTTTTTTAGGAATAAGTTAAAATGTAAATTATTTTCAAAAAGTTATAAATATATTTTAATTTGGTCAATACAAATTATTAAAAACACTTGATTATTAATTAAATTTTCCTTGGATCGAAAAGTACTTTTGTTTATCTTTATTATTAAAAAAATAAATAAAAAATTTGTAAGTTAAAAAACATCATCATCGTAGGATTGAAGAGTTTTCAAAAATACGATCTAAAATAAAGCAATGAAAAAAATTTTGACTTTTTTTTGGGTCGCGACATGAACATATTTCTCAAATTTGGGTCGCGGCTTAAAAAGGTTAAGAACCACTGCTATAAATCACTCATTAGGTATATTTTAAACATAGTTTTTTTCTGGATTTGTTGAACACTCATAAACACTGCTGGACAATTGCTAAAGACGGATCACAAATTGCAAGGTAGCATAATATTAATCGAGATATGAGGCCTAGTAGGATACAATGTAGTTGCCACACTGTTCAGACATTAGAATAAAGAATATTTATTGTTCTGAAAAGTACAAAAGCTGTGAAACATCTGAAAGAAAAAATGTTCATTTGATGCTGCTAATGGAAAAATGGAACAATGCATCTAAAAGTCAGCAGGCACCTTGAAGAAAGATATCAGTACGGGATATGTCAACCACAGAGTGTGATGCAACATTCCACACGTCGTATTATACTTTGCACAACATTATCCACCAGCTGTTGAGGCAATTTATCCCATTCCTGTGGGAGTACATGGATGAGGGTGTTCTTGTTTGTCGGAGGATAATTTCAACCTGCAACTTGCCTCCCCAAAGCATCCCACACATTTTCTATGGGGTTTAGATCTGGAGAACGTGATGGCTATACGAGGTGTTGAATACCCTCGCTGTCTAGACAATCCTGAGGCGTGAGTGTTCGATGACATGCTGCGTTGTCGTCCATAAAAACAAATTTATCACCAACAGCACCACGGAAAAGACGAACATGAGGATGTAGAACTTCATTAATGTATCGTTGGCCCGTTATAGTCCCATTCGCAACCACATGTAGGGTCGAGCGGCCATTGATCATGATGCCTGCCCAAACCATGACACTGCATGTCGGATATCGGTCCCTTTCCTGGATATTTTCTGGACGATAAGCAGTACTACTCTCACGCCAAATCAGTTGGCGTTTACAACCCGATGACAGACTGAACCTACTCTCATCTGAGAATAGTACGCATCCCCAATTGCGATGCTCACGACACCGTTGGAAACGGGCAGTACGGTGCTGTCTGGTCAATGAAACACACACAACAGATCTGCGGGCGTATAGTCCTCCTTCCCTAAAACGTCTGGCAACAGTTTTTCGGGAGATCTACTTTCTTGAGGCAGCAAGAAACTGATTTGTCACCTGCTGAGCTGTGGTGCGCCTGTTCCTTTTTGCTGATAGGACGATATATCTGTCATCTGCAGGTGACGTACTTCTAACACGACCTCCCCCGTGCCACCTACTACACATTCCAGTAGTTTTAAATGATTCCACAGCCGTGAAACAAGGCTGAGAGCGAAGTCGAACTCCCTGGCAACATTTGTTATTTTTCGCCCTTCTTCGATCTTTCCAATAAATCGGGCTCGCATAAAATCATGTAAGTGATGGGAAGACATGCCAAAAATTTCAAGTTCGTCTAATAAATCTTTCCTGTAAAACTTTGACTTGAAACAACAACTGTCCAGACTCGTCAAAATCTTTAAAGCTCTTATGAACGCTATCACGTGATGAGCAGACGTGGAAAAAAATTTTGCATACGCATATTTCTTCTTACTATATCCCGCACTTATTCTAATTTTCCACATTATGCTTCCTTTCATTTGTGGTTGCTATGGATGATAGTGTTATCTGTTCTTAGCAAATGTCTAGCAGTGTTTAATTTATTATAGGTTATTTTAAAAATAACATCATAAGATTATAGGAAGATAAATTCACAGAATTTATATAAAATATTTAGAAAACTTATTTAATTAAACAAAATTTTGGCATTATTCATAGTGATTAAAAACGTTAATTATTGTATAACACAGCCAACTCATACAAATTCTGTAGTTCTTTTTTTGCAATTTTTTAGTTATAAAAATAATGCATTTAATAAGATGTTATTAATTTTAGTAATTTATCATATTATTATTGCATATTAATCTTTCTGTATATAACGAATATTCTTAAATTTTATGTCCGATGTAATCAACCTTGATAAAAATATCAATATTCCTGTATAATTAATTTTATTTAAATTAAGATTTTGTTATATTATTTGAATTTTTGCATTAGTTTTATATTATGATCATTTTTATTGGTTATTAATATTATAAACAGAGAAATGTAAAACAAATGTAAATTTGATATATTTAAGTTATTTACATTTATTATTTAAACCAATGCATTAGATTCGCTATTATACTATGTATTATTTTCAACTGAATTCGAAACTTTAATGTATATGTATTGCAAATATTGAATAAAAATTTCAGATAAAATTTTAACTTTTTTAAGCATTTTCGTGGAAATATTTTTTTGTTAAAAATTAATTGTTGAAAACATGAAATATTTTTCACTTAAAAAGATTTTACATAATATTCATTTTAATTTGTACGTTATTTAATAATATTTAATTTTTCTTTCTTCATTTTATTAATAATCAGCAATAATCACATACATTTTAGAGAAATCATTTAAATTATTAAATATTTTTTCTTAAATCTTGTTGATACTGTTGTATAAAATTATATGCAAAAGAGCAAAAGTGAAATACATTAGTATACTTGCAATACACATTCTTTCATTCAGATCAAGGATTTCAGTTTTTAAATTTGAAAATTTGAATTTTCATTTCACTTTAGATAAAAAATTTAGTCTTATATACAACATAAGTATTAGGGATACAAAATACATTTTCCCATTATTCAATATTTTCGATTTATATTCTAAACTTAACTGTTTCTTTGAGCTACGTTCATCAATATAAGCTAAGAATTTCTATGACAATTCACTAGTATTGAAAAAAGTTTGAAGTACACCTGAATAACAAATCAGAAATTGTTTTGGTAAAAATGTGATCATACTCAATAGATGTTTACTAATCTTTGTATTCTACTTTTTTTGCATAAAAGAAAGAATTACTAAAGAAAATATGTCACACGTTTGTAACTATTTTCTGAAATTTATTTAGGAATAATATTTAAATAAATAAACAGATACAAAAATATTTGGAGATTTTGTTATTAAATTTCATTCAAATGCAAAAACTTATAGCAGAGAATAAGGAAAAAACTGAAACACAAAATTTTTCTCTTTCATTGAACTGATATTTTTTCTTATAATCAGAATTCGGAGATAATTTACACCTATATTTTACATACATGAATAAAATATGGTGCACAAACAATTTTGTATACTCAGTTTGTTGCTTTAGGTGGGAAATAAAGTATCTTTATTTTAAAAAAAATCATCAGCAACAATGGGAAATTTATTTCAGATTGATGTTTATTTATTGATAAAATTGTGTAGAATATAGACCAAGAAAAAAGTAGAAATACTTCTAATGATTATAAATGATCAGTTTTTGTTAAAGCAGATGAAAAACAAGTGAAAACAAATCTTTCTAAATACAATAATTATATTTTATCCTATTTGAGAGAATGCTGTATTTTAAATACAATAATACTTCAAACATGCATTGGCTTTCATACTTCTTACAACAATTTTGCAAATTAGCTTTAAATTGCTAACATTATTTAATTGACGATGAACATTAATTGACTTTCACACAATACAAAATATGTTTTAAACCTTTTAAACATATCTGAATTATTATCATTATCATTTATAATTGGTTATGTCTTAAAATATTTTATAATTTTAATCAACCATAAATGGGTAAGGCATCTTTTGTTGTATAAATTGTTTTACCTTTAAAATATTACATTTTCTTAATCAACAAATCTTAATATCATTTATTGGATACTATCATAATTTTCTAATATTTTGAAAATAACCGGGATTTAAAAGCATAATAATTCGTACAACAGAGAAACATAATATATTTTTCAACAAAATTATTAAGACATACATTAATTTAAAGTTTTATGTCAAATCAAAGTGATTTTTTTGTGAAATTGCCTGAAACACATTTTTTTATTCAAACATTTTTAAATTGCGCTAGTTATTTTTTTCCTAAGTATAGAAATTACATAAATATGTTTCTCTGATTTTAAATTATTTACCTACTTTAAATCAACCACATTTTTGAGAATGAGAAAAATATTTTTTTAATTTCGACATTCTTAAAATAATGGTAGTTTAGTATGCATTAATGTCTGAATATGTACTTCATCTGAAATAAATCCTCTGAAACACTGAGATAAATTTATAATAAAATAGTCTTTCAATGATATTTGAACTATGCACAAAAATTAAGACAATGCAATAGTTTACTTTAGAAGCATTAATTATGAATAAAATATACATTATTATATCTGCCATGAGAGTAATATCAAAGTCAAATCTATAAAAATTATTATTAACTTTAACTTTTATCCCCGCTTATGAATCGTTAAGTAAATTGTACACTATTTGTTATTATCAAATAAGGATATTTTCAATTACGAAAGAAATCCTTTCCTATATACATCTGAAAACAAGTATACATCTGAAAACAAGGTTTCAAAGAGGTTGTTGAGGCAGTTTTTAAGGACCTTTCGGTGCACTGGGAAATGGTCGAAAAGAATGCCACAGTCAACAAGGAGCTCTACATTGCCCAGCTACATTGCGAGAATGAGGCTTTTCGACTGAAAAGGCCTGATCGACATGGTCAAACCATAATCATTCACGACAACGCCAGGCCTGATGTTGCACAAGCTGTTAAAGCTGCACTCCAAGAGCTCGAATGGGATGTCCAATAGCATCTGCTGTATACTCCAGATCTTGCACCGATCGATTACCATCTTTTCCGATCCTTGTCAAACCATATGAAGGTTCTATACCTTCGATAACAATGAGGTGCTTAAAAATTGGCTCAACAACCTCTTTGACACTGGACCTGGCGATTTTTGGCGGAACGGCATCAACAAATGGGTCGAGAGGCGGGAAGAGGTTAGAGGTTGTAAACAGCAAAACTGAATATATAATTGATTAACTTATTGATGTAATTATTGTTTTTTTGTTTAAATAAAAGTCTTTGGTAAAAATGCTACAAATTTGCTCCCCAACCTAATATATGAACTGTATAACTGAAAACTCTGTGATATTAGATTTAGTTATGCTTAATGTAATGCGGAAATTCGTTTTTATTAGTTTTTTTAAAAATATGATCTTATATATTTTAATTTTTGTTAGTATAATAATTATTTTTTTTATTAATTTTTCTGCAAAATAAATACTCTTTTAATTTAATTCCTACAAACCACTCAATTATTAAATCTAAGGGAATTTCCATTAGAGACAATGAATGTTAGTTTTATAGTAGTTTCATGCATCCCATATTTAAAATACATAGCCAGATTAAATTATATCTTGGAATTCTTTTATGTTCAAATATACAAACAAATACTTAATATCATTTATAACCATAATTAATATAGCATAAAAATAGCTGAAACTTACATTGATTCTTTACAAATAGCACTTATTTACTGTTTTATTTATTTTTAGTAAATAAATAAAATCCAATTTTTCTCTTTTATGATCCTGAAACAAGAAAGGCAGCTCAGTGACACAGTGTCAAAACAAATCATGATCTAAAATAATCTTATCAGTCTGTCTTTTTGTCATGAATTTTCATGGTTTTCAAAATATAACGTAAACAGTGAACTTATCAGAGAATGACAGAGATATGGGCATATATGCCACTCATACTATGTACATCTTTAAATAGGGAAGTGATTGTGATATTTTGAGAATGCTTCATATCAGAATTTCGTACTTTTAGGAGTATATTATAATGAGGGTATATTTTCTTAATAAAGTAATGAAGTTATAATTTTGACGAAAACATATATCAATTTATAGGTAAATTTCTAAAATTACTTAAAAATGTATAGAAAAGTTTATTGATTAGACATTTATCACCTTTTCAATTTGAATTAGGAATCTATTTTATAAACTCTTACGAAAATTTAAATTAATTCTAAAAATACATATTTAAAGCAGTAAAACTTATATTACTTTTAAAACTTAAAATTGCACTCTTATATGATTTCTGTGATAAGAATAGCATGTAAAATAAATGATAATCTAATAGAATAAAAGCTTAACAGCAGGAATAATTTAAAAAAAAGTGTTTTTTTAGAAATTTATTTTAGATAATTTGCAATTCTATATATATTAAAAATTCTATATTAATTTTAATTAAAACAATGCTAAAATTAAATGACATTTCCATAAAATTAAAGAAATGTTTTTATTTATTTTGAATAAGCAAAACTAATTAAAAAATACTTTATATATTCCAACAATTATTCTCTCTTAAAAAATGATTCGCTGTTAAAAAATTAAAAATCACATACTACGTTCAAAAATATAAAAATCAAATTTATTAATTTCTCATTGTGAATATTCTATTGGACTTCTTAAGTATTCATTTGAAAATTAAGTATAGGAATTACTTCTCTATTATTATAATAAATAACTAAGAAGATTATATATATAAATGTACACATCGAGCGTACAAAATGTTTACATTTCGTATTGACGTTATATGGATAATTTTAATCTTACAATTTTACATTCATTTTGATTTCATTTAAAAGTTTCTAAAAATGTAAATAACATTTGAATTTGTTCTTTCTTATACATTATATCGTTATAATATTTTACTTAAACCCAAAGTTTTCCATTTTAACTTATTTAACGTTTAACGTAATATTTTCATAAAATTGTATTTAATAAAAGCAAACTTAAATTAACTTTTATATAGCTTCTTATTTTGGAAAGAAAGCTCAGGATAAAAAGGAAGTACAAAAAATGTTTTTTTTTTATTTTTACTTCCGACAACATATATAGAATTACCATGATATTAAACAATATTTTATCTAAGATTTCTTTTTTTTTATGCGGCATCAATGAGTTTGAACCATCTCGTAAATTTTCTGGTAGTCTGTTTAGATAAAAATAATTATTTTGACATTCAATATCAAACTTATCCTTAGTAGGTTTACAAATTTATTTTTTTAAAAAAATTATATGAGATACTTATATAGATACTTTCTTTTATTGAAGTTGATTTTTTTTTACTAGGAGGGAATGTATTCGAGAGATAGATAGATTAGATAATGTTCCATGTTGAAAATCTTAATATACAATGACTGGAATTGCTAAATCATCAATGAATATTGAAAAGTTTACATTTTTTACACTGGTATCGATTAATCTAAAAGCTTAAGATTTTGTAAAATATGAAGACATCTACTATTTTTAAAATAGATGTTATACAATATAGTTTGCGAAAGGATTTTTGTTATCTGTTTAATTGTAAAGAGAGTTGTTTAAATAAAAGAAAAAAGCAGAAATAAAAGTAGAAATTAAAAAAAATTATAAGTTTAATAAACTATAATTTGTGCTTGTAAAACCACCTATGTACTTCAAAAAAATTGACAATACTCCTTGAAAAATTACCATGATAATTTTTCCTATTAAATGACGATTCACATATAGAAACCAATCCAGTATAGAATGTAATTAAAAAGATATCAACTAGAGAGATAATGTCATTTAGAAAAATCACTTTGAAATTCCTCTTTTTCATAAGAGTGAAATTCTTTTTGCGGAAATTCATTTTGGTCTTACGTACAATGCTTCAAATTATCTGATAACGAGGACAGAATACAAGAGGTAATTGATTCTGGTACACTAAATGAGACCTAAATGACAAGGAACTGTGAAAGACAAAATTTACTTTATGGGAGGTAACCACAAAAAAACTGCATCTGCCGTTGTTTAATAGGAAGAAAAGTGTATTAATCATAAGGTAATGACGTCATAAAGCATTTGTATGTTATAGAATTAGTAACTGCATATCGATACCACAAGTTCATAAGCTGTCATGCGTAAAATCAATACTTCACGGAGGAAGGTTATTTCTGCTCCGTCATTGATCAACAGGCTCAGGATATTTATGGGAACTCGCAGTGGCATTTATTTATACACCCCTTATTAGACAAAACGATTAAGTTGCAGCAATACAATTACGTCATATAACATATGCTAAAAAACTAATGTTACACTTATTTAAATATCAGTTGAAGTTATAAACTTTGTAAATTATTGTTACCATTTTGAACTTCGCAACATAATTCGTAGCTTACAAATTTTTATATGAATGTTTATTTCTGATATTTTTTATGTTTTTATACTTTAATTTTAGATATATCAGATAAAGTATAAAGTAAACTTGAACAAGCAAACTTTGATATTTGAAGGATGATATTGTGTTGTTTTACAGCTTTTTTCCTAATAATAATTTATTGCAGCTCAAATTATCCTCTTATGAAACAAATTTTACTATTTGAGCCTATTAATATAAATATTCTAATCTGAATTTTTGCAAAGGATTTTACAATATAAATATTATGATTAATGATTTGTATTGTATGGTATTTTATAAAGAAAATAAAATTTAATTTTAACTTTTAAGTCAAGGTAAAAT
The DNA here is from genome assembly GCA_037975125.1 of Latrodectus hesperus. NCBI lineage: Eukaryota > Metazoa > Arthropoda > Arachnida > Araneae > Theridiidae > Latrodectus > Latrodectus hesperus. The sequence goes on from CM075851.1 coordinate 122,406,258, forward strand.
TAAATAATATTTTCCAGATGTATTTTAATTTTTAAAATAATTTTCTATTTTTAAGGGTATTTTTACTAATGTTGTTATAATGCTGAATTGAATTTGGACTTGAATTCATCACACAACGTATTAGCAATCAATTTTTTATCATCCCCTTAGATTGCACCTAACACAACATTAAATTTACAAGAACATTTTATAAACGAAACACCATCAAAACATTCTCAACAGGGCTGATCTAAAAATCCTCTTTCGAATCCAGCAAAACAGCCTGCCTCCACAGTGCCATCTCGCGTCGTCGAAATCATTACAATATTTAAGATTTTAATTTTCTTTATGATAGTAAGAAATTTCATTTGAATAAAATGCTCAATTAAAAATTACAAAGTATATTTGGTCTCTTAATTAAACATTTTTACTTCATAAACATTTTATTTTATTTTATTTAATATATATTTATATAAATAAGCATTTTATCTGAACAGTGATTTAGAAACTGCTAATTATATTTCATAGGATCGATCGTCTGATTCGCATAATTTCAGAAGATAATGAAAGCTCTATGTAGTCATTATCCTCTACAATTTGAAATTAAATCTATATTTATGCAAAATCTTTATATAAAGCTTCATTATAGCATTTTACGTAGGTAGTAATGACTTTGGTATGATATTGTAATAATAATAGGATTGAGGTCAGGTTGAATAGTTTTGCTGTATACATTGGCTAGTTTTTATGGATACAAAATGCTGGAGGTAGGTGTTATCTTGGAGGTTATCCTTAGCTTTTGGAGATCATCTTTCAATTTTGTGTCTTAATGATTATCAACTTCATATGTCATCTGTTCCACTCTGTTAATTTAAACTTTTGTTGTTTGCTAAGATTAATAACGGCTAAGATGCCTTTTTTCAATTTTGTGTAAATAGTCATTGCTTGTAACTTAGTAGATCTTGAAAATTACCATATAATACAGCCTGAATAAAATCTTTAAGGGCAGTAAAATTTTTTGAGAAAATGTAAAATGAAATATAAGGGATTCAAATAATATTAATTATTATAGTTCATTGATAAGAAATAAATTTTATAAACATATTTTGTAAGTGCATAATTATGAGAAACATCGGGTTACTTACAAAGTTAGTGTTTCTGCCTGAGTAAAAACTTTAAGGCCACCAGTTATTTTTTTAAAAATAAATGTAATACAATCGTGTAATTACCATTGCTACTACTAGCTTGTGACAACGCTACAGTTTTCATATTTGTCATACGTTTCTATGAAGTATTGGTGATCTTTGTGAAGATGGTGAAGGGTAAGAAGTTAACTGATAGTGAAAGAGGACTGATCGAAGCTTTGTCTGCAACAGCAATGAGTAGTCGTGTTATTGCAATAAAGATAGGAAGATCAATGATTGTAGTTAACAATTTTTAAAAGTGAAAGACAATATGGTAAAACGAATACAAGGGGAAGACCTAAAGCTTTGTCCTCGCGTGATGAAAGAAGCGTTTGCAAACTTGCATCCACTGGAAAGTACTCAACCAGGAAACTGATTCCGAAGACAGGTTTAAAAGTTTGTCAAAAAACGATTTATAACACAATTAGAAGGTCTGGAAGGTACACATATGCAGCAAAATTGACTAAGCCTCAGTTACTGCAAAAACATAAAATAGAGCGTTTGAACTTTGGGAAGAAAGTCATGTCATTGACCAACCAAATTATTTTTTCTGGCAAAAAAAATTTATTTTGGATAGACCATATGGCTATAATTTCTACTGGCATGATATAAGAAATATTATCCAAGCGCCGATTAGATGGAGAGTTTGTCATGACTTGGGGCTGTTTTCCCTTACAATGGTTTGGACTCAATTGCATTCAATTCAGATAGAATGAATTCACAAGGATACCAAAATGTCCGAATAAATCATCTTTTTCCAAATGCTGAATGTCTTGCTGGAGGAAATTAGAAATATCAGCAAGACAATGCATCGATCCATTCGAGTAAGAGCACAAAAAATTGGTTCCAAGTCAACAATGTTGAAACTGTGAAATGGCTAGCTAGATCACCTGATCTCAACCCAATCGAGAATCTTTGGGGTGACTTAGCAAGAAGAGCTTATGCAAATGGGAGACATTTTACATCAACAACAGAGAAGAAATCTGCTATCAAAGATGATTGGTATAAAACCAACCCCATTCTTTGTCAAAAACTCGTTTCATTCATGAAAACAAGAATATTTGAAGTAATTCGAAGAAATGGCTCCTACACAATTTTCTAAAAGTTTGTAATTTTTTTCTTATATGTTATTTTCTATGTTAGCCTTAAATTTTTTACTCAGGCTCAAATATTCATCTATGTGTTCTGTAATATTTTCTAATAATAAAATATTTACAAATTATTTTTTCTACTTTTTTACTTTTATTTAATCTCAATAATTATCAATCAAATGGTATTCTAATTCCTTAATTTAAATGTTTTCCATTTTTTCAAAAATGTCTACTGGCCTTAAAGTTTTTATTCAGGCTGTATCACATATAATACAATCATACAAAAAAAACTTATACTAGTAGCCACGGATGCTTCATCGGGACAAGATCCATAGACTACGTATTCTCTGCACGTTGCACAGTTTAACGTACCCTCTGCACGTTGCGGAGTTTTGCTGCTAACAGAACCATCTCATCCAACTTTTACATTTGTAAATCCTCGTCCGATACTTATGTTTTCACAAGTTGACAGATTCTTGTAATGCCTGAAAATAAAGAAACTGTCTTAATAAGGCAAATAAAAAAATTATGAAAAAAGGAACTGAATATAGCAATATAAATTCAGGATTTTAAGAATATATTAAATGCAAATATATTAAAAAGGTATTTAAAAGAAAAAGTTATATGATAGTGAAATATTAAGATAGATATTGTAATAATTACAGTTATGTGGATTAAATCATTATGGAATAATATTAAAATTATTAAATTATAATTAATTGCCTTTGGTATCTAATTTTAAAATTTATTTCATTAATTCAATTTAAAAATTACTATACTATTATAAAACAATTACTTTTTTTAAATCACCTCATTAATTTGTTTGTGTGTAACTTACAATTATAAGTTACACACAAACAAAATCCAATAATTAATTAATAATCAAGTAAAGCATATAGTGATTTACCAATTCTCCTGATCCATTTTTCATAAATTTTAGTAGTACTACTGTAAAGAATGATAAAGACACATAATCTTTGAAGTCTTACTCTTTACAGGAGCCTCAATAAGGGGACCACGAAATATTATCTCTTTTCATAATATTATATTTGATAATCAATGTATTGAATTCTTTTATATCATAATCAATGGATTATAAAATACATAATAACAGTGTCATAAGTTTTACACCTTATTCAAAGATGAAATTAATTACTTAATAGGGACATTTTTAAAAACTATTTATGAGAAACATCGTACCTGAAATTTACATTGTTTTTCATATAACTGTATTTATGCTTAAAATCTTACTCATACATTTTAAATGTTCTATAAATATACTTAAGCATATACATAAAACTGAGAAATGGTGAGCAAAATATTTTGTAATAAGGAAATGCGATATTTGAATAGTTATTTTTTATGTCTTGAATATTGTTTTTTTATTTAAAAACATTTCATCATCTTAAATAAGAGTCATTTCTCTTTTGTTTAAAGTAATAATAAGCTATATTGATAAATAGAAAAGAATTTTTATTCTTTTCTATTTCTTTTTTCCGAAATTCCAAATTTTAATTTGCGTGCAACAATAACTTGATGCTTAAAATTACAAACCTATAACGAAACAAATTTGAATATTTGATAATTCTTCACAATTTGTTGTAAAACATTTCTACTGAAATGCAAGTATACATTTACATATGTTTCCTTAATTTTATTTTAAGCAATGAATATAGTATTAAGTATTTTTATGATTCTGAATATATTCCAACTATAATGACATATGAAAATTACTATTGGAAAAATAATGAATGATTCTTAGAAATCATAGTGAATTTGCACGTATAGTGAACAGCAGTTTTTCAAACATTTTTGTTTTACCCAATAATTGAAACATTCTAATATAATATTAGATAAAAATTTAATATATGTTTTAGTAGAAGTTTATAACTCTCTTTTAACCACAAAACATCTTTTTTTATTACAGAGTTGTAAGAAAATAAATTGAAAATAATATGGCTAACATAATATAAATATAATAATATCATTTTCGATGAATACATTCGATTAAAGAAAATTGAAATTTGCTAAGCTAAAGTGAAACTATTTCTAGTAAGCAAACTTCCCTGTTCTCCAAACTTTAACTTTAAGCAACGAATAATTTATTACGTATTATTATGAATGTCTTGGAAATTGTCAGCATTTTATGCTTTTCTAAGACAGAATAAGTTCAGTTAAAAAAACTATTTAATATAAATGAACTGCGTAATTTACTGTTTGCATTATATTAGCACGAATAATACGTATAACAAAAAGTTTATCTTTCACAGTCACAAAAGTATGAACTACACTCGATTATTTTATTCCAAGTAATCATAAAAAGATATATAGTAAAAATAACCGTAAAATGTCATTATTCGCAAAAAATTTCTTGCTAAGTTAATTCCACTGAGAATATATATAATATTCCTTAAAAATTACTCATCTTTACATTTAAGCGAATAATTTTATTTATAAACGAGTATAGAATTAATGATTTAATTTTATGAACATATAATGTTTGCCATAAAATGTTTTCACAGAGAAAGAATGAATATACACTTATTTTTATATTTTACATAAATGACTCAATAATTTATAGTTATTTTACTGAAAAAAAATTTTAAAGCAAATTTAAAAGTATGTTTCTCAATTAGTTCTCTTTCAAATATTTTTTCTTTAATTATAAAGTATCTTAATTTTAAGTTAAACGAAAATATATTAAAAATGACTTCCAGTGAAAAAACACACATAATTTTTCATTCATGTTTAATTAACTCAAAATTTATCAGGTTTTTTAAATCAAACACAATTCATTGCTTGTGTTGTAATAAAATTTTCTTATATTTGATGTATTGAATTCATTACTAATTAAACCTGTTTAAATATTATAAAACGTTTTATGACATATTTAGTAAGCAAATATTTTTAAAAATTTATGCATATAAATTTTTAAATTTATCGAAAATATTATGTAGGTTTTAAATTAAGTTTTATTATTAGTTTAAAATTCTATATAAATCATTTTTAGGCCAATATTCAACTAGATTACTATTTAAAAATAAATAAAATATCACATTTACAGCTTATTTAAAGCTTAAAATAGTTGACTTTATTACGATATATTCAAAGAACTATGAATTTTATATTTAAAGAATTTAGGAGAATAGTTTACTTTAAATTTAATTTTTAAATTATGTTTAAATTGAAACAGAGATAATTAATGATGAAATTAATATTTTCTGAAACTGCTCAATTATATAAGCAAACATGTAAGAACAAATTGTGTATTTACTTACGTTCCTTGTGCAATTTTATATTTTTAATCGTGTTCTTCAGAAAAAAATCAAGTTTCTATAAATTCTCTTGGTGTTTTCTTATATCAATATAACTGATCTTGATCTTAAGAGTTTATATCTCAGTACAATTAGAGGTTTTTGCTGAAATTATATAAGTAATCAAAATTGGTATGTAAATACATGCACACTGTATATTCTATTTCAATATATGGTAATACTTAGCTCGTAAATGTTTTAATACAATTTGCTTAGAGTGTGGTATATATTAAGCTTTTTTATAACTAGTATAGTTGGTTTTTGCTTATCTTTAATATGTTCAGTCTTTTTTACTGATCACATAGATTAAAATAGTACTTCAGCTCAAATATTATAATAAAATTAGGCATGTTGTCATCTGGCTTATGATATCTATTCTGGTTAGTTATTTTATGTATATTATAATCAAATTAGTTATATTAATGATATCTAATTTGATTGTAAATTTTACATTCCAGTTATTTTAATTTTAAAGTACTAAAGAAATATGAATGTAACAAACAGAAAAATTTAAATTAATTAAGGGTTTTAGACAATTGTGGTAAATTGAGATGCAGAGCAAATATTGAATTCTTATTTTAATGTAGCACACTCAACGTTTTTTGCTGCATAAATTCTGATATAAATATAACATTTTATAAACATTATTACATTTTCTAAAATATCTTGAAGGAAAAATAAATGTAAACATGACGATTTATTTTTTACCATACTTTATTTTATTCACATTGTCATAAATAGATTGAAATTTATGGTCAATTTTAAATAAAGAATTTATATGTGTTATGTTTACTGCAATGAATATTTTATTCATTGATGTATGGTACAATTTTTTATGCAGTCCAACACTGAAAGATTTATGCAAATGCTCTCACAGCACATTTTACTAGCTTTTAAAAGTGAAACTCTGATCCCAGACGTAAGCTTTTTACAAAGTAAAAAGCATCTCAAAAAAGATACCTTTAGGCAGCAACATATACCAATATGAGAAGGGAAAGCATCTTGAAAGTTTCCTTTAAAACTTTATATTGAGATACTCCAAACACTATTTATTATTTGTTTGTTTTGACTATTTATTACATATTTAAAAATATTTTAGGTGTTTTTCCTAAAAACAAAATGTAATACCTGTCAAAATATTTGTAATTTATATATCTTTATATATAAATAAATATACACAAACTGCATACATATTTTATTTATTTATTTTAAAAATGTTTAACTATATTGTGTTTCAAAAACTGTCATTTTTTTAAAAATAATTGTAAAAAAATGTTAATCTCATTTAATTTTAAAAAATAAGTCAATGAAAAAATTAACATAGCAATTATTTAATAGTACCATAAACTGCAAGATATAAATATCAACTATGGAATTTAAAATATTTTTCTGAGATTTGTGACTACCAGAGTTAATGAAATTGCTATTATCTACAAATTTTCATGTTTATTTTTCTGCTTGGACAATGAGAGAGACATACCAACGCATATACAATGGTAAGTGTTGAATTGGTATGCTAGATAAATATTCTTCATTTGATAATAGAAAGAAAGTTTAAGACTAAATTTGATAATGGAAAAGAACAGATTATTTTGCTTTGCTTCAATTCCATAATTTAAATAACTACACCATGCCTTATAACAAACATTAAAGTTCAACTTGTTAAACAATAATCTATAATATGTTCAGAATTTCATTAGTGTTATCATAATACAAATGCCAACTTTTAAAGTACCTTTTAACAAACTGTTAAGCAATAATTTTTTTAAATATAGATATCATGATAAATGATCCAATATTTACTTCTAAAATAGACAGTAAATATATATTATATAGATATCAAACTTTCACTGAGCTTTTGATATATTTTTGGAAATATAAGTTATAATACCGTCTTTATTGAAAACTCTTGTATTGTGTTCTTATTTACCTCTTAATTTATTCTATTAACATTTTTAAAAAGCTCTACATAAAACTAGTTTATATATCCAAATAAAACCATACTGGATGTTAATTGTTCTTTTTGTTCGAATTATCAATTGACCAGATAAGGTCACAATTATCTAATTATTGTGAGTTATCTATGCAATTTGTTCAGATTATTAATAATCAAGAAAATATCTGATTATATTAAAACCACCAAATAATATCAAGAATAATGCTAAATTTTAATATTAATAAAACTAATTTCTTATTTTTGATCAGAAAAAAATTCAAATTAACATAAATTTTATTTTTGCTTAATTTTTCATATAATACATCTGTTTCATTGTTAAATTTTATCATTGTAATCACTTGGGCAATTAAATAAATGTCACGTAAAATATTTTAAAACAAAATAAAATTGAATTAAAAATATAGCTTATTTTCTAAATAAAATGTGTGCATATATTAATTATATCCGTAATTTGATGTTTTAATATATTAAATATGTGTGCAATTTGATCAATAATTGGGCTTTAGTTCAAGATGTAAAATTTATATTTCTGATTATACAAATATTTCCCACAAATTTTTGGTGTTGTTTCATTATAACATAGTATTCTCAGCATGTTATTCATACTCTGAAAATGTTACTACCTTTATCATGAAAGTATCATCAGTTTTAAAAAATCAATAAAATAAATAAACAATATAGTTTCAAGTAAAGAGTACAAAGTAAAATTATCTATTATTGAAAAAATAGAAATATACAATATTTCAAATTATATGATTTTTTATATTAAATATGACAATGTTCAAATTAATACTGACAATGTTCAAATTAATACTGACAATGTTCAAATTAATCAAATAAAGATGCAGATCAAATATTGAATTCTCATTTTAATATCTCAATTATTAATATTAGTTTTATTTATGGCATACATTCTAAATTTCTTCATAATTGGCAAAATATAAAAATAGAATAATGAAGATTACTCAGTATGACATCATCATCCGTCTACAATTTCTTAGATAAAAAATTGAAAAATATTTATACATCTTACATTCCATTTGCTTTAGACATATTTAGATAATGACAGCTTCTTCATAAGTCACCTCAAAAAGAACGGCCGGAAACTATCATATCAATTTATCTATTTTCATCTTTGTAGTAGAAGGCTATACTATATAAGGAACAAAAGAGTCTTATCGAAGTTATTAATCTCTAAAAAGTTGCTGTTATAACACTTATACTTAAATTTGGAATTGCTTACTTCACATATTGAAAGTCCTTATGACTTCAGCAATTTAACGTTTTAGTGAGGTATTCTTGAATTGTTTCGGGAAATGATATTGCATTTTCGATATGTCTGGACTTTTATGAAGCTTACTTATTGATATACGTATAGAGTTAATTTAGAAGCAACACATTTTATTTAAGAAAATTTGTGATAACGTGTAGTGAAATTATTAAAAATTTAGTAGTTATTTCCAATACTTATATATATGTATATATATATATATATATATATATATATATATATATATATATATATATATATATATATATATATATATATATATATATATATATATATATATATATATATATATATATATATATATATATATATATATATATATATATATATATAGATAGATAGATAGATAGATAGATAGATAGATAGAGAGTTATATAAATTAGGTTTATCGGAAAGTTCTGTCCGTTTTAGAATGAAACAAAGGAATACATTTTTTCATACTTTGGATAAACTTTATTGAATAATATAATTGCCATCATTATTTATGAGTTCCTGCCAGCGTGATGGCAATTTGTATATCCCATTTTTAAAAAATGTCTTATCTCTAGAGTCCAAAAATTGAACCAATGCTTGTCTGATATCTTCTTCGTTCTTGAATTGTTTGCCCTGCAAGAAATTTTGTAAGGACAGAAACAAGTGATAATCAGATGGTGCTTGGTCCGAGGAGTATGGTGGATGCGACAGAATTTCCCAGCCTAGCTCTGCGACTTTCTGACGAGTCCCCAAAGCAGCAGGTGTCCTGGCATTGTCATGGATCAGTATGATGTCCTTCCTATTGAACTTCGCCGGCATCTTTTCTTGGAGTGCTGTTTTTAATTTATCCAATTGCTGACAGTACCTCTCCGAATTTAGCCTTTCGTTTGGTTTCAACAGCTCAAAATGTATTGGTCCTTGAATGTCCCACCATATACACAACATTCTCTTGTTCAGGCTCAACTTCGGTTTAGAGGTAGAGGGGCTGGTTTTCCGGGTTCACAATATCTCCTTTTTCTTATGATGTTTTCGTAGGTAATACACTTTTCATCTCCAGTTATGATCCGGTCCAAGAAGGGTTTGATTTTGTTGCATGCAAGCAGAGATGTGTGCATATGATGATTCGATCATTCGAATTCTTCTCACTTAACTTGTGTGGCACCCATCTCGAATACTTCCACACAAACCCTAGTTTCCGAATATGGTCGGAAATGGTTTGTTGAGCTGAATACTTGTTGAAACTCCTTGTAACCGGAGTGGACAGAACTTTCCGGTAGACCTAATATATATATATATATATATATATATATATATATATATATATATATATATATATATATATATATATATATATATATATATATATATATATATATATATATATATATATATATATATATATATTTATATATATATGTGTGTGTGTGTAAGAAATAAAATATCAATGTTCGGAGCAGGAAATATACAGAATTAAGGGTGTTAATTTACAGAATTAATGGAGTTAATATACAGAATTAAGGGAGTTAATTTACAAAATTAAGGGAGTTAATTTACAGAACTAAGGGAGTTAGTTAATTTACTGCGCAACGTATAGGAACCATAAAACATTTTATATTTAGTAATAAATTTTAGTTCTTTGATTTTGGAAAAGAAATATTTTAATCAAGGCAGTATAAATCGTCTCAAAATCTCATGAAGTTGTATGTGGCATATTTATTTTTTGATGAATGTTTTTATAAAAGTGATTTTATTTAATTGATATTTTATAAACAATTTTGATATTATTTGTCTTAAAAAATATATTTAAATTGGATTTTCAAAATTCAATTATCTTCTCTGACTGAAATTTATTTTGTGATTAAACTAGTTCTATTAAAATATATATAAAACTCTAAATATTTGATTTTAAAAAGTGAATAAAATGGTTTCCAAAATAAGGTTTATATCACCTTATGTATAACAAAATAAAACACAAAATATCAAAAATTTTATTCAATTTATTTTCACTGCTAAAAGCCTTTTCAACTTGACTTTATGCATTAAGTAAATATCTCAATTCCTATATTGAGAAATAAGAAACGGAAATGAAAGCAAGTAGGTAGTATTTATCGAAACAAGAAAAAATATTATGATGTGATTTTTATTATAAATCTATTATTCCGGTATAGTATTTTAAACTAAACATTCATTTCTTTCCAATTTAATTAATCTCAGTTTCATTTTCAGAAGAAAACTAGTTTATTCTCCAATGCGTATAGTAGTTTTCCGAATTAGTATTTTTTAGACTACTGTAACAAGTTTATTACATTGTGCAAGAAATAAATAAATGTAAAACTTATATTTTCATAACACAGAACTTTTAATTAAGCATAATTTTAGAATTATCTTTTCAAAACGAATAATTTCTAACAGATATAAAATATTTATTTCAAAGTATTGGTTAAAAGGTTAATATTGTATTCACACACAAAAATAAAATAAATATAATTAACAGCAACTATTTAGTAATTTTGTGAAAAAATATCAATTGGCACTTGATAGTTCTTTTTAACTATTGGCAACATTTTTCATCAGAAAGAAATTAAATAAAAATATAATCATTTAAATAAAAAAATAATCATGAAAAGTTCTTATTGTTTGTATTTGTCAATACGTGATATTTTATTCTTGCAATAAAATGTACATTAATGTATCGAATAATAATTAATTTCGCTCGTTAATTATTTTTGTGAATTGCATAGCTACAGCCAAAATCACACATTATAAGCGATGTCAATTTAGCACCAAACTCAGCAGTACTGATTGCATCCTAGAAATCACCAATAAAAAATGAGCACAATTTTTGATAAACATATGTAGGCTAATGAAACAAAATTAAGCATCAAAACTAAATGCATACTCACTTTTTAAGCAAATCTAAGACTCAGAAATTCAAATCTTTAAAATATTCGAATGTCAAATTTTGATTCAGAAGAGGCGAGGTAATGCCCTTCTTACAAATATTTCAAACGAGAGCTAATGAAGAAATAGTTAATATCACTTTTTTAGATACGACCCATCATGTGTCTCCTTTACAATCTTAACAGAATATAAATGGTGTTTTCTCCTTGTGTTATAATGGAACTATTTCTTCTTCTTTTGAAATAGCTCAATAGAAAAGTTTATTTAACGTTACTCACAGATTTTATAAATTTTAAAAACTATTTGTAAAATACTGAAATATGTATCAAGGAAAATGCATATTTCGCCTGATGAAAATGTCTTTTTCCTTCAAAATAATTTTCTGTATAGCTGCTTTTTTCTCTTAGACATAAAAATAAAAATATTCTTCACAATAAGAATTTATGCAAATCAATGAAGTAATTATTTTCTACTATAAATAAAGTGAGATTATTACAAAAAATGCAATCGAATTTTATTTTTAATGTAATGGTACTAATGAAGCTGATAAGGAAATGTGGCACGAGAAATAACTAAGCACAATTGATATTAATCATCAATCTATTTTTTTCCTAGATTCTGGATCTGGATACTAATGGACAGTCGTGCCTCTATACAGTACCTGCCTCATTGGACGACCAATTGGGATAAGACAAGTTTGAATATTGTTTGACCTTGTGACCCGACTTTCTACTAAGCACTCTATACACTTTCAGTGGGTTCCTTCCCATGTTGATTTGAGTGGTAAGGAAATTGCAGATGGCTTGGCCAAGTCTGCCACTGCTGACACCTCGTAGGGCAACGCTATTCTAACGTTTTCGGAAATCTTCACTATTAAAAAGATGGAATTAAACGCAATTTGGAGAGATCCGCCTGCCCACTCTTGGTACTTTGGGAAAAAACCTCGTTGGTGGCACCAGCTCAGTATCCCTAGCATACAGCAGATTGCTCTTTCACGATTTTGGAGTGGCCACATGAGGTCCCTTTTTTTCAAGAGGGCCAGAAAGTCTTTCTGGAGTGTCTCTGGTGCAAGGCTTATCAGGCCTCCCCGAGACATATTCTTGACTGTCTGAATTTTACTATGAACGAGTATTTGGAGAATCCTATTTTATTTTTAGACTTTTTAATGAATTTTGGTCTTATGGAAATGGTTTAGCTTAGCTACACCATCTGGTAATGGAATAAAAGTAAAATTCTGAAATTAATACTCACATAAATAATACAAGTTTTAAGCATTAGTAGAATTTATAGGCATAAGAGATGAAAGATATTAATTTTATCACATTGAAAATGAATATTAATTATAGCCTGAGTGATTTGTGTTAATGATACAAACAATCTAAATATTTGACATTGATAATGGGGTGATATTCACAGGTTGAACTGGTGTTTAGGAATTATAATTATTTTAGAAATAGGGACACGGTACCATAGCATGTAAAAGCAATATCAATTTTCTTGATTAAGTTAGCTCTGGACTGATTTTTGAATATTGATTCAGACCCTCAGACCCTGTAATGCAAACAAATCAATTCAGGAGTAGTATTCTTCTATGGAGATTAAAAACTTTTCATTGTTACTGCATTTCATGTGGTATGTGCTACTACAATTTTTAAAAGATTACATGCTAATTTGTATTAGTCATCCATATATCCAATCAATTAATGATAATTTAATTTTGATTTGGATAATATCCTCCCTCAAACTGCTACCTTTATAAAATATATTTTGCAATAAAAATCATCTCGTAAATGTTTAGGCCAGAATGATCTCTTTCCATTTAATATCTAACAGCATCTGGGTGTTACTCTCAGGAAGTATATTATTAAATCTCAATTACCAGTTAAAGCTTCATCTGAGTTAATTATTATTTTGCAAAGCAAAGGTCCTTGACGCCGAAACAGATCTTTTCCAGTTTCACTAAGAGATTGCCCAGCAAACACAAAGATGCCGGGCATCCATCGGGCTGCTGCTGTCAGCCGTCTTGGCCAGCAGCGGCCCGCCGCTATTTGGCCTCGTCGGCTCCGTCAATAAAGTGGTCGTCGTCATTGCTGCTGGGCCGGCAGTACGGTCCGTTGTTGGTCCAACGCCGGGTGGCCATCAATGTCATATTGGCCGCATGTGGCCCATGTAATTGCCAGTACATGCCCATATACGGTTATCCATCGGCCCTTTGCCGTTTGGCCGACGATAGCCGCTTTTACCGACGTAGGGCTGGTTATGGTTATTTATTTCTATAAATATAGAATTCATTATTTATGTTAATATTGTATATATTGTTAAAGTTAATATGGAAGTATTGGAAATCCATCAAATTAATACTGAATATATTTTTGTGATTCTAAAAGACAATTGTTATCCATGTAATTGTCAAATATCATTAAGTGCTTTTTTAGTTCTTAATTTTATAAAGATTAAAAAGATATGAATTACTAACTCATATTTTAAATCATTTATTTGAAAATGCTATCTTAATTTTATAGTTTTATTTTAATCTAAATTTTATTTAAATAACTTTTATATTCTGTTTTTAAAATTTTTGTTATTACAGAATTTCATTATTTATAAATTTTTTTAAAAAATTCTTGTGTAAGCAAGTGTCAATTTATTGCTAAAACTGAACTTGAATGTATAAAAGAATTCCAGTTTTATGATAATTTTATAGAACTATTTTCCAAATCAATTAACTCCATGCAACAAGATGTTGAGAAAAATGATAAGTATAAAGATTACCACTTTTTATTACTTATAAAAATTAAGAAAACAAAGCCATAAATAAGTGAAATGTCTCCATGAACAAGATGTTGAGAAAAATGATACAAAAGGATACAGATTAATATTTTTTATTACTTATAAAAATTAACACAACAAAAGCCATATATAAATGAAATGTCTAAACATTAATGGAATTAACATTTTTTATTTATGATAATATTGAAAATAAAAAAAATATCTTTTATTTAGATTTGAAAATAATTTTTGCAAATTTTTTTTAACATTTTTAATTTACAAGTTTTTTCTTCTATTTTCGTGGTCCATCTTCCGAATTAGTACTCTGGAACAAATTTCTCCTTTAGTAAAGATTTTCACTTTATTGTAATTGTCTGAAAATAAAAAAAAACAGAATTACTAAACTCATTCAATTTAATTACAAAAATAGAAACAGCAGGATGTTAATAACAGCCCAGGTAAAAAACAAAAAAATTGAGCGATTTACATAAATTAGGAGAAACTTCATGCATAACACTTATTTTCTAGTATTTAGGTATTATTTCTCAGTATTAATTATTTGAATAAGGAGAATCCAACACAACTATTTTTAAACTTACAATATTTTACAATTAAATTTACAGTCAAAGCGAAACAAGCCAAGGACTTGAATAGGTTGTGAATGCCTATAATAATGTCAATTTTCATTCAGAATTAATAACTCATAAAAAAATTACAAATACAATTCTTTTATGATGGAATCTTTTACTTAATTTTAGTTTTATCTCTTTAAAAAAGGGGGAATGGTTATTAGTAAATTATGTCCACAATGAGCATGCTTGGGAACTAAACACTGGGTGTTTTGCGTTATGCTGAGCACCTAATCGGGACATGTGCTTCGCAGCCCAGGGGCTCTTGGTCATGAAAATAGTCACTGTAGGCCTTGGCCCATGTGGTCTGTCCTGCCAGAGTTTAGTTTTATAGTTTATATTCATATTGATATTTCAATATACATACACATTATAATAAATAACATTAAGTAACAAATGAAAAATCAACATTCATCAATTCTGACAATTCTTTGATTAAAAATAGAGACAAATAATTGGGTTATATGAAAACAATTTCAGTTGAATGACTTAATAGAAATTCTAAACATCTGACTTCAAAAATTCAATGTAATGTTTTAAGCAGAATTTTACATTTTCAAGGTTATAATAGAATGTAATTAATTTATAACATACACTTTGTATTTCAGGCTTTTAAAAAATCATTTTGAACTAATAAAAAATGGTTAATAAAATATTCATCAATGATTACCAAATTATTTTTTACACACAACTACAATTACAGATAAGTAAAATTTATAAAATCATAGTAATTAAAATAAATATTGATGAATTTTAAAACATATTGATAATTTCGTATTATTTATGCAATATTCTATGCAAAATCTTATTAACATGGAATTTATTTTTTTATACACCTGTGATTACAGATTAATGAAAAAAGCTACGTCAATTAATGCAAATGATTTTCTGATTTTGAATACATGCATTCTAGTTGTTGCCCAGTAAATTTACATCACAAGTAATTATCATAATCATGAATTATTTAGAAGTAAAAATGTCAGTTTATTTTGGCCAGCACTCATCCGTGGCCGTAATGGCCGGAGCTGGGCCAGCAAACAACCATCAGCGGCTTGCCGTGGCCAACAGGAAACCGGCTTGGCCAGCAGCGGCCCGGATTTTTGCCGGCAGTTTGTGTTTGCTGGGTGGGTCCTTACTGTTTGTCTGAGTTCCATATCATAAAAATGAAATAAGCGTTTAATTGTATACACTTGTGATATTAAACATTTATATGTTTCCAAATTTTCAGTCCATATAAAAACTATGCCTCAAAAAGTGGTTATCAGATGAGTGTACCATTGTAATTTTGAAAGAAAATCGTATCATTCGAAAATTTCTTTATTCCTGTATAGCTGCAAACATGATGAATTAGTGTATTTAAAAGTCCTAAAATTTAATTCTCATTAATATTCTATGTGATATAATAAAAAAGTCATAATTCTTTTTATAAATTTTTATGCTTAAAAGTATCTGATGATTCCTAATTTTAAATTTCCATTTGATAAAAACTTCTACACCATCATTTATCAAGCAAATATTAATATTAAGAATGTTTAAATACACAAAAATATTTAATATTGTTTTTTACATTAGAATGTAAATTGCATTTATTAAATTAGTTAGTTATCATTCATTAAATTAGCAAAATACTGTATTTTACCATTCGCTTTTTTTCATAACTTACCATCCAAATAAAAGTTTGAAACTAAAATAACATTATGTATTACCTTAACGCAACCTCAAGATTGAGGTATGGTCCAGGCTATAGGTCATGGAAAATATGCTTCCCACCAATTTCAATATTGTTTAAATGTTTAGATAATGTGCAATTAACCAAAATTGGCAACCACATATTAACATTTCAAAAACATGTAGACGTTGTCATTTGCATTCTAATAAAGCACATGAAAAGAATACAAGATACGCTTGTGTGCACAACTTGCAATGTTATTTTGTTGATCCTAATTTTATTAAATTTCATGAAAAATAATAGAACTATCTATTATTTTTCGTGGAACAAAAATTGAAATAAAAAAAATTCTTATTTAAATTTTTTTATTTCAATTTTTGTTTAAGCACGAAGCTTTCAAATTGCTCAACATTAAATATTCAGGTGAATATCAATATTCTTTTGCATATTCAATGTAGGTTATAGATACAAAAAACGACATTAGTTATACAATAGATTAAAATGATGATAAAAGATATACTCTAATATTAAACTCATGCTTTTGTGAATTGCTGAAAAAGGGAAATATTATGTTTCAAACCTAAATAAAATGCGTTTTTGGCAAACTCCAGGAAATTTAATCTGTTTTACGATAAATTAGAAAATGTACATAATAATCTAATAACATTAGTAAAAAATAAAATTAGATGTGTTTTTCCATTATTTGCTTTTTAATTCAACAGGAATTTGCAATCTGATTTATTAATTTTGTTATAAATTCTTTGATTCTCAATCATTTATTCTCAATTTAAAAATGAATTAATACTGAGTTTAAACAATAATACCTTTAAAAACTTTATATATTTTCTGAAGCTTCATAATAAACTTCGAGAAAAGAACTTTTATTATCCTCTGAAATTTATTTCCAATGGTAAATGTATCCAAGTTTGTTAACATTTTATAGCTTTCTTGGGAAGTCTTTGTTGAGCTCATGAAATCTAATCACAAAGAAAGGGTATAATTTACTGTAAATGTAGTAAAAAAGTGAACATTACATGAAGAAATTGTTACTCTTAAACCAAAAATTATAAATTATTCTTCAAATCCAATTTCCATAAAGCGAGTGATGCATTTTGTAACGCAACATTATTTTAATGGAATATTTTATGAGTTTTCATTCATACAAGCATTAAATACTTATTCTGGAAATACCACACAAATACTTAATAGAAAATAAACTAAAATAACTTAAAAGTGTATAAATTTATTAACTTTTAATTCCATATATTTTTCAAAACACTTTTTTGTATCTAATCAGGAAGTTAATTTTTTTGATTTCGTTTTAAAATCGCACAATATTTTTATAATTATTTTTGGTATTAAGTTGAATGATTGTAACGCATATTCAAACATCTAGACATTTTTTTCTAAATAGTGATTTCCTTTTTGAGGAAAAAAAAAATTTTTCTAAAAATATAAATCATTTCATTTTAGATCTTTTAAGCTTTTGGAATGCTTAATATTACTATAACAAACCATGTACTAGGAGATTTAAAATTTTGAACAAATGTAAATTTCAAATTCATTTTCTGTTAACAAAGAGTTAATCGGAAGTTTAGATGCATCGATTAACTTGTTTTTGGGTGCATTAATTACAAAATATAAATATTGTATTGTAAATATTAGAATTTAAAGTTATGAAGTGACGTAACACTAATTTCAATATAAGTCACATAATATGATTAATAAAATATTACAAAATTTTGCATGTGATTATCATTTCGATTTATTTTTTTTTATTTCCTCTTTTGATAGATTTTAAATTAATAACTTTTACATCATAAATTAATTTTATGTAATGCGTTTTAAATGTACATATTTAAAGTGCTGGCAAGAAGTGATATAAATTGTTATTTTGTCTAAAATATGAATCTGTTTCGTTACAGTATATGCAAATGCTATATCAAAGATAACTTTTCTTAGAAATTTTTTAAAACATTTTATATTTGAACCAAGAAAGAAAATAAGAATTAAAATAGATCACCAGAATTTTAAGGATGACAAGCCATGAAGTACATTTTTTCTGATAAAAAGGACACAATTTTTAATGGATGTAAGCAAAAATTTCAATGTTTAACTGCATCAGATTCAACATAAGTTAACATGTACCAAGTGTGACATACTAATCTTACAATTAAATATAATTTAAATAATTGACATTATAAATATCCATTAGACCCTGTTGTTAAAAACTGCTTAATTGTCTCTTGTCCAAAGTAAAACTTGTCTTGTCCTTACTGTAAAACTGTTTTGCTTAAATACGTATATTATAATGCCTATGTTGTGGAAGAGAAACTAAATGAATGTCTATTTCTATTCAAAGGCCTATTATTTTGAGTCATAAAATCTTTACAGGAATTACATTGTAACATCTATTCATACGGCAACATTTTATAACATAAATGAAAGATATGCTGTTTTCCCTACAAAATCTAGAAGTTTCTCTTATTAATTTATAACTTTAAAGTTATTTAAACTGTAAGGTTACTCAAAAAATAACGATAAACCAATATATACATATATATATATATATATATATATATATAAATATAAATATATATATATATATATATATATATATATATATATATATATATATATATATATATATATATATATATATATATATATATATATATATATATATATATATATATATATATATATATATATATATATATATATATATATATATATATATATATATATATATATATATATATATATATATATATATATATATATATATATATATATATATATATATATATATATATATATATATATATATATATATATATATATATATATATATATAGATATATATATATAGATAGATAGATAGATAGATATAGATGTAGATGTATGTTAGTGCGTGGGTGTGTACATTTCGTCATTCCTTATTTATAAACGTAAATTATTAAAGTTTAAGAATATCGTTTCCTTTATTTCTCTGAAGGTTTAGATTATTGATAATTGTTAAGAAATATATGTATATTAAAATATAAACAGTAATTTGATCAAGATTTTTACGTAAATAGTTCAATTTCTTTATGTATTTATTTCATCACATACAAATTCAGCTATATATTTTCTATCGATCTAAATAAATTTATTCATGTTAATTGTAAACAAATAAAAATTGTTTATTTTATTTTTAAAAAATAAATTTAACAATGATTAAATTACACAGAATTTTAATCCAAGTAATTTAGTTTTAAGTCTTAATAACATTCTGAACATCACTATAAGGATATAAGGAAAGTTTGAATAAAAATCATCTCAAATCTAACTGCTTTTTTAATTCTTTGGGTCACAGACATTTGAATTGCATGAAAAAATAATTAAAAAAAATTATTCGGAAAAGATAGTAATAATTTACCGGTATAATACAAATTAATGTTTTAAAA
The DNA here is from genome assembly GCA_037975125.1 of Latrodectus hesperus. NCBI lineage: Eukaryota > Metazoa > Arthropoda > Arachnida > Araneae > Theridiidae > Latrodectus > Latrodectus hesperus. The sequence goes on from CM075851.1 coordinate 122,426,464, forward strand.
TAATACTATTTCTTTTGGATTAGGATTTATTGATGTCTTTCTGGACTACAATCAAAGACAATTATAAATGCCAATGTATTATAAGTGCATCCATCTTGTTTTCAGTGTTATTCCTTACAACTCTCAAAAGAAATTCAGAATGCATATTTCTGCACAATATAAAATACATCAACTTGTCAGTTATTAGAAAAATCATTAATTGGAAATTTCAAAAACGTAAGATTTTAATTTGCGTATGAGCTATAATATATAAATGATTATATAAATTAAACTAAAAAATATTTATAAAAAATAGTTCCAAAGTGTACTTGTCTTACATTTTTTTCATTATTATTGACATTTTGCGAAACAAACATATTGTAAAATATTTATTGGTATATAGTAGTATACACTTTTTAAGTCCCTTTGAAAATATTGTACATTTATGAAAAATATTCTTTTAAAAATTAATCAGTTCAATAATTATATTTAATTTTTATCCTGTAAAGGATAATATCTCTTTAATATTTTCCATTATCAATCACATTATCGGAAAAAGATATATTTGAAATATTGTTGCAATAAAATTGTTTTAATAAAAGTTAAAGCAACGATAAATAAAATATAGCAAAACATTGTGTCAAAACTATTTGTTTGAAAATGTAGGATGATAACATTTCTGCAAATGTATACTCATCACTATTCTTTTCCTTCACTTAATAGTAATCAAACAAAATTTTTTGAAATTTACAAATAAAACATATCTTTTTAAAATGATTTTTAGTATCATAAACTCATTGAGAAGCACACTTACACTTTAATGTGGAACAAATAAATTAATTAAATCTTGTGAATTTTCCTTCCCTCTTCCAACGTCTAAAAATTAAAATAATTTAAAAATGGATAAATTATGAAAAAAAAATCGAAAATGTTATTCATTGAATAGTTTATTTTATTGACTACCGATTAACAAAAACAAGAACACAAACTATATGTGAAATATTGGAAAAAAAAGCTCTTTATAAGTATTATACAATAGAGATTATTACCTGAAACTGGGTGATATTGTAAATGCAACAATTCTCATTTTATAGTGTTAGATTAATCCGATATATTCTTCAATATTTTATATTTTGACATTGTACAAACCTTTGAAGTTCATTTGATGTAAATTATATTGAATTTATAGCAATGCATTAACAACTAAATGAGATATTCTCAATTTGAAAATTTATTATAATGTTTTTGTACCATGAATTCCCGTTAACAATTTTTCCCTATTTTGACAAATGTCCTTTTCTTATATAAAGTAATTATGACTCATATTTTTATAAAACAATTTAATATAGTTATATATCTTTTATTATTAATTTAATATTCTGAAATGTATATTTCACAATGTTTATTAACTACAAAATACTTTCTAATATTATTAACTAAACCAGATGATATTTATTTTTCATTAACAGACATTGCTTTAAAAAATAAGCAAGACTAAAATAAAAAAGACAATAAAAATAAAAAAATAAAATAAAAATAAAAGAAACGCAAGACTGAAATAGGGGTTTTCAACCAATGATATAGTAGAATACTACTTGTGACTTCAGAGTAGATTAACACTATTGAAAAAATGTAGCGTAATATTGGCATTTCCACGAGTAAATTTCCGTGATTCTTTGTACATATAAAATGAAAGGAAATCCATTTGAATGTAAATCTAGCTTTAACTAACTTTTCTCGGCATCAAATGAACGAGACACTAGAAAGTGATGCCTTTGCTTCAAATAAATCGATGCATTAGGGAATAAACTTAAGATTCGAGCAACAATTATTTCTCAGTAAGCGTAAACTACATTCTTCTGCGATGATTATAAATCCAAGAATTCGAAGAGTCTAATTTGGTGATATGCAATTTACTGTTTCATGAGAGTAAGATTAATTTTTAAATTATTAGGTTAATATTAAAGAAATATCACAGCATATGAAGGTAATATATTTTAATATGTTATGTAATTAAATATTTTAAGAAATGAAATTAGCTTTGCCTATTGTACTATTATATGATAATCTTTGTTTTCTTTTACTCAAGACAATTATTTTTTTATCGTGGTAACGCAGGAAAGAAATGTAAAATTTAGTATGTGCACCATAACTTTAAAAGCTTACATATCAAAAAAATCTATACTGTCTTAAGATTGTATATTAATACAAAGCACTATGAGTACTCCAACATTGTAAACCCCACTGAAACATTATTAAATAAAAACAATTGTAATTAAAATACGAATTAACACAAGAATGAATTCCCTTAGAATTATAAAAAATACTGCACTGATAAATTTATATCGTAAAATAAAAATCATCATTATTCAAATGTTATATGCATAATATGTTACACTGCTGGCTAAGTTTTTTTGCCTTAAAAAAAACAAAATGCGGTACAAAAATTCATATAAATAAGTTTCTCATACACAAATTCAGTTTTTGTTAACAAGCAGAGTTTTATCATACACCGTGGAAGAAAAAAATGCTTACCATTGATATATGCAGAATTTCAGTTTATTTTTCAATTAAATGAAATTCTAAATTTTCATATAAGCAGAAATTCATACATCAGCTCAGCTTTGTGGACTGCCTAACAGCCCAAAGCAGTTTTAAGCATTTAACGCCAGTACCGTAACTGCCATCCCAGAGGATATTTTATAAATATTGGAATTTATATTTACGTGTCAATATAGTATAAAACTCGAAATTCCCCCGAGCACATACCCTTATCAACGTTTATACAGAAAGCAAAAGCACAACATCAATGTCCTTTTGTCCAACAGTTCCTGGGTTTGTCGCAGTGTAAAACGACATAACCAAACCATAAGAAAACAGATGTTTATGTTGTTATTGTCAAATTTAATTTAAGAGTTTTCACTCTTTTCTTTTCAAACCATGCTGTTGGTAAATAAAGGAAAGTATGTCATAAAAGTTGGGATAGTTAAGATAGTATAATATAAGAATAATTTTTTTTTCCTTTTGGAATGGATGAGTGGTCGTGAGTAAATTTCAAGAATTTTAAGATGGTTGTTTATTAATATCTTTTATATGCTAATCTGGCCAGACGGGATTGAGGGGGAGAGATTTCTGACATATCCCATAGAAGTATAGGAGGTACTATAGAACTTAAGAGAATCAATGGTGTAAAGATGAGGAGCCAAGAAGAGAATTATGAGGAATTGAAAACTGCATCGAAAAAAGAAGACACAGAAAAACCTATTGCAGATTGGATCCTCATTGAGCAGAATGAGAGGAGATGAAAGATCTAAGTCGTAAACAAAGTACAACTGCCCTGTTCAGTAGAAGCCCTGTCTCGACTTCCTAGATTAGATTCTTTGCTCAACGTCTACGTTCATAGACAGCATGTCCGCCAGTGTTCTGTTGAATCTTTTTGTCAATCCATTGGTCTGTGGATGGTAAGTGGTCGTCAGAAGATGTTAAAAATGTCAACCAGTTATGCCAGACATCACAATATTGGCTAGAAAGTTACGTCCTCTATAACTAATCATTTCTTTGGGAGCTCCGTGCTTCAGTACAATTTCTTCAACTATAAATTTAGCAATTTCGATTGCCTCAGCAAATGGTATTGCTTTTGTGACTGTGAATCTAGTCCAATAGTCTGTGCAAACAATAATCCACCGGTTGCCATTTCTGGTTACTGGAAAGCGTCCAAATAAATTTACTCCAATTTTGGCAAAAAGGTGTGTCAGGGAGTTTTATCGGTTGAAGTTGCCCCGGTGGAAGTTGTGGAGGTGACTTCCGTCTCTGGCATTCTCTACAATGTGAAACATATCGACGTATGCTCCCATACAGCCCTGGCCAACAGTTTTTCTCCTTATCCGGTCGTACGTTTTGGCGAAACCAAGATGACCGGCAGTCAGAGCATCATGAAGACTTCTTAGAACATCACTACGAAGTTGTTTTGGTGCCACCAAGAGCCACTGCTATCCCATCGGATCATAGTTTCTTTTATAAAGTACACCACTTCTTATTTGATAATTTTGGTAGGACTCACCTTTCTTAAGCATTTCTATGATCGTCTTCAACTGTTTATCCTTTTGTTGTTCTTTTCCGTATTCTTCGATTGTTGCGAGGGACGGGATTTCGTAATTGCTTTCAATTGTTGGTTCAATGAGGGGCTTCCTCGACAGAGAATCCACACCCGAATGTTTACGGCCACTCTTGTAGATAATATTTATGTCGTATTCTTGTAACCTGAGAGCCCACCACGCCAGAGTTCCCGATGGATCCTTAAGGTTTGCCAACCAACATAAAGAATGGTGATCCGTTACTACTGTGAAAGGTTTTCCATTGGGATACGGCCTGAATTTACTGATAGCCCAGATGATGGCAAGGTATTCCTTTTCGGTTGTAGAATAGTTTCTTTCAGCATTATTAAGAGACCTGTAAGCATAGGCTATTGGTATTTCCATATTATCCTGGATTTGTAACAGAACTGCGCAGAGACCATAGCCGCTAGCATCTGAATGTACCCTTGTTTCTGCGTCTGGAAGTAAATGTCCTAGTACAGGGCCGCTGGTCAGTAATTTTTGGAGTGTTGAAAAAGATTCCTTCTGCGACGGATTTCAAGAAAAGGTTGCGTCTTTCTTCAATAAGTCATGCAAGGATTTTGCGATCTCAGCAAAATTTTTGATGAATCGTCGATAGTATGAGCATAGGCCCAGAGAACTTCGGATATCGGCGATATTTTCCGGGGTAGGGAAATTTGTTACAGCCGCTGCTCTCTGTGGATCTGGATATATTCCATGTTGATCAACTAAGTGTCCCAGCATTGTTTGCTGTTTTTTGCTGAATGATCATTTGTTAGAACTTAGCGTTAAACCCGCTTCTTGAAAGCATTTTAGAACTTTCCTCAAGCGTATTTGATGTTCTCCGAAGTTTGGTGCGTACACAATGATATCGTCTAGATAACAGAGACAAATATTCCACTTTAGGCCTCTTAGTACTGTGTCCATCATCCGTTCGAACGTAGCAGGGGCATTACATAGCCCGAACGGCGTAACTTTAAATTCATAAAGTCCATCCTGATGTCACGAAGGCTGTCTTTTCTCTGTCTTTGTCGTCAACTTCTTTTCGCCAGCAGCCTGACTTTAAATCCATCATAGAGAAAATTTTCAAACCAGCTAGACAGTCCAGGGCATCATCGACGCGAGATAATGGATATATATCCTTTCTGGTTATCTTGTTAAATCTTCTATAATCGACACAGAAACGCCAATCCCCATTTTTCATCTTCACAAGCACGACTGGAGATGACCATGGGCTATTTGACGGCTGTATCACATCTTCTCGTAGCATTCGCTGCACTTCTTCGTCAATCACGCGTCTTTCGATGGTTGATACACGGTAAGGTCTTTGCTTGATTGGTGCGTTGCCACCTGTATCGATTTTATGCCTCACTGAACTACATCGAGATTTCCTAAAATTTCGCTTAAAATCGAAAATGTCACTAAATTCTTCTAGTAGGTTCAATTGCTCGTCTTCCTCAGCATTGGTTAGTTTAGAATCAAGAATTTCTTTTAATTGCTCTCGAGTCGCCCTTTTTCTGGACTGGTGTCCGTCGGAAGTTTCTTGCCCTTTGTCACTAAGGGAGCAGATAGCGTCCATTGCTATTGTTGTGAAAAAGCCTATATTCATTCCTTTCGGTATCAGTTGGGTTCGTCAGGAAAAGTTCGTTACCCACGCTTTCCAACAGCCATTCTCAATGCCGACAATGGAAGCTGGTACAGATCACTCTTTTTCATGCCTCAGAACTTAACTACCAACAATCATAGCTGTATTTGCATCCGGCACTGTTGAATTCAAAGCAGATATTTGTCTTGTTGTGTTAGCTACAATCAAATAATTTGATGCGGCACTTAAAGGTTAATTTGATTCGTTTGAGACTGATTGGCATGGAAGGATTTCGGAAAGTTCGATCTCTTGATTTCCACAATTGATAACGGCATCGGTGGCACGGAAAAAGTCCCAGCCAAGTATCATTTGATGACTGCACTGCGGAAAAATGAGAAATTCAAACGTTCAAGTTTATTTTTAATAAACAACGTCTAGAGGCGGCTACAGTTTTATCACAAGCAGTTTTCAATATAGGTCCATTTTCAATAAACATAGGTGTATTTAATTGTCGATGTAATTCTTTGGATATGACAGAATAATCGGCACCAGAATCAACGAGGGCTTTTATGCACCGTCCTTTCACGGTGATACAGTTTGTGTTCTATTTTAACTTGGCTATCATGAACGTCGGAGGATTTTCTTCAACTGCGGCCTTACCTCCGGCACAGGTCACCCGAGTTAGTTTTCTTCATTGAGTCGGCGTGGAGAAAGACTGGAACGGCGTACTGGTGACACACTGCGACTCTCGGCGGTTGAAGGAACGTCGTGGGTAGGGTGAACTACTCCTAATTCTGGAAGAAGTAGGCTAGGCATAAGCATCGTCAGAGCTACCAAAAGAGTCAGTGTACACATCTCGTCGAGGGATTATTTTCCTACTCGCTCGTGCATTTTCAAATATTCGGCGCCTCTCCCGACAATACCTTAGCACATGCCCTGGTCTCCCACAATGGTAGCAGAGTGGCACATTATTGTCAGTCCTCCACAAGTCTGTTCTGCGTTGAGGAGTGGGTCTGTTGGTGGTTTCATGCCTTCTCTGTGGCCTGGTTGGAACCAAGCATCGAGGAGTGGTTTCGTCTCTCCTTGCACCTGTAAGTGGTTCTAGAACCTCCATGACCTCTTCCTGCACCATAGAGGCAATGTCACATGGTGGCCCAGTTTCGTTGCTTGTGTAGCCCTGTATTTCAGGCATAATGTTTTGCAGCTCTTCCCTGACAATTGTATGTACTAATGGCCTAAGATCTGTGGCATCTGTTTCAGCCGACACCACGGAGACATTAGGTAGAATGTAAGATTTAGATGTCTCACCAATTTGTTGTGCAAGGGTGAGTAACAGTCTTTCAGCTTGGCATTTTATATCAATTGCATGGCAAAAAGTGTTTTTCAGGGAATTCCGAAAGACAGTCCAGTCAGTGAAGGTGTCTTCATTGTTATCGAACCATTGACGAGCTGTTACAGTGAGATAAAAGATGGCATTTGCTAGACACATTTGGTCGTCCCAACGATTATAATTCGCTATTCGATCAAAATACTTGAGCCACCGGTTAGCGTCTTCTTGGTTGCACCTAGAGAATATACAGGGGCTTCTGGGTAGTTGGTAGGTCAAAATTGGAATGGGTGCGATGTTACTCGGACCAGAGCTGGCCCCAGCTGAGAATTTCTGATCGTTTTCCCCTCCTTCAGCCATCATCCTTAATTGTCTTGCCGAATCCGGAAGGAGACCAAATTTAGGAGTGAGACCTCGAATACGTCGGCTTTGGCGTAATTCTTCCGTTGTTTTACCTGGCGCCTCCACCAACCTGTCGCATAGATGAAGTGAACGTAGTAAAGCCAATGGAAACGAAAGCGCTCAAGATTAAATCAAGATTTTATTATTATTAAATCTAATCAGTCGCTACTTATATACAGTTTCAAAACCTTCTAGACTTGGAAGGCCCGCAGAAAATTGGAAATTGAAATTTACATGAATTTGAATAATTAACAAAGCAAACAGAAATAAATTTTCACGCATCTTGCCTCGCTTGCTTTTGAACCCACAACCTCTGGCTCACGAGTCCGATGCTTTACCGACTGCGCCACGAAGTGCTTGATCGCAAGGAATAGTTTTCACTGCAACATTTATAAAATGATTTAAAAAATTTGCATAGAGTCGTACCCAATACCAAGTCTTACCTAAAAAAAGTAAGAATAAAATTTCGCAAAGGTAAAGGATGCTTCATTGTCAATATAAAGACCTTTCTCGAAAAACATATCCTGGTAAGAAAAATATGTTTATTAAGCAAATTCAAGAGTTAAAAGATTGTATATACATTTACAGCTTGTTTTTTTTTTTAATCGTATGGTGGCAAATATGTTACAATAATAACGTGGTAGAGAGAGAGTGAAGATAATTTTTAACATTCTCTCGCTCCTTAATGATTAACCTTATACTAAAGATTAAATCACTGCACTCCAGAAATACATGACTATATATAAAATATAATTAAATAAATTACTTTTTATTTTTGTAGATGAAGTACTATATATGATGAATATATTTAAAATATTCTCATATTCAAAAAAAATTGCTCATATTACGCTTTTCTTTACTTTCGTTATTCATTATGAAGCACTTCATGCATAAATATTTAAGAAAAAGGAATTGTATGCTTAGTGGGTTTATTCAATATAAGAGTCTAATATAGTTCATTATGGAAGTATAATAATTCATTATTGGCTTATCATAAAGGTTTATTTTCATTTTCAAAGTTTATTCAAGGTTTATTTTCATTTTTTTGTTGTTATGCTTTTCTTTAGTTAAATTATTCATTATGGAGCACTTAATGCATAAACGTTTAAAAACGAGATTGTATGTTTGATGAGTTTAATCAAGATAAGTAGTGTAATAATGGCAAATATGCTTTTTCATTGACTTTTTTTCCTCAGTTATAAGTGTAAGCAAATTGCTAATATTCTGATATTAATTTTCATTATAAAATTTAATGAATATATAAAGGTATAGTACTGAAACGTTTTTCTGCGTTTTTCAATCCTATTTATACATTTTTACGTCAAAACAAGAATTTAAGATTTTTAGTTAAATCATGATGGAAGCAGTTTATTATTCTAAATGCATAATATCACATTTAGGAAACTTGAATAAAAATCTACAGTTAAAAGATGACATTACACAATTTATTCAGCAGCAATGCTTCAGTTGAAAATAAAGTTTTTTTTTTTTTTTTCCAATAAAATGCAAGTTGAAACTTTAAGGGATTACGTAAATAAACAATTCAGTTTGAAAAAATAAAAGCTCATTTTTTGACACAGCTATTGTAAAAATATTGATATTCCTTCTAAGAAAAATTAAATCTGAAAAATCTTCCATAAAATATTTTACAAAGCTACTAGTGAGTTCACTTTTATAAAATCTACATCTTTATATAATTGATCTGTGTGAGTTCACTTTTATAAAAGTCACAAGCATTGATAGTATTGAATAAGAATTAGGGATAATAGACTTAAAAACTAAATATTTAGGGTTATACGAAAGTTTTATAATTTGTTATCAATTTAAATAGACTGTTGTGTATAGAACTTTCAAAATTAAAAAAATAATGAAATTATTATTCATATGAGACATTGAGTTATTTTCCTTATTTTTAAAATCAAATGAAAACATGCGCATTTTGAATCTTAATAATTTCAGTATCTACTGAATACAGTGAACAACAATTTTCTGATACGTCTATTATTAAATACAAATGTGAAGTAAAGTTAATAAAAAATGCATGATTTGAAAATACTTACTAAAATTGCAAGTTTTATATCTCTTATCAATTTCAAAAACCTATATATTTTATGTGTTTTAATTACTATTATTTTTGCATTCAATTTGTATTTTGAACACTGTATTTTGAACACTGTTATAAACTACTTAATTTAGGCTTTTATTTTTCATTTTACTATAACTAGTTATAAAAATAACCCTTCTTTTTTTAATACATTAATTTCATATACCCTGTTACTACGTAAAATAGAATATTTTGATTTCAAAATATATGTATTTTTCACAACTGATAAGCGTTATACTTCTTTCTAATATATTCTGGATACATGCTGTCACATTTAGTTTCTTGAAGAAATTTGAAACAACGAGAAATATTGCTCTTAAATTTAAAAAATAAAGTTGTCGTCCCTTGGCTTAGAAAAATGCTAATACTGAATTCATGATATTTATTCTACTAAAGATTTAAGTCAATTTCCGAAAAAGAAGTAAAAATAAATTTAAGGAAATAACGTGAATACTTTATAAATATAAGATATGAATTTGCTTTTCATCTTGTTTACAGTATTCACCATCTGTATTCTAAACATAACTCTTTTTCCCTGTTACTTTCTTTTCATTTTAGTTTCAGTAGAAAGGCTTGGAAAATTTACTGGCATACTAAAATTTTGTTGTTGAAACTCATTTTGAATAATAAAATAGGTATATTTTTGAAGAGAATGTTTTCTTCAGAATTGTTTTCTGTTCTTTTGTTTCAGTGTGCAAAAACCTAATAATTTCAAAAAGTGTGACAAGTGTTAATTCAGATTCATAGAAGATAATATAAACAGAACTTAAATGCATAGTGTGATATGGGAAAAATAAAAAAATATATATATATATTTAGTAAAATGCTCTATGTAATTTGACATATGCAAAATACAAGTATATCTCATATAAAATCAAATTAAAAAAGAAATGATTTAACTAATTTTTTCACTTTTTTTTACTTGAAGAATAAGCACGCCGTTCAGCACCTACTTCTTAATAAAGATTGTTAAATTTAATGTAAAAATTATTCATTTTGACAGTATGCAGTAATACGTTTATGGATTATGGATTTATGGTTTATGAACTTAATTAATCATAATAATAAAAGAAATCTTCCTCATATATTATTTTGTATAAAATGGAATTCTCTTCAGCAAAGATTTCAATCAATCAGAATTATTATTTTCAGAAATGAAAAGGTTTTTTAAAATTACCATCACATTTATTGTTAAAATATCATTCAGTCGGTCTCATTTTTTACATAAAATTCCCTTTTAATAAAAAAGGCTTCAGAATTTAAAGTTGGAAAATGCATATTTCAAAAAAGAAAATGATTATTTAAGAAGTTATTTATTGGTAGCATATTACTGATATTATGAAATATCTAGAGTGATACGCGCATTTCCATTCTATTCTGAAAATAACACAATAATATTCAAAATTTCGTTTACATGTTCTTGTTGTTTCATATTTATATTGTTTCGTCTGTTATTTAGAAAGTGTTTCATAAATACAATGGTTTGTTAAGAAATAATTTTTCCAAAGAAATGATTTGTTGAATTACAAAAGGTAATGTTTGGAGCTGATGTAACTGTTCTTCACTTTAATAAAACTGGAAAATGTTTAATGATTTTATTAAGTAAATTAAAAATGAAACTTTTCACAGTAGAAGATACTTGGATTTTCAACTTTTATACACTTTATTTATGGATTCATATTGCTCTTTTTGAAACATTGCTCAAAACAGCCAGTCGCGTCGCAATTTTGAACTCGACTGAGAAGCAACTCTCCGCGCCACATCACAAAAGTGAAAGAACACAATGAAATGACACTTATATTGAAAGCCACAATCCCCGTTTATAAAGCCAATGAATCTTTTGTCGGGTCAGGTATTGAGCACATTACCTGTTGGTCACGAGAATGGCGTCTTTCCCAAAAAGCCACTACGGATAATGATTCTCTATTATGAGCATATAAGCTTCCTAATATGACCTTCGCAACTGTCACTAAAATGACATACGCGTTCTTCAAAAGATACAAAGGCTTCATAACAAGAATAAAGGGTATTTAATGTATCAGTTTAGTGAATTGAAATCAAATTTATTAAAAATATTTATTTGTATTCCAAGCAAACACTTTTAAAATGATTTATCATAACGTAATTAAAGTATTAATATACTTACAGAGAGAACTTATTTATTTTTTTAATATTAAATTGCTTTATATAAAAGGCTTGAAATTTTAAAATAACTATAAAGCTTTCAAAGAAAAAATCTTAAACGTAATACAAGAAAAACAAGTGCACCTTCTGTATCCAATTTTGGATAATTAAACATAATTTTATTGCGATTCAGATGAAAACCATTTTAGAACTATCAGAATCCAGAGATATTTTCATGTTATTTAATTAATGGTGTGTTTTAAATAAAGTGATTTTCTGAAAAGTTATCAATTACAATAAAAATTAAAAATAATTATACGTGATTTTCAATTATATATGATTTTCTGAGCTCTGATTTCTTACCACAGTAGCTTTACTGGCAATGATGATCTTGAATTCAGAGAAAATTTAATGGTGCCACGGTCTTTAATAATTTTTCAACAGGACCGATATCACATATAATATTCGGCCCAGAATAGAATGCATGTATCAGACATGTATCGGCAGACGACAGTCACAATTTGCCGGCAGTTAGCCGTATAAGGACCGATACTTGTTTCCGACACTATTAAAGAGCACATTTTTAATGTCGCTTGCCGATACGGAAACGACATCGTTTCGAAATCTTCATGCCAATGCCGACTCTTATCCGACACTGCCGATATCGGCCCGTCAGGATGCCGATAGGCTTGTGTTTGCTGGGTATTGTTGATAAAATGCAGCATAAAGTAATAAAACTAAACTTTGTATTCGTCATGAATTCAACTGTATATATGAGTGATTTATTTAAAATTACAAGAAACTAGATTTAATAAATTCAATTCAAGTTTCTTATTTTATTTATCTGACATCATTAAGCATTATGTTTCAATTCGATGGAAGTATAATATTTCATATAGTATATTTCAAATCCTTACATATCCGTATAGTATATTTCATATTTCATGTATTCCATATTTCGTGTAGTATATATTTCAATTTGACAGAATATGAAATTCACATAAAGATAGAAAAATTTTAAAATTTACAAACTTTCAAGTTTCGTAAATTAGAATAAAGGAATTAAAGAGTTAAATAAATAAATTAACTATCTTTTGAAATGAGGTTAAATTAAAGATAAATTTGATATATAATGCGAAACATTGTATATGCTTTAAGGCAATTAAAACAAGAAACTTGCAGCACATTTGAATGAGATCATGTATTTTTGCCTTCAAAATAGTTTTATTAATGATAATTTTCATATCATAGTTAGTTCACAAAGGGAAACTTTAAGGAATAATACAGCACTAATTATTCACAAATTGGGCTCTAACCTATCAACTAAATTAACTGACAAATTATACGCTAATTCATTCATTATTATGGTACAAAATTTATAAATCGCTGAATGTTATTAGCATATTATAGAAATTTCAACGTTATAAAGAAATATTTAACATATTACTTAACCATTACTTACCGATTTAAAAATTTAAATCTTTTCTTTCTGTAATCTTTCTATTCAGTTTACTTCAGTATGCATAGTTTTAATTAAATAATATATTCAGATAAATAAAAAATAACATTTATAATTTAAATATATTCAGGGTAATTTGAGCAAAATCTCAGTTATAAAGTTAAAGTAAATAAAATGTAAACACTATTGAACCATATAATGTAATTTATACATAAAATTTATATTCATTCAATACTTAAGTTTCTAGGATTCACAAAAAATAAGGCAATAACTTTTATTTTTTTTGTAAATAGATATACTATTAAATAATTCATAAGTGTTAAATAATCAGCAAATAATCATTAATTAATCAGCAATTAATCTTTAATAAGTTTATTTGTTATTATATGCTAATATTCTAATAAGATGAAAGAAATTTATTTAAAAAGGAAAAGGAAAAAAGTAACTAAATTTCTAAAACTAAATTATGTATATTTTTTAAAATTTAAGTAATGAATCAGCTAAATTGATTTTAATAAATTTATGTTATTACAAGAGATAAAACAAAGTATAATACTTATTTTTTATAGTACATTACAAAATCATTTTCCAACTATCAATGTAATTTTTACTCACATATTAGTTAATCAATATTTTTTTGCTAAAGTAATTACTAAAAAATTGCTACAAATCATAAAGAAGTTAGTATCTGTTTTTATAAATTTTAGCTTTCGTAAGAGTTTTAATAGTGATCAGTAATTTAAGAAGTGTTAAATAGATCGGTTAAGTAATATTTAATACATCTTTAAATAAGAAATAAAAACAGGAAAATTAGCCCAAAAATTAATATATACTATAGTAACTATTTTTTTGCACTAAAACGCAATTATTATTTTAATATATAACATAACTATAATATGCTAATAGTTTGGAACAAAATACTTACTATAAATATGCTTACGAGACCATGTTGATATTTCTAAACAGTATCAACAAATATTAAGTTCCACATTTCACTAAGCAAGTGAATTATGTAGTTCTCAATATGTCATGGCAGGAAATATTTTTATGAAGATTTGGCTGTCAAAATATTAGGCTTTGCCTTAATCATTTTTAAACAATTTTTTTTCAATTTAATATTATCTAATAATATCTCTTGACACTCATCAGAAATTAATTCCTCTATAATTCCTACTATATCTCATTCAAAAAATATTAAGTAATTTTGTTATTGATCAAAATTATTATTCGTAATGAAAATTCGAGTGCCATATTAAAAATAGATGTGTATGTTTGGTGATTTCTGAAACCATCAATTCCTTATTACTTATTATACCAAAATACCAAAATTCCAAATTATTACCAAACAGGTAAAAAAATATTTCTTACGTGAAATAAACAATAATAAAATGATTCATTGAATTGGAGATTTATATAAACGAATAAATCCATCTTAACAAAAATTGTATAAAATGTTTTAGTTCATTAACACTTGGATCAAAAAATAATTTATTTGATGTTCATTAGAAATAATAAATTTACAAAACTATGAATTCGATGCAAGGAATCTGTTTTGTTAAAATTTACGATAGTCAAAAGTATACAGATTATTTTTATTTATTAAAAAATTTTCATATAATTTAATATTTTTATTTTATGTTAAATTTTTAATTTTGTATAGCAATATCACATAAAATAGTGAAATGAATTTAGCTTGTTATATTATTGAGCTTATTAATTAATAATGTCATAAATAATTTTTATGGGCTTATTGATTATTTTTTTACAGTTATAATACTTCTGTATAGTAACACTGGTATGTATTCTCACTTGGATGAAAAATATGTGACTATATAATTTAAAAAGTAATAATTTCCTACTCCTACCACTATTAAATCCTTATAAATCATTATTTTCTTATAAAATATTGAATATCAGGAAAAGAACATAATTAAGAATGTGATATACAAATAAAATTCTTTACAAAGAAATTGCCAAGAAAATAAATTATTTATCATGTCAAGTGCATACCTGGCTATAAAACTTTACGACATTCTAGAAACAATCTTTGTACATTCTTAGGGTGCTAATCAGAAAGAAACTACAAAATTTATTATGTTCCTGTGATAGAAATAAATGAGAAATAGTAACTTGCATTTTTATAATGGCATAGTAAAATGTATAAAGAAAATCACTTATTTTATTGAAAAAAGATTACTTGATAATAAAATCCTTTGTAATTTTTATTAAATTGGATTAGTGTTCACTTGTAAATGTATTATGAATGAAGAAGAATATATATTTTAGAGTATTTCTGAATAAATAAATTAATTAATTACTAAATGAAATTTGGAAAATTTAGCAATTTAGATTAACTAAAGAATATTTTATATTTGCTTCTTTATATTATTTGAATTGACATTTAAACATTAAAAATTAAAAGACATATGTCACGATATGGCATTTTTTGTTAATTCGTACTCATTATAATTACAGAAAAAACCATATTTAAAAAGTAGCTTATTAATTAGTCTCAGAAAAAGTATTTATTAATTTATACATCTTGGGGGCATAAGTTTCTCATGCATTAATTTGTAATTAGTCTTAGAAAATATATTATTTAAAATTATTTATTAATTTTTCACAACTTCAGGGAAAAGGTTCCTCAAGCAATTCATTTGATATGTTATATATATATGTAATTTATGTATTTTATATGCAAATATAGTTATTTGTAAATAAAATATATGTTTCTTCATTTAATATTTATTAGAAACAGATTAGTGAAAGTTGTTATTTTTTCAATGTGTAAAAAAAAGTTTTGACAATAATTAGTAATTACAACATTTTTAAAAAAGAATTTATACGTAATATAAATTCATTTTATCGAATAAACTTAAAAAAACTAAAAATGAAAAGACTTTCATTCAAAAATTATCCCAAATATTAATTCTGATATGAAAATAAACAGTATTTGCCAGCATATTACATGAGATATTCTTATTATCTTGAATACTGAAACATTTTTCTAATTTAATCTGTCTAAAATAGTTTAAAAAATAGAAATTTTTAATAGAAAATTATCTTTTTATATTTAACTTCAAAAATGATAAGAAGATAATAAGTTTTGAAAGGAAAATCTGCATAATTTTGTAAATAATTCAGAATGCATTACTTAATTTTGATAATGAGTTATAATATCACTACGATAAATATAATCCATTCAATTGTTTTAATATAATTTTGTAAAAGTGACTTATATATATAAAACAAAAACTTTTAATAATACCATAATGCCAATTTTTTTAATTTTAGGCAATTTTTTCCTACAGATAAAGGAAATTAATTTATTTCTCTCTACACAGATAAAGGAAATTAATTTTATTAATTTTCCTACAGATAAGTAATAAAAAGACAAATGAAACCATATAAGGAACATTTAAAACTAACAATTAACTATAAATGTGGTTACGATATAAAATACTCCCATTTAGAAGAATACCAGTTATATTTATAAATTTCATATTTATTCAAATATAAAAAATAAAAAAATGATAACATAAAATTAATGTTTAAGCTAAATAGCTCTACAAGAATATTAATTATTTATAATATAACTTGTGGTATTTATTTTTATGACATTCTCTTGACTTAAAATTACACAAAAAGTTTATTAAAAATTTTTTATAACAAATAACAAAAAAATAACACTTCAACAGATAATACGAATTTTTTTCCATTTTGTTAAAAATAATTGAGAAATTTCATTAATTAATCTAGATAAAATATTTGTGTTGTTAACAAACATAGGTAATATACTTAAAAATCTCTATCAATGCAAAATAACCAAAAAATCATTACATTTTCTTCAATATTTAAAAAGAAATAAAAATTTTAATTTGTTGGAAGCAAATATTTTTGCTCCATTATTATATACATACATCTACTATCATTTTCTATATAAAAGTTATAACAAATGAGAAAAATTACTGTCAAAAGTAAAAATTTAAATGCAACTTAAATGTAAATTTATACATATATAACCATGTATTTAAGTAAAATCCTGTAATCATTTATCTACATTCGTTTGTTAATGACATGACTGTTTGATAGGACAAATTTTAATTGAAAGATAATGTTCAACGGAATTTTCACAATATTTTTGTAAAATACTCTCTGAAAACTAAATTAAATGTATATATGTTGTATAATTGAAGTCTTCTATTTACAAGCAAATACATTTACACAAATCTTACAATATATTGTTTAATCTTTGGCATCTCTTCTCATTTTTGTTTAATATATTAATAAATTACTTAAGAAAAGGAATATATGTAAAATAGAATAAGAATCATTCATTAATGAAAGCTAACATTTGTATAATAAAATAAATCAATGTTCGTAATTTTTATAATTTTTAAATGTCTGTGCTATTTTCAGAGAATTAACCCCAAATTTATTTAAAATTAAATTATTAATTTTTAATAAAATTGTAATGGATTTTTGTATTTTAAGTTTAAATTGTCATTCCATAAGATGATTTATAAATTACAGCAGAGTATCATAATATGTTTTGTAATATTTTATTTAGTTAATCTTCATTAAAATTAATACCTAATTGTAAGAAATTTAAGCCATTTATTGAATAAAGTACTTATCGTAATAATGGATGTAATAATTCTGCAACAACGAACATTTCTGCAATACATAAGACAATCCCATATTTTTATGAAATTATAATACATAATAGCTTCAATAACATTTCATTCACTGTTACTTGAAAATAAATTATTACTTACATGAAAATGTATTTATTTATTAATACTTTTTTCAGCTAAATTATTTATTTTTTACCAAACAAAACCCATTAAATATGTTTTTCTTTTTTCCTTTAAATATTTTTTTCAAATTGAGTACTACAAAAATATTAAACATAACTATTATATAGTATTACAGAAATTTCACAATTTCATTTCCGTTTTTGTTCCTCAAATTAAGATCAAAATAGTTTGATGAATTAAAAAATGTAGTGAATATATCTAAATTATTTTATGGAAATCATTACACCGAGTTTAGGTTTTAAACCTATTTCAGATTCTAAAAGAAACCTAAACAATTTTTAAATTTACAATGAATATTATAGCAAAAAATTCAAAATTAACTTTTAATATTTAAATTTTTCAAATTATTAAAATTTCTACAAAATGTTTATTACTTTTTATTAAACATTACGTTAATTAAACCTAAATTAAGTTATCTGATTTAATAAGAAACATTTCATTTAATGAAACTAATCTTTAAAAAACAAATGCATGATAAAAAAGTCTTAAATTACCAATTAAAATATAAATTATCTTAATGCGCAAATTACTAAATGCATTTTCCCATTAACAAAATTACTACATTCGCAGCTTTTACATCAATAATTGAGTTCTCTTTTGAAATAAATGTCTAAGATTTCAGTTGCACAAGCTTTTTACTTTTAAGTACACTATAACATTAATTAGAGGTTTTCACATAGTTGGTTGCAAAAGTCTCTAATGATAAATTAAATTGAAATTTTTAGGAAAATTGTTGCAAACATATTATAGTTAAATACAAATGCCCCAATTTGAAATTTTAAGGAAATTAATTATCAATGGTAAAACTGTGAAAAAATATAAAGCACATACTGACTTGAATTTGTATTTGAAATAATATGATTGAAACTATTTTAAAAGGAAATTAATTTTACTGACAAAAATATTTTAAATGAATCATTTTTGGCATTTAAGTTCTGACTTCATTTTAT
This sequence comes from Latrodectus hesperus, assembly GCA_037975125.1. Taxonomy (NCBI): domain Eukaryota; kingdom Metazoa; phylum Arthropoda; class Arachnida; order Araneae; family Theridiidae; genus Latrodectus; species Latrodectus hesperus. Next base: position 122,445,308 of record CM075851.1, read on the forward strand.
GACATAATAAGACAAAAAAGTTGTAAAAGATATAACTTTATAAGGCCCAGAAAATTTGTAATTTTTCTTCTTAATTCAAAAAAAGGTTTTACACTTTAAATAACAGTATATAATGAAATTAACATTATTAAAAAAATTCAGTCAAAATGTGTAACATATGAATAATGTTTTTATTATATTCGAAATAAATAATCTCAAAATACACAATTTCGAATAGAGCAATATTATATCTGGATGTTTCAAAAATGTTGGATGAGATAATTATTTAGTGTCCTTTCCATACATAATGAATTTTGAATCATCTGAATATATTTATTTTTCTTTTCACGTAAAATTCCATTATGATGAACCAGAATATTTATTCTTTTAAAACTTCTAATTTTCCTTAAAAACTTAGGTTAAAAAGTTAAAATGATGTATTTTCCCAAATGCGTACATACAATATTATTTAATTTATAATATTTCAAACAGCATAATATTTTATATTTCTTTGTATGAAGAATAGTGGTTTGCATTAAGAATATTTTGTAAAATTTCCTATACTTTTTATATTATCATTAAAATTTTTTATATTATCATCAAATATATCGGTTCATTCTGAACTAAAAGTGCATTCTTACAGCAAAATTCAAATAATTAAGTATAAATAAATAATTATAGCAAATCTAGTGAAGTTTTTCAATTCAGCAAATAAATAATTAAAAATAATTGAAGCATATGTTTCAAAAATAATGAATACTGTAAAGGCAATAACCTAAAACCTTGCACTGTCGTCCTTCATAACAGCGCAGGGAACCTTAGGATCAATATGAAAGTTGTGTTGCTTAATTTTACAACAATTTATAAAAACAAACAAATAACTAAAGTAACATGTGTTGGTATTTAAATTAAATAAATTGAATTCAAACCTTTTAAGTAAAACTGTTTGAAAATAAAATGACAATGTAATAGTCTGTTTGATATAACGAGCGTTCGAGATTTGGATGTTCCTCTTGTAACTTACTCTCAGGCATACAATTCGTTGAAAAACATTGTAATAAAACTATTAATAAGAAAATCGCATCTAAATGCCTGCATACGAAGATGTATAGACATAATTTGTATCTAACTTACTTAACAATATAAAACCATTTGAAAAAATTATCTTTGAAGGAAAACGATTCTTTTCCAATTAATTTTTGAGACAAATGTGAAAACTGTAATTTTTGCCACCAAGAAACACAGTTTATCTTATGTATATTAAGTATTATATCTTGTTTTTTTGAAGAAATAATGTATATCATGTAAAACCACTACTATCTCAAATATAATTTCATAGGTATGTTAAATTTACTTGCTAACATAGCAATTGTTTTTCCCCATAATTAAAAAATGAACTGAAGAAATTATTTTTGGACAATCTCAACCATTTATTCCCTAGAAATATTGTTGGAGAATAAATATTCAAGCCCTGAACTAAACAGATGTTGTAAAAAAAATGTTATTGTCCAGGTTTGGTCAGGAATTTTCCATTGTACTTGAAATACTGATTTGTATGTCATAAATGTATAATTGCTAAGTTCTGTATAATATTCTCAACATAATTTTATAAATTCAATAATTTAAATGGGTTAATATGATTAAACAAATCATAGATTTATGAAAGTTTAATATTTGAGATTTTTGTTTAACTATTTTTATATAATATTGATTACTAAGCTCATTTGAATTTTTTAGTTTCTTCCTTATGTAAGCCTTTTTAAAAGATTCATTCTACACTTTTGCAACAATCACTGATTTCCTTCTCAAGTTTGGTTTATGAAAGTAAAAGAATCATTATTGTGTTAAAAAAAGAAAAATAATCATTATTGTGTAAAAATGCAATTTAACTCCAAAACACTGCAAGTAACGCATTGAATGTGAACCCAATCGTATTTCCTTTTAGTTTTACCATTTTCTTTCAAATTCTCTCTAAGAACAATAAAATAATATTATTAAAATTACATTTATTTATTTACTATTTAATATTTTTTAAATATGAAAAAATGTAAATTATTCATACAATATCCTCCATTTTCATTGGTCTTAATAAAAAATACTCTAACTAAAGAATATAGAAAACGGTTGAAATCTTTATTTGTAACCAAGATTATAGAAATGAACATTGAAATATTCTAAAAAAATTAAAAATGAAAATATTTACAGGTAGGGAAATATTTTGACGAATATATAAAATAAAAGCGTTAAAGTGTAAACTATAATAAATTGTAAGCAAGTTGAGTAATTCATAGTACTTCATTGCATAGTAATATACTATTAATCATATTAAACAATAATTTTTATATGTAAACTTAAATAAAATATGTGGAAAGCATCCAATAAAAATTATATTTCGTGAGAAACAAAAGTTCTAAATATTTTTGAGTTTAAATGGGAAATTACGTTAATTTTACATAATATCAATACTATTTAGGACTAAAAACTTGTACATATTCATGGTAATTTTATATTATCAGTGATCTATTACAAATGCCATATTTTATTTCAACAAAATTTTAAAGCTAATTGCAGATTCATTGAAAATAATGACTTTTAAAGCAAAAATAACAAGCAGAAAAGGCTTATTATCAAGGTCATATTATATGACACGCAACAAAAGTTTAATTATTTGGTTAACAATCAATCAATTTTATGAATTCTACTTCAATTTCTATCTTCTCTAAAACGGTAAGTATATGCAACAATTACAATGAAAATAGAATACATTTTCAATGAAATCGATTTCAAAAAACAAGTTAATTATTCTAATTCACTGCAAATATTATGCATTTAAATAACAATTGAAAAATGTGTGATTTATTTGAGATGGGAGGTGGTCTGAGGAATATGTAGAATGAAATGAAGATCAATGATTTTGACAGAGTAAATTTATAACAGTATAACAATTTTATTTTTCGAAACAACATTGCATTCAGTACTCACAGAATAACTTCATACACATTTTTTTCAAAAGCACACAATATTGCTCAAGTTCTATATCAATAATTGTTATATATGGATAATTTCAGTTTGAAAATTATTTGTAACTCATCTTTATTATAATAACTTTACTTTCATGATAAACGTTTTATGAAATTATATAAAGAACCTCATTTTTATCATATTTAATTTGAATATTGTTATTTGTGGAAAATAAATTATAACACACGAATCAAATAACTTCTTATTGATACGAAACATGTTTTGAAATTCAATGCACGTTATACTTTTGAATATTTATTAGGTACGAGTTCATTTCCTGCCTTTAGAAATCAACCTAGTATAGCTGAGTTTTGTTGGAATAAGTTAATTTTACTTGTTAAGTTATCCTTATATGTAAAAGTTTGATTTACATATGAATACTTAAGACTTTGCAAAACAGAAAAAAAGTTATCTGACTTGAGTTTTAAGTAGGAATATAGTTTTAAGTTTCAGATTATATGTAATGATGTAAATAAACCTAAACGTCTATACATATATATATATATATATATATATATATATATATATATATATATATATATATATATATATATATATATATATATATATATATATATATATATATATATATATATTTAATGAACAATGACAAGCACATGTTACTCTCTTACGTACCCTTATGTTATATAATATAATCAATATTACACAATTTTATTAGACACAAATGGGAGCATGGAACTGTGAAGCAAGGTTTAATGGAATATGTTTAGGTCGAATTTGCAGAGTTTGAAAATTTATTTTAAGCTAATTTAGAATTAAAATATTTGCGAGGAACATAAATTGTCTTGCATAGTGAATCAATAACTCATGGGTGTTATAAACAGAAAACCAGTATTTTTTGCCACAAACATATTGTTGGCATTTTAAGAGCCATTGCTTGTTAAAGCATGAAATATAAAGTGCATTAATTTTATTTGCATCACATTTTATATGCGTTTTGTGGAACATAATTGATAGTCCTACACAAATTGTTATTCTGAGTTTGTAATAAGAAGTAGTGAATTTTAGGTTATTGCAAAAATATGTGGGGCTCACAAAATTTAAAAAAAAGTAATTTCTTCAGTTCAAAGAATTACCAAGTTACGGTGGTTAAGAGGTTAAATTTATAAAAAGAGGTAGCAATTTAAGTAGTCAGTTTGAAATCACTAGAACATTTTGAAGTGGATTTCAGTTCTTAAAATAAACGGTTTTAAAGAAAAAACATGGCACAGATGCCGTATAATCCAGGATGCTAAATTATGAGTTTGGTGATTTTTTGTAGTATTTTCTTATGTATGTGGCAATTTGGATTTTATTACGTCATAGATATGAAGACCTATAAGAATTATGCAGAAAATTCTGTTTTTGCAACCCTAGTTTTTCCGTCATCACGCATGTCACAATACGTTATCTTGACAGCATTTGTAAACGAAAAAAAATTCAGAATTTGTCATCCTGGATTATACGGCATTTGTGCCGAAAAAGATTTTTAGAAAAAATGATATATTAAATAAACGATTGAAGAACCGTTATCTGTATCATCCAGTGCATAATATGCATTAAGTGTTTAGTATATTTCAATTTTTGAAATAAATAATATGCCTAGACGTAACGTAAATTTGCAACAAACTAATGCGATTTTAATCACATTTGATATAAACTTTAATATCAAAGTATAATTTCACTATCCGGCATTTGCTTTCTTGTGCATGTGCTGTAGGTCAATAATTTGAGTTTCAAAAGTATTATATATCTTATACACATGCAATTCCTTTTTTTTAAGTCTGATGTAAGTTTCTCCGGATTCATCTGAAAATGACTTCACGGAATGGAATGAATCTCATATCATTACATTGGTCACTGACTACTTTAAAAGGTACGTGTTTTTCATTTCAAAATCTTGATTTCAAAATTTATAATTCAACTGTAATTACAGATTTTTTGAATTATAACTATAATAAAGTTTTTTATAAATGCTCCACATTATTTGGAAACTGTTTTTATTTCAGATAAAAGACCATTCTTTCATAACCAAATCATTTTTATAAATATCATGCATAAGAAACTGCTAGAGATGAAGGAAATATGTATACCATTCAATCATCTTTTTTTTTGAATTTCTGTAGAGTGTTACTTAAATGGTATTTATCATTTTGTTCAATTTTTGAAAAAAAAACATTGTTTTTCTTTTACTTCAGCAATTATGTTTTTGACCTTCCCGATTCGTTCTTGATAGGAAGTATACTCGATTGCAGTTCCTATTAATTTTGTTGCTAAAATATTTCAAACGACGTTTCGATTTTTTAATGTCTTTTCGATTCATTTTAGAAGAAATACATAGGAAAGCTCGTTATATGATGTAAACAGATTTTTGAACAAAGCAAAGTAGGTCGTAAACATAGTTAATAGTACTTATTTTTATGTTTCATAAATACATTTTCCACCATATTAAAAAAAACTACGATTTAAAAACTACACATCGCATTTATAATGAAATCCTCAATTTGAGATAATAAATTCTAGTTTTTTATTTTAGAAAAGAAAAAAGGTGTATTTTTTGTATTTCTTTCAAAAATATTAAGTTAAATTTCATGATTTTTATAATGACATGCACAAAACATAAAAGAAGCTACATTAATGTTAAAATGCCAAATTAAATTTTAGTGTATATTTCAATTTAAGTACACAAAAATATAATTGCTAAAATTGCACACTAATACTTTAAAAGTATTTTTATTCACACTTCATACTTTCCATGTTTTACAGAAATCTTTTACAAATTTTGAGATTTTATTTTTCTCAAAATTTACCAAAAGTGAAAACGTCAGTTTCATGATAAAACTGCTCAACCTAGAGAAAGTTTGATCAATTCAGCAGTTTATCTTTCCTTGTTTTTGCAGGAAAATATAGCAATATATTATGAAGTGCAGACAAAGGAGCTTATCGCAATACTTGATCCGAAATAAAGCTAACCATAGTTGTTAGGCATGTTGTTGTATTTGAAGGTTATCAAAGTTTTTGAATTTCTCTTGTTCAACACGTCACAGATTTTAAACTCAAAAATTAAAATTATTTTACTAGCTAAATTATTTTTTCTACTGTACTATTATAGAAGTGTTTTGTGTATCATATAATCGTTATCTACAGTATTATATAAAATAAAAATATGTGTCAAAAATGTTCCTACATATTTCTGATCTTAATCATTAATTAAAAATTAAAATACTTTTTAGTTTTATGAAGTTTTATTTATCACGATATTTGACATAATATTACATGCCTTTAATTTTGCTTAAGATCATAAGCGAAAATTTTAAATGCATAGATATTTTTAGAGAAAAATTAATTTATTGCACAATACTTCGATGCTATTTATAGGAAATGTTACAAAATTGCATCTATAACTTTAAATAAAAATGATTTATGATAAATAAATTAAGAATTTTCACTAACTTAAAATAAAATAAATCTTATTTTAAACTAAATTATGTTATTTAAATTTATGTTCCGGTATTACAACAGATTTGAATTACTTCTGCTATGGTATTTAAAATATAAAAAAAATATAAGACAGGCTTTCCGTATTTATCCTATGTATTAGCATTATTTCATTTAAATATATATTAATTTTTATGATTTATTATCAAAAGAAAAATCCAAAATTTTTATTTTAGTTTAAATTTAAGTGTTCCTCAAAATATTGAACATATATATTCGGTCTTCAGAGTAAAACATTAAGGATGTGCAACATTTCTAAACTTTTTAACAAGAGTATTTATTGAAAATTTCAAAGGAAAGACTTTCAATAAATAAAAATACCTCTCATCAAACCTGGTTGAACTTATTATAATTATAATGCTTGCTTTGGTTTGGTGTCGTATCTATTTAAAGTTAACACAAATCATTCCATGAGCCGAAATAATGGCTTTGATGATGCATACAATTTTATCATTATAGATATTTCACTGAAAGGGAAATTCGTCAATTGCCTGTAACCTTCTTCTGAAGGCCCAACAGTTAAAAATATAATCAGGGGTGAGTTCCTCCTCAGGGCAGTTCCTGCATGATTTGAAAGATCAGGTACCTTTCTTTATTTATAGGCATTCGACAGAAGTGTTGTGTTCTAAGTATGGAAATAGTCCTGGTAATAATTATGTCTACATTAATAACACATAATTGATATTCATTATATTTGATACCACATAATTGATGAAAGAAAAACATCAAAATGATGTTTTTCTTTCACAGTTGGTATCTAGCAACTGCATTCGCGTCTCTTGAAGTTATGGTGCTGGGAGTTTACGAGTGAAAGGTGTCTCGCCTCCTTTTTATGACTATCTGCTTCCTCATTATTTTCAGTGCCAACATGTACTGGTATCCACTAAAAAGTACAGCTAGCTTTAAAATTTCCTCTAAATAACATTAACATGCTATGTTACTCTGAATGAAATGGAATTTATATACATTGATAACATTATTTTTACATTTCATTTTTTTACATTCTTTATAGAAATGTTTAGTGGAAAACTTAGTGTCTGCATCAGAAGGTGTTGGGGAAAGTTTATTACATACAGTCTCTATAATGGTAACAAATACAATAAAGACGTAATATAATATTGTAGTGAAAGATTTCAGTATCTGCAAAATCTCTCTAGTTGTAATTTTAAGAAGTATTTCTTAAATTCCCAATTTTTATCATTTTGTTAGAGGGAAAATAATTTGTTTGAATATTCTATTTATTAATTATTAAAATAGTTTCAAAATTTCAAAAGCATTTAAAACATAACCATTCCTACATCAACTAAATATTCTACTTAAATTGTTATATCTAATATTGATTTATACCAATACATTTTTGTAATGTATTTATAAATGCATGTTATCCAAATAAAAGTATTTTCTACTTTGAAGAGGACGCCAAATGAAACTTGATTTCAATTTTGATGTTAATCAAGTTATTAATACAAATTTAGATAAATGTTATTATTCTGTGTTTTTAAACATAAATTCATTCCAGTTTTAAGAAATACATTTAGTAAAACCTAGTGATGGTATATATATATATATATATATATATATATATATATATATATATATAGTTATATATATATATATATATATATATATATATATATAGTATATATATATATATATATATATATATATATATATATATATATATATATATATAGTTATATATATATATATATATATATATATATATATATATATATATATATATATATATATGGTAAATTTAGATTTTCTAGTGCCTAAAACAAAAATTAATAAAAATAAAAGTAAATTTTATAAATGGAAACTAATCTGTTAAAGGAAACTAAATACTAAGCCTAAAGGAAAAAAATATTTTAGTACAGATAAAAGCATCAAAGTATTATTAAGGGCTATACTTAGGTAAATCTGGGACTATAATACTTCACTTTATTTTATGTCGATGGTCATAAGGAAAATGAAAGAAATTCTAGTAGATTGCACATCAGCAAAAATAATTCAATTTAAATAAGAAATATGTAAAACAATTCATTCCAAAATTAACTTAGGTTATTTTCGCTTTTTATAATTGTCTTTAATGAAAGCATTAGAAATTTACTAGCATAAAGTTATGTGAAAAAAAAATAAATATAAAATTTAAATAAAAAAGAAAAAATATATATTTGTTATGTGATAAAAAAGCATGTTATCAAAAAATATTTTTAACTTATCAATACAATAACTAAAAATTGAAAAAAAAAACATAAAACGAGCAAACTTCATTTTACGGAAAGTTAAAAAAGTATAAATATTTAACATGATACCTTCATATACAAATATTACATATAATCAGATGTACAGAAATCAGTTTTTGACTTAATTTCAATACATTCTGAATCAAATCATGTGTATTTCAACAAGTACATTCATTGAAACATAAAAATATGTTACACAAATATTTAAAAGAGAATGTGAAAGTTCTATTTTTTATAATTCTATCATATGTATCCATAAAAACAATATAAAAATAATTGCAAAATGTTTACACCGAAAATTTTTAATTATGTTTTTCCTAATAAATTTCATTATATTAATAAAGTGAGAGAGAAGAGCTTCATATACACTTCGATTCAATTGATTATATTAATATCTCCGAGTAGTATTTTTAATTTTTATCTTATATTTTCTTGTTATTTATTAAACTGAAACTATTACACAAAAGGTTCCTAAACAAACATTCACATATATATTTCACAGCCGGATGTATTTTTAAAATTCAATTTTAACGGCGAGATTGTGTTTCAGTTTGATGCTTATGATTCCATTTTCAATTTCCTTAGCTGCAGGACAACATATTTCTTTTCATATGAAAAGTTAAATTTATTTTTGTATGTCGAAAACGTAAAAGCTTTAGTGATCAAAGTTTAAATAAATAAATATTAAATATACCAGTAAGTGATAAATAGCAGAATCAGTGTTTAAAATTCTCACAATGATTTAGTAGTACACATAATTGCATTTTAAAAATACAAATAAAGTTTTGAATGGATCTGATTTGAATCAAGTTTGAGATATAAAATAAAAAATGCATTTTATTTTTTCACTTATTTAATTTTCTACATATTATAAACATATTATAGCTGCAAATTATTTTAAAAGGAAAATATCTAGGGAATGTTATTTTATTCATGCCATTCTATAAAACGTTATTTTCTATCAGTTTATTCAATCTCATTTTCTGATTTGATCTGAATCGCTTGTTCTACATTCTAGACGTAAGATAGCGGGATTTACAAATCTATTTTCAGAAGCACATCTGGAGATAATGCATCAGAAAATGTTTCTGAATAATAAAATAAGGATTGCATTTCGTGGAACGTGAATAGCATCAATTGAAAGTATTTGTGTTATTGGAGAAAAAATACTAAGATTTTTAAGAAACACATGTATTAGAGGAGAAAATTTTAACACAATATTATATAGTAGTAGTTTTAAACAATTAGATAGATTAATAGATTTATGCGTCGTGTAAAGAAAATAACACAATAAAAATAAATTAAATTAAGAAAGAATTATTCTTGCACATTACAACATTAATCCTTTATTTATTGTAGTCTATGTATGTGATTCATCCTTATAAACTTCAATATAACCTCAGCAGAAAAATAAAGCGTAAATAGAAAATGTATCATTTTACTTTACATCATGAGAGGAGAATCTTAAGATTATTCAATTGAAACATTTAAGGAAACTTCTTTGAATGATAAAATTACAACAAAATATTTTATAAAGATTTATTCTAATGATTAATAGGCACAGGTGCCGTATAATTCATGATTCAAAATTCTGAATTTTTTTGACGATGAAGAAATGTTGCCAAGATGGCGTATCGTGACGTGCACGATGACGTAAATGCCAGGGTTACCAAAATAGAATTTTCTGCATAATTCTTATAGGTCTCCATATGAATGACGTAATACAAACCAGGTTGCCAGATACATTAGAAAATCCACCAAAAAGTCGCCAATCTCAGAATTTGGCATCGCTGATTATACGGCACATGTGTGCCGAATAATACCATCTTATAGTAAGAGGAAATCTGCAGTGTGAAAAAAATGTAAATAATGATCGCAGATTATCTTCCACTATTCACATCTCATTTTTAATAAAAAAAATCTGTTTGCTATTCAAATAACTCTAAAAATGGCTACAGGTCGATTTTTGAAAACTATATTTCAGCATTATTCATGTGGTAGTTTGTCGTTAAATAACCTCAAACAATATAAATTTCATTTACATTTTGTAGACAATGAATTAATAATTCAGCTTACCCAGGATCGATCGTTCACCGGTATACCTTTATTTTATAGTTTTTATTTATAAATATTTTATTTATCAAATTTATCATTGCGAGAAAAATGGATATCGGATCTGAAACTGATTTGGATAGTATCTAGAAATTTACGGCATTTATTTTGTTGATAAGATTAAGTACACCTGATAATCATTAATTTTATCACACATAAATCACCATAGATTTTTACTCCTGTTGAATATATTGACATAAAAGAAAACAAAATTTTATTTAATTTTAATTACTTCAAGTCACAGATTTATGGATTTGATTTATTGAATTCATAACAGTAATAATAAATAACATAATAGTTTAATGAAATGTGATAAAATTTAAGAATAATAGGTTAAGATTCTAGGAAGCTAAGATCATGACATTTTTTATACCACTAAGTGAGTTATAAGTGTTGCTTAATTTTCTAATCTATATATTTATGTGTTAAAAAGTTTAATTAATTTCTAGAATAGTAAAAAATATATCATAGACTATATTTAAACTCTTAGAACTTAATATGTGAATCGAAACCCTTATTAAAAATTTAATTACTTTTATTACTCGTATCCTTATGTTCTGAACTTTATTGATCAATGCTCCATTCTTATTAACATTATACAAATAATCATTTTGTACATTGATGCAGAACAAATTAGTAAGTTAGTAAAGAATATCTTATTTTGATTAGATAAATTATATTGAGATTATTTTATTTCTTCATAAAATATTTTTTATATTCTGATCTTTTTTTGTCCAGAGAGTATGGTGGATGCGACAGAATTTCCCAGCCTAGCTCTGCGACTTTCTGACGAGTCCCCAAAGAAGCATGTGGCCTGGCATTGTCATGAAGCAGTATGATGTCCTTCCTATTGAACATCGCCGGCCTCTTTTCTTGGAGTGCTGTTTTTAATTTATCCAATTGCTGACAGTACCTCTCCGAATTTAGCCTTTCGTTTGGTTTCAACAGCTCAAAATGTATTGGTCCTCGAATGTCCCAACATATACACAACATTCTCTTGTTCAGGCTCAACTTCGGTTTAGAGGTAGAGGGGGCAGGTTTTCCGGGTTCACAATATGCCCTTTTTCTTATGATGTTTTCATAGGTAATCCACTTTTCATCCCCAGTTATGATCCGGTCCAAGAAGGGTTCGATTTTGTTGCGTGCAAGCAGAGATGTGCATATGATGATTCGATCCTTCAAATTCTTCTCACCTAACTTGTGTGGCACCCATCTTGAATACTTCCACACAAACCCTAGTTTACGAATATGGTCGGAAATGGTTTGTTGAGCTGAATCAAGCCTTTCCACAATCTCCGATGTTGTCAAAAAAGGATCTTGCGTGGCTTATCAGAAAGGTCGAAATCACCTATATGAAATTTTTTGAACCATCTTCTGCATTTTCTGTCAGAAACTGTACCTTCATCAAACACTTTCAAGAAATTTCTATACGCTTCTGCAGCATTTCTTCCTAGTTGGAATTCGTAAATGAACTTCGTTTTAGTTCATCTGCGACGAAAATATGTATACATTGTTAGCGATCAAAAGAGAGAGCCAAATATGTATCACAGGAATATGCGCATACTTGTTGAAACTGATTGTAACCGGAGCGGATAGAACTTTCCGGTAGACCTTAAATTTATTTAACTGAATCAATATATTATCATAAAAATGAAGGTAGATGAATATAATATGAGATTTATAATAATATTGAATACTAACTGTATTTTATTAAATGATGTCTAATATGTTTTGAATATTAATGAACGTATTTAATGAAGGGATAATACGAATCAATAAATGTTTGTCTAAGAGATATGCTATATTTTTTAATATATAAAGGCGTTTAACTGAATATGCTCAGTTTTAAATAATATGTACTATCATAAATAAAGGAAAGTGTCTTATGACGTGAAGATTTCAAATATTATTTAATGGATATATAAAATTAAGAGGTATTTAGGCTCCCATCAAACTACAATGTATCTTTCTAGAAAAACTTTTTTCTCTGCAATATCAAATTTCCTTAAATGTATTTTGTACCTCTATAAAAATTTAAATAATAATTGAAGCCAAAATCATCAATCATACAAGTATTTATCTAAAAATTTTAAAGATTAATGTCTAAAAATAACTATAAGTTAGATAAAAATAACTAATAGTTTGTTTATAAATATGTAAATTTGTTACAAAAAATTATATGTTAAGAATATCGTTGGAAGGAAAGCTAGTGAAACTAATTTACGATGTTCGTGTTAAAAATGATGAATTGCATTAAATAACTCAAATATTAAACATTATGTTATTAAAAATACTTAAAATTGCATTAATATTATTTGGTTTAACATGTATATTTTAAATTTGTATAACATTAGCAGTTCAGAATATATAAAAGAAAATTAATATTACGGGATAATGATTTATACTGAAATTCTGTAAGAATTTATTATTAAATAGTAAAGAATTAGAAATAAGATTTTTATAAATATTTTGAAATTATTATCAATTTATTATTAAATTAAAATTATAATGTATAAAAATTTTTATAGAGCAACATATAGTACTGATATGCAAAAATATGTCTTTGTCAAGATATAACATAAACATTACATTTAAAGGCTTATGCCTATTGGAAATCATGTTTGATTAAAAGACAATGTATTCGATGTAGAAATTTGGAAGTAATCAAAGTGTAAGCAAAATATAAAAATCCAGTATATGTAGTTTTAAGGTAGTTAAATATTAATTATTTTATGTAGTTAATTATTACAAATTACTTTAAGTGAACATTTTTGCTGTGAACATATGTATCAGTATTCACAGACTTGTATTTATTTTCACAAAAAATCCTAAACACTCAAAACAGTTATAATAATGTGCCCGATTTTGCAGTTTACTGTATAAAATTAATTTGAGTTTTTTTTTTATAAAATTTTTAGCTCAAACTGGAATTAATCAAAGTAATTTTCATCAAAAGTTGTGTGTTTTGAGTATATTTCTAAGTTAAATAATTAAATCAAAATTTAAATAATTACAAGAAAATTTAAAAATAAACAAATAAACTTATTAATTTTAATTCTCTTCTCAATTTGTTTAATTTATTTTAATTTTTGTAACGTCTACTTTAGAATGAAAAAGAATACTTATTAAAGATCTACACAAGTTTATCAATTAGAGCTTTAGAAAAATATTATTTTTAAAGCAAAATAAAAATGGCAAAAGAATGAATGTAATTTATTATCCGAATACGCAAATATATTAACAAATATCTTCATGTACTATGGTAAATAAAAAGTAAATTAATTGTAATAAAATTAAAGCTACATAAAACAAAATTAGTAAAAAAAAGCTGAGCATTAGATTTATGGTAGTATAATTACATATACTCCAATAATATTGTTTTATTGTAAACTTTTATAAACATAAAATCCTTTGGAACTTTTGTCAAGTTATTTTACTCAATATTGCTACAAAAAATCGATAACATTTTCGTTACATTGTAGCTTAACGTGATGACAGTCTATCACAGTTTTTAAAATTCTCAGTTTTTAAAATTTACTTCTTATAGTTGAAGCAAAAGAAAGTAAGATATTAATTCCATCAACGGTAGCTTGTTAAAGATTAATAAAGGAAAAATAAAAATATCCTATTTTACAATTTTAGTGAAAATTTTGAGCACATCTTGTTTTGCGATTAAAATGTTACTTATCTGATTTTTATATATATATATATATATATATATATATATGTAAATAAAAAGTTAGTGACTCTTTTTATTAAATTCTCCCTTAAAATATTCATCAATATAAAAATTGCTATAGATTTCTGTTTTTAATTTAAGATGCAAAACCGATGTTTATTTGTAAATATTTTTGAAATTCTGAGAAAAACATCAGGAGTTCAAATTTTTATTCTTTGATTCCATATTTGCCCGGTATTTTAGGCTCATATTACAGGAAATCAGGATTAACTTGTGATTTGTTACATATGAGAAACAATGCAAATCTTATCACTTTAATGTGACAAAAATCGTAAGACTTTCAGTTTTTAACTCTTTTACAAAGTATTTAATTTATTTTAAAGAGAAATCTTCCACATTATTTAATCTCATGTTTTTTTTAAAAATATCTTGAAATGTAAAACTATCACTTTAAATTTATTTACATTTACCAAGCTTTTAAAGAGCATTTAATTTGAAATCGAACTTTCCTATTGCATATTTAAATAGCCTTTATGCAAAATTTCATAATCAAAAGAATCAGCAAGTTAAAAAAAATAATATGGCAGCTAAAAAATGTTTTAAGTTTAAATAATATCACTATCCTTTAGCCTTTAAGTAGGATTTAAATAGAAGCTTAATTTACCTAAGACCTTTTGAATCATACTGATATCCACATTCAAGGTTGGAGCTAATTAATGAAATGTAGAAATTAAATTTACACTGTTAAACATTTTGCTTCCTATTTATTTTGTAAAGTCTTAAAAATTATATTTAGAAATTTCATTTTTCATAAAAAATATAATAACAAATCATAAATTATAAGCAACGTAAACTGCAATTTAGTTTTAGTCATGAAAATTGTTTCCTTTTAAAGTAAAAAAGAAACTTTATAAAATTTGAATGGAAATTTCAGATGGTTTCACACATTTCTCGATTTATTGAGGAAATTCGTCAAAAATGTTTAGCATGATAAACTAATAATTAACGATTGCTAAAGATTTTCACAAGTGCAATTGATAAATTTTACGTTTATAAGAAGCTGTTTAAGTTAACACATAATTTAAGGAATAAATTTTGCGAATTTTTTTTTCTAAGAGCTCTAAGCACTATTTATCTTAGAACGTCTCATAACTTTCCAAATAACAAATTATTAACCGATTATACATGCCAAAGATGAAAATAATAAATTATTACATTAAGAATTAAACTTATTTTAATGTCAGGTATTTAAACATAAAATCTTTAACAATATTTTGATTCGAATTTGACAGGAATTTGAATTTTGTAATAATGACACGTTTCTGTTGCGAAATCATTTAGTGATCATTGAATCTTTTCCATATACAAGACATGATTGTTTCACGATAAAAAAATACATTTTGACGAAAAATTTTAAAGTTTATGAAATATTTAATTACAAATCCTTAAGAAATAACAAAATTATTTTATATATTAACTAATACAAAATAATTTAATCATAAGTATTTATTAAAGCATAAAGGAAAAGAGAAATGTTTTATTTTATTCTCCTAGAAATAATTTTCATTATGTATTTTAATTTGAACATTTTATTAACAGATGTAAAATTAATTATTTACTTAAAATTCGTTAAATTACTAGCCAAGTAGTTTTCTATGTTTATTAATTTTTTGTTAAATCAATAGTATAACTATAAAATATTAAGTGCTATAAAAATTTCAAAAACAAATTTTGAAGCAAAAAATAAAAATTTATACGTTCTTTCCTTTCATATTCTTTCAGTAAAATAATAGTTAAACAATAAATTCAAATTTTTTTAAAGTATACTTTTTTTATCTCTTAGCAGTATACATTAAAATAATTTTATTTAAAAAATATTCATGCTAGTTATTTAATAACGTGAACTAAATTAGATATACAAAATTTAATCAACATGCAAATAACTCTTATGGGTGATTCATTTTTGATGTAATTTTAATGCTTTATTTTCTAATGAAGAAAAAAAAATTGTGATTAACATGTTTAATTTTTTGTTTCATGAATTAACAGAAACGTTATTGCAATTTTTATTTATAAATATTATTGCTTGAGAATGTGGATTATGATTTCATTTCTCAAAGTATATTCATAAAAAATATTATTTCACTATGAAGAAATTACTTTAGATTTTGTAAAAACTACTTTTATTTTATTATTAACATTTACTTTCAATATTTATGGTTAATAACTTACATTCGTTCAACCCCAAATATTTTGCATGCAAAAGAAAACATCAATGGCTTACTGACACGTCATTTCCCAAAAACCAGTTTAATTCTATCCGTGTTCATTTATTGACTTTTGAAAATGCACTCCGGAAATTAACTGGTATTTTATAGCAGGTTTCATGGAAAAAAATCATTCTCTTCTAACAAAAAGTGCATTAGTTTTACTCAGGAACAGCTTTTGAAACTCTTCTGGAAATAAAATGTTACCCAAAATCTCAGACTGCTATAGCCAAATTCTCAAGTGGACATAAAATGTTTATCGTTTGAACGCTGTACAAAGAATATTTCACTTGTAAAAAGTGCTTTGACAATCCAGCCTCATGAAACATATTCTGGACTACATCGGACTTTCCCCGGAGGATTTATCCTCAGATTTTTTGCTAATCATTAAGATTTTAACTGTCAACAGTTTATTGGTGTTGATTTGACTAATGTCAGATCTTTAAAGAGGATATGCCATAACAACCTCTTCAGTTTTTACAGACCTCCATATTTTATATTCATTCATTTACCATCGACACCAGCGTCTGCTGATCCAGATCTATGAATCCATGGTATTTCACTAAGGAGCGTTTGCATTAAAGTATTTTAAGCACAGGTGCCATATAATCCAGGATGCCAAATTCTGAGATGGCAATTTTTTGGCGGATTTTCTAATGTCACTTTCAATCTCGTTTTCATTACGTCATACATATTTCTATAAGAATTTTGCAGAAAATTATATTTTCTTGATGACGTAAGTATAATAACTCTAATATTTACTTTAAACCCCACATCAGGATATATCACTTTGGCAACATTACTTCATCACTAAAAAAATTCCGAATTTTGAATCATGGATTATACGGCGCCTGTGCCGTATTCTATATATACCGAATGGTGTAACAGACGCCGAGGAATTAGTGATGCAGAAAGTGATAAGCATATAGCAATGAATGAATTTGTGGTGAACGAATGTGCAGTATCCGATTCGCACTACAGAACTGCATGTGCGTAACTCTCCTTCTAGAACGAACTTTTCTTTCCGCACATGATTTCTGTGCTTATTATAATTTTATGTAAATATTTATTGTTACCAACCAATCAGAAGATATTTTTACCTGTATATACAGCCTGTTGGTTTTCACTCGCCAGACAGGCAGAGTGAGATGGCAAGTGTGTTGCTTGTCTGATTTTAGTTCGCAATAAAAGCCTATTGATTTTAATTATCCTGTATTTACTTGAGCACGCTAGTTATTCACTTCAAATTCAATACTAGCTGTCAGGATGAAGTTGGGAAAGCCATCAGCACTTTGCGGACAAGGTTTTTGGTTCACAGCATATTGATTGTGACTTTTTGGATTTCAAGGATTGACCATTGGATTTTCAAGCTGTTCGGTATCCAGCGGCCTACTGCTTCCAAATTCATTATACATAACTGGTACTTTTTGGATACTAGTCGCTATTTCATGTTAAGTAGTTTTTATTTAAAAAAAGGCTGTTGTTTCTTTTCCATTCAAGCTCCATAAGTTGTTTAATTGATATTCTCTAACGCCGAAGATCCTAATTATGTCTCCATTAATTTTAACTAATAACAGATAATAAAAGATACTTTTAAGTCATACTTTAATTTAAATAATAATTTAAATAAATTGTGAATCATAATAAAATAAATTATAATTTAAATTTTCTTTAAAAGGATTTCAGCAGCAGTAGTTTATAGCATATAATTAAGACAAATCATAATTTCTTCATACATTGTGTATAAACAAATATTTACACTTATTTTCATTTAACATATAGCAGTTAAATATTATAAGGCTATTTGGTCTTCTCAAACACGCCTACCTTCAGATAATTTATTACTAGTGTAATTAATTGCATGTAACTTATATAGAGTTAATACCTTATCCAATACACATAAATTGCACACACAAAACGTGCCGATATCTTTATCAATTATTTTTCAGTGGAAAGATGCGGGAAAGCATTTTCTATATAAAAACTATTAAGATTGGTGTAAAATCTAGTTTTTATTTATCTTCATGTATCAATGTACGCTATTTTTAAAAATTATACTTGAACTTAATGATAAAATGAAAAATTTACTGTGAATTCAGATCATTCTAAATTTATTCAAAACAATGCGTTTATATGTCTTACATTTGTTAAAATTGCATAAATTAATTTTTGCATAATTAACTTTACTAAAAAAGAGATTATGAGTGGAAATGTTATTCTTTTGTATATTTTGTTATAAAGAGATCGAATGTAAGCATTAGGCTGATTCATATACCTACATGTTAATCTGTGGGAGAACATTTTATTTAAATAATATGAAATTTTTTCAGTGTTTTTAATAAACTTCAAATTATATAAGTATTTATATAGTTATATTAATAACATGACTTCATTTGCAATAAGACCTACTGATAAAATGTAAACGTTGTTAATTAAATATGTAATAAATAAATATCAAATAACATTAATTAATAGATTAAAGTATGCATCATTATTTTCAATTCAAATTCAGTAAATAATATGGATATCAATAAACACATTTATAAATAATATAAATTATTTCTTTCTTAATTTAACAATATTTATTAAAAACTAACACATAAACGTTATAAATATTTTATTCAAGTAAATAAATTTCTTTCAGGACAAGATAGAAGTATTTTTATAAAATAGTACATATTTTATCAAAGTTCACAATATATACTTTCACAATAAATGCATTTCAGATATTATTAATTTACCAATAAATTATGTAATGCTCGGTTGCAAATGCTAATATAATATTTTAAATATTTTAGATGATGTATATTTTATACTTTAAACTATCTTCAAATTCATTTTTAATCTTGTTTTCAATTCAATACGAATATTCTAAGAACTCATTATTTTGTTTCCTTATTCTAAAATATTTTATAATTGTAACTTTATGCAAGAATTACTTACATAAAATTATTATTACATGAATAAAACTTAAGATAAAAATTACTCTATTGATACTTCCTAGAAAACTGTTGCAACTGTTTTAATTATTAATAATTAAAATTTTATTAAATTGAAATATATATATATAATAATCTCATTTAGCAAAGTATTTTTTGTCAACTCTAAGCTTATACACTGATTTTTATTCGAAAAAACACAATAAAATGAACAAAAAACTCGTTATTGGAGAAATTGTGGTATGGTCTTCAGTTTTCAAATTCTTCTGTTCCTAAATAAATCAAATATTTAATTTTAAATTCACTAAAACAGCGTCAAATAAAAAACATTTATTTAGTTAAGTCAAGAAAACACCTAAAAATTATCTGCTCTTAGATAAGTTTATAGAATAAAGAGAATCTTTTTCACGCACGTAGTTGCTTTTTTCTACTCTTGAGTTACAAGTCGATAGACCTTTCGTGATAAAACAGCTCCGCATAATGTCAGTTTGTTCATTTTAGGGTATTTATCTCTCTTCGCTTCATAATCAGAAGGTTGCAATATATTTTGTCCTATAAAATATTGTATTAACAATTCCATTACACGTTTCTTAAAAATAGCGAGTTCGCCACGTATTGTGTGTCATTTTCAAACGTCGTTGCATATACAGTTTTTCTTAATCCAAGGAGCATTTTTCAACTGTGCACGGATAATATATTTAAAAATAAAAGAAATTTTCATAATATATAAATGCATAACTCTTTAAAGTACTGATAAACTGTTTAATATTGTATCTCAATATTATATCTTATATTAATATTTAATATTATACCTCAATATTTATGTCTCAATAAAGTACACATAATATATATAAAAATATAATACATTATCGGAAATATTTAATGAGTACTTTGAGTCAAACATTTAACAGAACTAAAATGTTTGCTTTCTTGACCAAGAATTAGATTTTCGTGTTATATTTAATTCACTTTTGTATCAAATATTGATACATTTGCTGGAGATATAAACTCAAATTCTCTTTGAGAAGATTTCAAATAATTTCAGAAAAATCGCACATAGTGATAATCAATTTTCATGAAATTAATCACATCTGTTGCTATTATTAGGATTATAAAAAGGGCGACTGATGGCTGAGTGGTTAGCGCTCCTGACGCATGAGCAATGGGTTTCGAATCCTGGTTTGGGTATGAATGTTACTTCCTTCCTCTTTTTCTCTGTGTTTCTCTGTCCTTTCTTCTATTATGATGTATGAATATGGCCCACCCTATAAATGGGTTTGTGGTGGTATGGCGCGGGCAACTCTACATGCCTCCATGAGTAGGTTCACAGGTGCCCGCGTGGTAACGACAAAATGAGTAGTAGTTTCTGGTCTTATTGTAACAAAAAGGTTCTTTGCCCAAGTGCCCACCGTTGCTAAAAATATTATGAAAAGACTTTTTTTAAATAATTACTTACTTTTTTTAACTTTGAATAATATTTTTGAAACTTATTTTCAACATCTTTTAACTATATAACTTATAATTTCTTTACAGTTACCAAATCTAATGTAAACACGATCGGTAATTTAGTTTTCTGTTCTATTTACTTAGTGTTTCGGCCTATTATCATCCTGAACACCATCAAGAATAATTTACTGATTCTGCAGGAAAAATTTACCGATAAAGTCACTCAAAATTCCCACATCTACTAAAATAAATGTTATAAAATTTGATAAAAATCATTCATTTACGTATCTTATATTAAATTTTGTTATGTAGTTAATATAGTACCTTAGAAACATTTTAAATAATTTTTTGAGCCTAAAATGCTTTTAAAAGATAAGGTGCTTATTAAACTTGTATAAGCTTCCTGCCTGTATATAGTTATCAACTTTCGTATCATTCCATTTTTTTTCTTTTCATAATTAAGTGTTCTTACTACTTATAATCTTGCTTTCAATGTATATAATGTTTTTATTGCCATAATTACCCTAGAAATTGTCAACTGTCTTTTCATTGATTGTAAACTGTTTCTCCATTGTTTGTTGTATATGTCATGTTATATTTTATTTTTAACTCAGAGAAAATATTTAATGCTATTGCCTGATGTTCAACAGGGCTTAAAGCCCCTTAACATGTTTTGTAACTTCTTGCTACCAATTTGTAAGCACAATTTCTTTGCCTTGTTAAATGCCACGATGGTGGCGCCCTCACGGACCTCGTACAGGTGTGGAGCATACTAGGTGTTGGGGAGACCACCCACGTTAACCTTAAGGTACACTCCGGGGTCTCACTACACAGTTATGTATGTATGTATGTAGTTAATAATTTGAAAAACTTTTTTATTTTTTCGCAGAATAAATGTATATAGGGTGACAACTTTATACTGTTGACAAAATTGTACTGCTTTTGATTGGTTTAATTCATATCCATCCATTTCTATAATAATTTCATTTGCTTAAGAGAACTGAATATTAGTGAATTAAATAAATAGTTTTTATTTTCTTGCTTGAAATAATATGCCAAACAAACGACGACAAATAATTGCTTTATTCGAGGCAGGATTGGAGCAAATTCAGATTGCTAGAAAGATAAATATCCACAGACAAAAGGTATCATGTACTATAAAACGATTTTTAGAGCTTGGCCATGGTGCTGATAGGCCCCCAAAACCAAAAAAAGTGTGCATACAAATGCAATTCGCAAAATTATCAATAAACGAATTAACCGAAATCCAAGAAACTCAAAGAGAAAATATCTAAAAGAATAGTGGTTAATAGAGAATCATTTGGACAAATTTCAAAAGAAGAACTAGGACTTGAACCATATAAGCTCCAAAAAGTATAGAAACTAACTGTGCAAAATAAGCGTACACGGTTGCAAAGATATTGAGCTCTCCTTCGAAATTCCGCAAAAGGAGTATTGAAGCATTTTAACTCCACGGACGAAACACTTTTCAGAATTGAACAATTTTATAATCATCAAAATGACCGTTACTGGTCTTCTGATCATCCTGGAATTTCCACAAGAGTAGAAAGTAGGCAAAAACCACCATCAGTTATGGTTTGCTGAGGCCTTTATGAATCTGGAATAAACTTGTTTCGCTTTCATAGTTCAAGGTGTTAAATAAACAAAACCATGCGCTGCAATGAGATTTTACAGTCGGTTTTACTTCCTTGGGCCCAAAAACATTATAAAAACAGAATATGGATACTTCAACAAGATTCTGTCCCTTCTCATAGAGCAAATGCAACGCAAGACTGATGTCAAGCTAATTTTCCAGATTTCACACCTGTTGGAATGTAGCCCCATTATTCACCTGACTTAAGCTCAATGGACTATAGTGTTTGGTTTATTCTGCAATCAACAGTAATGCTCTCAGCCACATCGAAGTTTGGAATGCCTAAATGCTACTCTTAAAAAGGAAGGGGCTAAATTAACGCCTGATAAAGAGCAGAAAATTTTACGCGACGTTTAAGGCTCTGTATTGATTCCCAAGAGGGACATTTTGAAAATAATTAAATATGTTGTATCTAAGTAAAAATGACTTAAATAAAAATAGGTTTTTGAAAATAAATTCTATGGTTACAATATTTTTTTGTTTAACAGGATAAAGTTGTCAACCTGTATATATATATATATATATATATATATATATATATATATATATATATATATATATATATATATATATATATATATATATATATATATGAAAACATAAAAAATTTATATATATATATATATAAATTTTTTATGTTTTCATTATTTTATATTTCATGTGTTCCTTACGTCTATCAAGGCATACAGAATGCTTATTTTTCTAAAGAATATCAATGTGAAAAAATATATCATTCCTTGAGTTTGATCGATTATGTTGGCAGATTTATAAAAAAAATATTTCATTAGCATTAATTCTTTAAAGTATCAGGTAAACTAACAAGATTAACTCTGGTATAAAAATATAATAATTATTTACCTTATATTACTCATAAGAGAATAGTTTCTTCCTTCAACTAATTACACTCATATCAAAATTTAGCTTTTTTATTTATTTTACGTTCATTATGATAGTCATTTTGAAAAAAGTTACTCCATTTACATAAATTCAATTTTAATTACTTTATCATGAATGGTTATTTGGAAAGTAATTTGCTAAAAAATAACACTAAGTATTTATATCTTGTATAATTTAATTCTAAATTAGCATAAATTTTTCTTCATGTATTCTGTAAAAACTCAGACGTTTTTACTGCAATGGGAGAACCTCAATTTAATTTTTAACGTTTTCAAAAATTTCAATATTTTTAAAAATATTTTAAATATTTACAATTTTGAAGCAATTACAATATACTTTTTTAATTTTTTGTATCATCTATTTTTATTAAATTATTAATATATTTTAACTCATATATTTTTTGTATCAGTTCAAAGTTTTCACTTTAAAAACGTGCGTAGGCTTTAAAAATACTATTAAGTATTTTATTTCATAAAATGCTACACTTTTACTGTCAGTAAACTATGAATTATGCATTTTCTTTATAATGCTTAAAAATATTACAGAGAAAGTAAAATAATTTTAAAAGCTAACTCATCTCTTATATCATTTTATTTAATATATCATCCATACTTTGTGGACTGTGAGTAGGACGGTCTTACTAATTTATATAATTTGGGTGGAATCATAGAAGAGCCCACACCCTTGGCGACAAAAAGAAAAAAAAAAAAAAGACGTCAAGCCAAAAGGCCAAGTACGAAATTCCAGAAATGGTTTTGTTTACCATACCTAGTGTATCGAAATAATGTTAACAAGATTGGTGCAAGCAACAATTAGAGTTAACCAAAAATATTCGCGCCAAAGGTGTTGGATCTGCTTAGATCAAATCGTAATTTACATTGAAGGTAGCATGAATTTACAAAAAATATTGTAAGCATTAGGATTTTATTTTAGAACTAAAAAAATAGCTTTAAATTTTAGTTTAGTGCTTGGTTGAACATATATATTGTTCATACGTAAATTAGTGCAATTGTACTTATGAAATAAAACATGATTTAAATATCAAAATACATTAAAAAAAATAACGTGTGCAAATTTCAAACTTCTTGTAATAAATCAATACATACAGTAATTTACTAATATTTCATGCATTCATATAAATAGCAAAGAATAAAAACAAATTTAAAATATAAAAAATGCAACATAACTTTCAAATATTAAAATGAATGCTAAAAATTACAAATAAAATTATATGATATGATTGTCAAATTGCAGTAATTAAATATGCACAAAGAATGAATTTGCTTAAAATTAAATATTTGTGTGACTCTCTATTTCAAGAAAAGATTTATTTGATTTATTTTGTTTGCATTTTGACAAAGTGAGTAATTCGTTTTAACATGATTATGTATTTTACAAAGGACACAATATATCTTAAACTAATATTACATAATATAAAATAAAATATACTAAGTTTTTTTCTTTCCTTCTCTCCTTTTATATCAGTTTTCCCATCTGAAAAGATATATTATTGTTTTACATGAGAAAAAAATATCTGTATTGGACTGTATCGATAGATCCAATATATAAAAACTTTTAAAAGCTATTTTAAACTGTCATTCTATTTCACGGAAAACAATAAATTCCTTAGCTCACCTTTTGTATTTCTTTGAAAAGATAGTACTGTTCTTTCCTGCAGTATTCCCTATAGTTGAATATTTTTCCGCAAAAAATGCCAACAGAAATGTTTCTAGCAAATAAGTATGTATGAAATTCATCCTACTCCGCAAAAGATGCATCCAGAATTTAAAATTATTTTTCTCTCGAGATTTTTCAGAAAAAGTAAAAAGTGTGTCTGAAAAAGGAAATGTATTTACATCAGTTGAATCAAAATAAAATTTAAGAACCTACGAATTCATACATTTTGATTGGAAAATTATAAGGCTCGGAAATCTATTACTTAATCATAAAGTTTTCTTTTGATTTTTATTAGTTACATTCAACTATAAATAAACATATTTAAATAGCATTTATTTTTTAAAATCTAAAAGTCTTTATAAATATATTAAGTTATGGAATTCAATTTACAAAAAAATAAATATATTCTAGCAAACACAAAAAGTTTCATATTATATATATATATATATATATATATATATATATATATATATATATATATATATATATATATATATATATATATATATATATATATATATTCTATAATTCCAATAATGAAAAATATTTTTCATTGTTTATGTCTTTAATTTAAATTTGAATATTCATAAACAGGAAAATATATTTGACAATGAAAAATTGCAAGTAAAGTATTATTTACTATTTTGTGAATGTAGTTAAGCAATGAGAGAATGTCAAACAGATTGATTATATTTTTTAACACTGAATCTGCAACTGAACATTTAACATAGCATATAAGTCAAATGATCAATTTAAATAGTCAATCTAAATGTCCAGCTACATATACTGTGTGTAGATAATGGAATTATTTATTTGGTATGAATGCAAATTGGATTGTTGAATCATCGTACCATAGTTCTGCAATAAATGTAAATGCATTTTTGTGGTTGCACTTATATACAATGTTACAAGAATTCAAAATTTTAATTTAGTCAGAGTACCTTGATAATAATATTTACTATATTAGCACTATTTTGTTGTACATGTTTTAGCATATGATACAAATTATGTCTTATGACTTTTTCTTTTAATTTAAAGTACTCTGAACATGAAAAGGGCTTTATTAATTTGTGCAATAATTTTATTGAACTCAAATTTGTCAAGAGCTAAAGTTTTTCTCAAAATTGATTGCTTTTATCCGCAGTGTATTCTTCCCTTTTGACACATATTTTCAATACGATCCTATAAATTATCCTTTTAGTTACTTATTTTAAATATTAAAAAATTGAAAGTTCGATTCATTACATTTAAATTATGCATTGAACTGTAACCTAAAACATATAATTTAAATAATAAACAGACATTTGGTTGAGTACTCAGAATTCTAATTGATTAAATAATACTCTCAAATAAAATTTTATGAAAATATTTTATCAGGTTGTATTGCAAAAATGTGCAAATATGATACGTAAGTCGATATGTTCTAAAAATAAATTGAATTTATGATAGGACTTAAAGATTTGATCAGGAAACTTCTCTTGACACTCTTGACTTACGAGATTTTGGGTAAGGCGGAGTTGATACTGGAGATAAGGGTGGTCATTGTGAGCACGGTGGTGACCCCCAGGGCTACTCGGGCGGGCGTTGCGTTTCTGTGTAGCCAGAAAGACACCCATGAAATGATGACTATTAACCCAGTTGGGATGTAGATTTGAATTAGGTAGTAGCCCATGCTCCGCACAAACTGAATCTCACACACTAATCGTGAATAGCTACCTGGAAGCAAAATTAAGAATATATTTATGGATGTGGTTATTTCCTGCATAAACTATAATGTTAAAAGATAACTAAAGCAAATGAAATAATAATTAATTAGTTTTAATTTAATTTATTATCAGTACTTTCTGCAGAATTAAAATTTGACATCTGTTAATTATATATAGTAAATAGTGTTTGTGTTAAAACATCCAAACAAAAAAGTGGGAAATTGTTGATCCCTTTTTCATTCATAAATTTTTTCTACTTAATACTTAATTTTTCTAGGTATCTTTTCAATGATTTTCCTTACATTTTTAATGAATATCAAAAATTAGGTTACTTTTCATTATTTTTAATTTTAAATAAGTAATGGAGTTGTTTATTCAAATAACTATTTTAGAACTATAAATGTATTCACAGTCTAGTTACGACTTTTCTATGATTGTCAGCTTAAGTTCTTATTTTGTAATTGCTTCAGCGTTAAAATGAATGTTATTGAAAAACATAAAATGATTCCTAACAATACAATAATATTAATGACGCATCTTTCGTATTTACATAAGTGTAAAAAGATTTATGCATGTCGAGAGGTGTTCTTCTTTTTGGTCTTGACGATATATATATATATATATATATATATATATATATATATATATATATATATATATATATATATATATATATATATATATATATATATATATATATATATATATATATATATATATATATATAAGATAAAACATGAAGAAAAGTAAAATCAGAAATATAAAATTGGAAAGATACTAAAGTATATGAAGCAAAAGACAAGAAGGCATAGGGACCATGTCTTCATCAGGAGGGAGATGGTCAACTATGCAAAAATGAACACTCTTTTTCTGACATGCTCGAAGGACATGTCAGAAAAGAGTGTTCATTTTTCTTGTCATGTCTTCTTGTCTTTTGCTTCATATACTTTAGTATCTTTCCAATTTTATATTTCTGATTTTACTTTTCTTCATGTTTTATCTTATTTATCTAGGCAAATCTTTCTTTAGCTGCTTTTGCGCTGGCTAGATTTCCTATTATGCATTGTAGTTACAACATTATATTTTTAGCATTGTATTTATTACCTTATATTTATATAGGTATTTTCTCTATATTAATATATATATATATATATATATATATATATATATATATATATATATATATATATATATATATATATATATATATAAGGAGCAAATGAACAATTAAAATATTTTTACAATTAGTTTTCATTATTAATTTATATATTTTTCAAAAACGAAATTTAATTTTCAGCATTAAATTAAATTTATAAAATTTGAAAAATCCATTCGCTATTTTCTATATTAATTCAAAAAAAATTCAGGTATTAAAGATTTGTAAATTTTAATATTTATCCTTTAGTTGGTTTTGTATTTTGATTATGGGTAGCAGTTTTTTATTTATTTGTTTAAACTTGCATATACCTAAGTATAGCGAGAAAGCTAAACAGTTTGCTTGAAATTAGAATAAGGTATTAAAATTAGAATAGGTTAGAAAATAAATAAGGTGTTTAACATTTGTTTCCAAAACATTAGCAAAAGGTTAATAAAAGTATTAAACAGTTTTGTATTATTTAATATGTATAACTTTATAATATTGCATATTTAATGTATGCCATAATGTCTGTCTAGTTCTCTTAAATTTCATTATAATAAATTTTCAAAATATAATAATATTATTAATGTATTTAGCTCACAGTATGCTCATTGAATTCACATATCAAATCATAAGAAGAAACACTGCAAAAATATTTTTTTTCTTTAACGGTTCGTTTTAAATTTGTTTGTATTTATAAGTTGATTTGATTTTCAATCTTTATTACTTTCAATTTTTATATACATTCAATACATTTATTCATGAGATATTATTAAAGTTTTCTTTGTGTGCCTTGAATCTAATTTTGTCTCTTATCTTATATCCTTAGTGGAAACTCTATAGTAATGGACCACTGTGGCCAACACACCCTGATGATTAAGGAATTTAACTATGTTGGTACTTACTTTTTTTTAACTTTTTCGTATTTGTATTTATTTTGTAAATAAATTTGAATTTAACTTGTATTTTTCTTGCAATTTTTTGTATTTTTAGTCGTGTAATTTGAAATTTGAATGTTTTAGTATTTTTATTTATTTTTTTTAAATCTATTGAACTTTCCTAGATTAACAGTATAAAAAAACACATTTACATGAAATATATAAAATGAATATTTTTTACCTTCAAGCCATGATATTCGGTAACTTGAAACATATACTATTTCTAAACCATGCGAAACTATTCTTTAAGGAACAATTCTTATCAAATTAGAGGAAGTAAGAAAATCTATTAATTTGATCAGAAAAAATTTATGTCCTTGAGATTTCAAGAGGAAGAAACAGTCTTACTAAATTCAGTTGAAAATAAAATGCAGATTTGTGTTATGTAATGTTACTAAATTTTCAGGTCCCTTACATTTTCAAATTAATTTTTAACTTTACGAATATCTTACTTTATGAATTTTTTTATGAAATACTTTAGTTTTGAAAGTACATCTTAAGAAAGTACAATACCACACACATATCCAATATGTTACGTTTAAAAATAATTGAAATGTGATTTATTGTATGACCTAGATTAAGAAAATGTTTCTTAAAAGAAATAAAATATTTTCCAAAGCATTATTTACATTTTATTGTTTTTTTAAATGAACAAATCCAAATTGCTGATTCTTTGCAAATGACATTCAAGAACATATTTTCAAACATTACATTTCAAAACATTTAATTTTAGTTCGTAGGAAAATTTTCCTTTTTGTTATCTTAAGAAGAAAAATGCACTAATGTTTTGAAGAGAACACTTATTTATAAATTAAGCATCATTGATTTCTAAGAGTCTTGCTTCATATTTTAGTGATTCCCATAGAAATTATTGCTAATAAACCACTTACCATCAATAATGTTATATTGTTTGATTGATGGTTATAAAAAGTTATTATTTGCAAAACTTATTATAATGAGTCAGATCCCCAGTTAATACACACAAAATAAATATCTTAGTGTATCAAAAAACATCATTTGATTTAAAAAAAATTGAAAAGTGTATTAAATTTTCAATAAGAATTGTTTTTATATTTTCGATGAAAGCTAACAACAAAATCAATTTTTGGAATATTGGCTGCCTACAAAATAAAAAAATAATTAATTGCAATTTGACTACCTGAGCAGGTCCCAGTGAGTAATTCAATAATAGTCATCACAACCATTTTAAATTTGATTATTTTCTATTATAAAAATACTTTCAATCAAAACAATTTAAAATAATATACAATAAAATATATCAAATTTTTAACGGAAAAATTGTACAATATTATCCCATGCTGAAAATACTTCAAAGAAAATGCAGCATGTTGTTAATTGTATAGCAAAATTAACTTTAATTAACTCCAAGGGGAATTTTCCTCAAATATATTTTTAATAAGGAAAATGAGATTATTTTGTTAAATAGAATGCTTATATTCAATTTATTAAAATTTTACCAAACTTCATTATATATAGGTTTTCTCAATAGAAATTATACCAAATAAGAGAATAAATATATAACTTTGGTGTGAAATTTTTGATAATGTAGATATAGTGATAAAATTTTGCACCATAGTAAGTACTTTTTGTTTTGTTTATTATTTATTTGTTAAAAATTATCATTTTCACAAATTACGGAATTCAAATTTCAATTCAGAATGTAATTTATTAATAATCATTTTTGGGCTATGTTCTGTTTTTTGAATTTGAAAACAAATATATCCTTTAATAAAGAAGATTTTTTAGATATGACAGTGAATTTGCTTAAAATAATATTTTTAACTATAAAAATTTATTTTTTTCTCCAGTTTTATGTAGGAACTTACATATTTCAGGGCATTTCCTTATTGCTAGTTTTAGATAAAATTACGCAGTATGATAAATTAATGACAAAGTTAATGAAAAGAGTGACAAAAGATTGAAAATGAAGTATTTTATAAACATTAAAATTCATGCTTATTGATAACCATTCTAAACTGAAGAAATAATAACATTTACAAAATTAACTTAAAGTGCACAGTATCTTATGCAGAAAGTTACGTAATTCAAATCATAAGATTTCATATTCAAAATTTGACTATCTTAATGAAAATTTATAGAAAGGCGAATTTTCTATTCAATTTTTCGGTTGAAATCATACCGAATGAAATAAATTTTATGTCGTAGTGTAATACGACATAACCAAACCCTGAGAAAATAGGTGTGTGTATTTTTATTGCACTTTAAATTTAAGAATTTCCTCTTTTCCTTTCAAATTAAGCGGGAATAATATAAAGGAAAGGATGTAATAAAAATTGGCACAATGAAACAAGTGCAATAAAAGAATAAATTTTCCCTTTCGGAAGGGATGAGTGATCTGGAGGAAATTGCAGGCAAAGTATATTGTTTTATGATATGTATTATTTGTAAATCTGACCAGTCGGGAATGAGGGGAGAGATTTCTGACCTATCCCATAGAAGTATAGGAGGAACTACAGAACTTTGGAAAACCAATGGTGTAAAGAGGAGGAGCTAAGCCGAAAATTATGAAGAGTTAAAAACTGCATCAAAACACAGAGAAGACTCACAGAAGCCCCAGAGAAGCCCGACATAGAAAAGGAGTCCACAATTGAGGACTAGGTCCTCATTGAGCATAAGAAGGCGCTAAAACGATGTTAGTTGTATACAAAATAGAAACATCGTATTCCAGAAGGAACCCTGCCTCGAATTTCCAGAATGGAGCTGCAGATGTCCGCCAAATAGACGAACAGAATAGAAACGATAGAGTCTGAGGAGAGATACCAGAGACAGAGAGGAAAGAGGGAAAGCTCATGAGCGAGGAGCAAGTCAAGCGAGATCCTGAGCCGGTAATGCCATTGACGTTAGGGGACCAACGGTTACTTATAAAAGGGGTGAGTCTGATCTCTCGTTCTTCACTAGGCTGGTCAAATTCAGTGATGATATTAATGTGTAATTGTCATAAAACAAATAGTAATTTTAGAATCTCTATTGTTTAATCAAGAATGTTTTGATTGTAAATGTAAATTTCTCTTGTAATTAAGTTACTAAAATAAATTATTAAGTTTTATTGTATTTTGTTTTGAATTTATCTCTGTCATTCAATTATTTGAAAAACGAATCTGGGTTTCCTCGGGATTCTTCGAAAATTACCGAGTTCACCACAACATTTTAATTCTACAAAAATATTTTCATTAAATATTAGAGATAAAAAAAGGACTTTTGATAGTGCCTTTGAAAAACAATCATTGTTATAGTTCAAGCAAAAAGCTTAAGCGTTTCACAAATTAATTTTCATGACATTACTGCCATTGAAGTTTCATAGTTTTACATTATATTCTTTAATTATTAAATATAACAATATTTTATCTGTACTTTTTGTAATGACTAACAACATCAAAAAATTCACTAACAATAACTCACTAAAAATCTTTGTATGCAGAAAACTTAGTTTTAAAATTATCAATGAAAGGGAAAATTTTCAAAAGATGATTTTTGTATACTTCATTATTTGTGGATTTCTCGTATATTTTACACCAGATTTCTTTTTTTTTATTTAAGAATTAACACTTTCTTTAATTGATTTTTAGGAAAATTATTTAAAAGAAAGGATAGAAACCTTATAAGTGTTACTTATATCTATAATTTTTCTTAAAGCTTTTCATATAATTTTTAAAAATCATATGAATATAATATCTTGCAAGAATGTGTTTTTATATGAATAACTTTTTTTCTTCAAATGATATTTCTATATATTTCAAAATTTTTTTTAAACTAACATAAGGTAATGTTAAGTTTCCAGGATATTTTCATTTAAATTCATATTTTATTTAGTCTACATTATAAATAAACAATTTGATTTCTTGATAAAAATATAAAAAAATGCTTAAGAATAGTTTAATATAACTGATTTAATTTTAAATCCTTTTTAGGTATATACTGAAATTTAAAATACTTTTTATAAATTAAATTGAAATTCAAAAAGGAATTAAAACAAGAAGTAATGTGCATATTCGTAGATATTTTTAATAACAAATCATAAAACAAATATACTTTTTTATTTAATAAACTTCATTCGAGTAATCTTTGTTTGTTAATAATTTTGAACCCAGATAATTAAAGCTATCAGAGTAATTACACCTTGCACATAACAATTATTATTTAAAAAAACTGTAATATTCTGGAACTCATATCATTAATATATTATTTCCTACAAACAATTTTATTGTAAGTATGTATTATGGTTTAATGTAATCTGCAGTTTTGTGTACAAATATGAAACGCAAATAAAAGAAAATACAGATTCTTTATTATACTCAGTAATATTGAATTAGATTTGAAAAAAGAAATTAAAATCATATTTAAAATTCCATAATGTATCAAATAAAATATTTTGAACAATTCTTTGTCTTTAAATACAATATTGTAAAATAATATAAAACACGAGATGGTGTTAACGAATTTCTTTTATATGCAATCTTTCTTTTATTTTGTAAAGTAATTAGGAAGGAAAATATTAAGAAATATAGTTTTATTAACATTTTCTTATGAAATATTAAACATAATATTCCTGTAATAAATTTAAGAATTCTGCGTGAAAGGCAAAACAATTTCATTAACAAATCATTTTTAGAAATTATTTTAATTCGATGCAAATATTTAATTTAAAGTAACAAATCCTAATTTTTTTTCTTGTTTTCCCAAATAAATTTTTACATTTTGATAATTTTAAAAATATGAATTAGTCATAAATACAGTTCTTTGAGCAACATTAGTCCTCTTATAAAATATATTTTGCTTTTTTATCATTAAGATATATTTTTATTGAATGAATGAATAATATTTGTGAAAAGTTGCTTCAATTTAGTTCTTCAAAATTTCTTATTGGAACTGACTGTCAAAATTTTCAATGTTTAATAGATAATATTAACCTAATGATAAGAAAATCACTCATCTGGAAAATACATACAATGAAAGCAAAAATTCAACATTCCTTTCAGTGCTTAATTGAGTGGGGATAGGATTTTGGTCTTACACATCGCGTAGGATTGAATGAATAACCTCGCATGATTAATTTTGCATCTTAAGTTATGTATAGAATAATTATACTGAATATTTAATTACATTAACTAAATTTAATAATATATTATTTACAAAAAAAACATATTATGGTTCTTTGTATTTTTTGAAGCAACTAAAAAGAAATTCTGCTTTCCTTCACTTCTTCATCGCAAAATATATGAATTTTTTATATTAGTACAAATATTAGATGATACTGTTTTTTAGTATTTTAAAATGGTAAATAATATTTAATTTAATACATGTATTTAGAAAAATTTAATTTATTTAAATTTTTAATATTTTATATGGCATCAAATATTTTTTTAAGTTTATATTCAGTCAAGCATTTTGTCATACATATTTATTGTATTTCAATTGATATCTATTTTAGTAAATAATTATCAAGCCCTCTTTTGGATATAATTTTTGTTTTACACGGAGAAATCAATCAATCAATCGTTTTCTTATGTGTCGTTAAATAATGTATTTTTTATTATTTAAAATATTATTTAATAACAAAATTATGCAAATTTCAATTAGAAAATGCAGTTTGTAACTATTGATTGCTTACGATTGATTTTTGTTACCAATTTGTAATTATAAAATGTTAGTTTGATACGAATTTCTTCAAATATTAAAATGTGCTTCTTTACTTATTTCAAATTAATTTGACGAGAGTTAGTTACGTCATTATGTATATAAATTACTTGTCTTGGAGAATGGGGCTTAAGAAGACAGTATAATTTGTTTAAGCAGATGGAATATTTGTCTTTGAGCTAGTCTACAAAGGAAAATGGTTAGTCATAAATGAGAAGAATCCTTTTAGGATGAAAACATTTTCTCCTCAATCTCCTGCCCTAAGGATTATCATTTTCAAGTTACAACTTCGTCATTAAAGTGAAATGGGAAATTAGTTTCCTCCTCATTTGAAATTTAGATAATATTTGGAACCTTACTTTTGTGTGTTATTAAACTTCTACTTACATTAATATCTTTGACGAGAAAATTATTATAGAGTAAGAGGCACTCTCGGTTGCGATTTAAGAATTTCATGATCTTCAATTAGTTTTCTAAGTAAGTACATACACATATTATATTTTATTTTTAAGTAAATAAACAAATAAGAATGAAAGCCAACCATCGTATCTAAATATTTTCCTTCATAGCTAATAAATCTATATTTGGTTAATTAAAGTAATATACTTATTTACTTGAAAAAAAAGATATCTTTCACAGAATCGATTTTTAATTAATTTCTAAAAATTTTTCTACAATTTACATAATATGCCTATTTTTCTCTAAGATAAATTACTAGAATAATAATCTTAATAAATTTTATGTGATATAAAATTTTAGTACTTTTCTGTCTAACATTTATAACTGATTGAATAGTTCTAATTATTATTTTTTTAACAGATATTTAAATCTAAATGTTTGTACAATGAGAGAACATTTTTTTAACACAAAACACATTTTCCTCCACACCACTTTTTTATACATTGATGAGTTTTAAATGACTAAATAGAAATAGTTTAAAAATTTTAAAAGTTCCATTTATATCAGAGAAAACATCTTATCAATAAATAATTTAAATACCTCGTACATTAACTCATCATTATTTTAACCCATTATATTTATGCAATGCAATTTTAAAATTGGTTAAAGGCTATTAAATGCAACATAAATTAGTAAAAGCTTTACGCTTTACAATAAAATATGTAATTTATATAGTTTGTAAACGTACATAATTTTCTATTACCTTAAAATAATAGTTCGATAATTGACAGTCAATATTATTATTTCCATGCTAAGTCGATTAAAAGGAGCACATGTGTAAAAACAAAGTTATTAACAAGACAAATATCAAATACAAGTCATAAAATGTTTCATTAAATGTATGTACATTTGCACTAAATTTATATTTAAATTTAATATCTATAATAAAATCTTCATATTTTATATATATGTTTTCTATATATTCTAATTACACTTTCTTGCTTCTGATATCCGAGGGCTTTTATATTTATGTTATATTTTTGCGAGTATATCTCCAACCTTTCAATATGTCAAATTGAACTTCGAATTCTTATATTAAATACAATTCTGTGTTGTTTCAAGTGGAATCTAATATTTGCAGTGTAAAATGTCTTGCATACCACTTTTATCTGTCAAAACAGTCTAAATGTCAATATTTGCTCACACGTTTTATCATATTTGAAAAAAAAAAAAACTTGTTTAAAGAAATAAAATTTGTTTTCCATTTTTAACAACCATTTCATTAGACCATCGATAAAAAAGCATAATGTAAAATAAAATAAGAAAACTGAAATAAATAATTCAGAATTAAAAATTTAAAATAATAAAAATAAATAATTTTAAATATATTTTAGAGTTTATACATTTTTAAAGGCAAAATTTCTGCAGAATTATAAGTCATTATTTTAATTCAAATTGCGTAAGGTATTGTTTTCATAGCAAATTCAATTTCAAAGTTACGCAAAACTAAAAAAAAATATTACAATTTATTTTAACTGCTAACATTTAGAAGTTTTTTACGCATAATATAAACAATCTTTTCAACTTATTAATATATAATAGCTAATTTTGGGTTAACAGCGCTTAGAACTGTAAATTAATCGAAACTAACCCAAAAATAAGCTGTTTCTTAAGTATTGTACTTAAAACACTTTAATATTGGCAGTTGTTTAAAATTGAATTTAATACATTGTGAGATCGGAAGATGATTATGCTTACTTTTCTTTTGAAGCTTTTAAATTTAATATTACTTAAAACGACATATTTCAGAAACAAAAATGTTTTGTTACATATTTAAAACTAAAAAAAAAGTACTTTTTTATTTGATGTGATTATATAATAATGACATCAAATTCAAAATAAATGTATAAACTAAATATATCCTTTCTGAATAATTTTCTACAAGAGGAAATTTGTTTTAATTACATCATATTAAAATGGGGAATATGAGTTATATTAGAAATAAACTTAATTTAAATCAAGTGAAATGATTTTTATCAATTTTACGTGTTTAATAAAGTTTTAATGGAAATAGTTTGATAAAATTCAAGAATATTACATTATCATTTCGATTATTTATTAGAGTCTTCTACAAATTTTTTACATATTAGATTTGATTTAAGTATTTGAAATACTTATTATATTCAAACAAATTAATGACTCAAAATTCTAAGTTTATGACATTTTGAATCCTGTTCTTTTTAGCCTTTTTTTCCATTCATCAACATAATTAATTGGTTAATAATTGGTAGTTGCCTAGTAATAAGATCATAGTATTTAGTATTTGGTGTATTTATATACAATTCATTGTATTCTGCAGAAGGAAAAATGAAAAATGAAACATATGAACAGTTTCATAAAATGTCGCATCAATTTTAAATCCATTCTAACTTCTTAAAAAAGTAAAACAAATAGCGCATTAAACTGTAACTGTATTACAGTTAAAAAAAACTTATTTTTCATGCATGATTGTCATAGAAGTAAGAAATAACATCCTAAATGATCTAATATGGATATGCATTCTATAGCAAATATTTAATTTTTTGATCAAAATTCTTAGTTATTATACAATTTAATAAAATTAATAAGTCAAAATGATATACCTAAACGATACATTTTAATATACAATTTTTCTTATTATTTTAGGTTAAAGACTTCTAAATTTAGTTTTGTTTTTATCTTAAAGGGCTATATAGCTTTTGCATCAGAAATATATAATAAATTAAATAAATAGTCAAATTTGTAAACATAAAATGTGATATTTATGATTACATGTTTGCTTATTCACTTTAATTTTATTTTTGAGAATATGCAAGCATATATAATATGATTTATTTCATATTAAATTAATGTTCAAAAACAATTCTTAATTAATTTATTTGTTGTGACACTTAAATTGGTCTCAATTTATGTTAAGTTTCAATACATTATATATATATATATATATATATATATATATATATATATATATATATATATATATATATATATATATATATATATATATATATATATATATATATATAAACATTATACGAACGAGTGAACCCCAATGCCTCAATAATTTCTGAACACTTCACGTAAGATCATGAAAGTGAGGTATATCTTGCCATGGGTAGTGATTGAGAAGATGATCACATTCTTCTGCGCTTGGTTGAAGGAAATCCATAGGCTGGGGAGCTGTCAGTGAAAATGTTTGACATTCAAAGTCCCTCCTCTGGTGTGGCGGATGTGTGGAATAGAAGGCAATGACTTAATCTAAACAGTGTAAAGCATTGACATTAAAAGTCCTTCTTCTGTTGTATAGTATACACCAGCAAAGTCCCCTGTACCTTACCCAAGAAAAGTTCTACCTTCCTCTGGTGTGGTGGATGTGTGGAATAGAAGTCAGCGACTTAATATAAACAGTGTAAAGCATTGACATTAAAAGTACTTCTTCTGTTGTATAGTATACACCAGCAAAGTCCGCTGTACCTAACCCAAGAAGGGTTCTACCTTCCTCTGGTGTGGCGGATGTGTGGAATAGAAGACAGTGACTTAATATAAACAGTGTAAAGCATTGACATTAAAAGTCCTTCTTCTGTTGTATAGTGTACACCAGCAAAGTCCCCTGTACCTAACCCAAGAAGGGTTCTACCTTCCTCTGGTGTGGCGGATGTGTGGAATAGAAGACAGTGACTTAATATAAACAGTGTAAAGCATTGACATTAAAAGTACTTCTTCTGTTGTATAGTATACACCAGCAAAGTCCCCTGTACCTAACCCAAGAGGGGTTCTTTCTTCCTCTGGTGTGGCGGATGTGTGGAATAGAAGGCAGTGACTTAATATAAACAGTGTAAAGCAGTGACATTAAAAGTCCTTCTTCTGTTGTATAGTGTACACCAGCAAAGTCCCCTGTACCTAACCCAAGAAGGGTTCTACCTTCCTCTGGTGTGGCGGATGTGTGGAATAGAAGGCAGTGACTTAATATAAACAGTGTAAAGCATTGACATTAAAAGTCCTTCTTCTGTTGTATAGTATACACCAGCAAAGTCCCCTGTACCTAACCCAAGAAGGGTTCTACCTTCCTCTGGTGTGGCGGATGTGTGGAATAGAAGTCAGCGACTTACGCGTAATCTCTTTATCTAGCCATAGTACAAAACAACATGGAAATTGATAATAAGTGAGTATTTCAAAAACAATTAACCTTAAGGTATAACTCAGGGCTCATCTGCACACTTCTGTAAGTATAAACCAAATTTATATTCAGTAAAAAGCACAAACATACACAACTAATCTTTATTCATATTTAAAATAACTTAATTTTTTTAATTATCAATATTTAAAATGTATCATAACAGTATCTCTTATAAAAAATAATATAAGTGCTTACTATTAAAAAATGAAATACATTATTTGTATGCCAACTGGATCAACTATTGGAAGAACATCTTTAAATTTTCAAAACACAAGAAATAAGTTTCTTATTATCAAAGTCTTAATATATTTAAATAAATATCAAAATCTAACTGAAAGCAATTTTTTAAATACATTTTACATAAATCTCAAAATAAAAATTTCATTCCAAATTTTTCAAAACATTTTGCAGGTTAATAACAGATTTTTTTATTTTGTAAATATATAACGTAGAAATAAATAATTATTTCGCCCAATTAAGGTAAGCTCGTAAGTCTGAAAATTCTATTTTGAAACATAATTTACTATGTTGGGGTATGTATATTTTTCAAACAAGCAAAATTAATGAAACATTATTTTCTCAGTTTTTCCCTAAATTTTCTCATAAAGGAAAGCCAAATAATTGCTGCATTTTTCACATATTGCCAACGTAATTCCTAGTACATCATGGAATTACTGAAACTATTTTAAAATTGAATTTTTATATTTCCCCAGAGATAACATTTTTGTGTTTCTACCAAAATAGTTTTTATTATTTGGAATATTTACTTACATATTAAGGTTAAGCATATAATGAAGACAAATGTTCCAAAAGTTAGATCATTAATTTTCACCGCAAGACAAATATTCTTTCCAATGTAAATTAGGATAGTATTATTTAATAATGAATGTTAGAACTTATTAGAAAGTACAAAATATCTTTTGACATATCAAGGTAATAAATTAAAATTGTTTACTACTATATGAGCTTAACTACTTTTTTCTGTAATCTTTGAACTTAATTATTTTTAGACAAAATTAAAGAAATATATATATATATATATATATATATATATATATATATATATATATATATATATATATATATATATATATATATATATAGATATATATATATAGATATATATATATATTTATAATTTATACTTTTACGCTATAAGCTGAAAACAATTTTTTATTGTATTATTGATTTTTGATCTGCGCAAAGCTTTTCTTTGTCTTATTTGAAATTTTGATAGCATTGAAGTCTTTCAATATCAGCAAGATATTAAGATGTAAAACATAATTAGATTTCAAAAAAGATTCAGAAGTTTAATTAAATAGATATTTATCATAATGATATTTTATTGTTTTTAACAACTATTTATTGTTAATACATGGAAATATCAATGATTTACATCATAAAACTTTAAGAAAAAATTATGTAATTTTTAATGGAATGATTCTAAGTGAAATAACGGAATCTTATAATATCGTATATTGCTTTCTAAAAACTGCTTATAATTTCAAAAACACACTTTATAAAAATTTATTTGTACAATTTTAAATATCGTGATTTCTAATAACACTAAAATTCATCTTCAATTTCATCTTAATTTCCATATGAATCTCATTTATTAAATATGTAAGAACATTTTATTAAACACATTTTACTAAAAATACTAATATAATCAGTTTTTGCCATTATTTAGTAGAAATATATTAAAGCATTTTACTACATAATGACAAAATTTTATTTTTTAAACTTTAAGCACTGAAAGTGAATTAATAAAATTCATCACTTTTGTAATAATTAGCATAGTTTTGGGTACATTTCTCATGTAAATAATGATGCCATTTTTTATTGGAAATTTATGTAATTTAAGCATTTTTCTCCCAATTTTTTTAGATTTAAAAAATGAATGGTTCATTTATGGTTTCTATTTATTATTTATTAAGAAGTATATATATATATATAGCTAAATAATCTTATTTTATAAGAGAACATTATGTGTGGTCTAGTTTGACAATTACTGTTAAATTTTTTGATTTTAGTTAATTTTGGAAAAAAAACTTCTCTATTTTTTCAAAAATTTATAATTTAAATTTTAAAAAAATAAACTTAATTTTCTCTGAGTAAAATACGATTTATTGTGTAGCATAACATTTAAGCATATTTTTCTATTGTAAAACCGTAAGTACGAAACTGTTTAAAATAGTAGCTTCGAATTAAGGACAAACTCTCATGCGATAAATGTGGACAGACCTTTCATATTATCCACCAAACAACATTAGTCAGTCTTTTCCATTTCATGTTTCAAATACTGACATTTACATACTACATCTTCGCCATTAATGAAAATACAGGAAATTAGTTTCTTTCTAGGTCGAGAGAAATTTAGATAAGTTTGAATGCTCAGGAACTAATTAAAATTGAATTTAATTTTTTTAACTAAAATTTTTTTTGCAAAATTAGAGTTTTATTATTTTAAGTAATTTTTTAAACAGTTTCCATTTAATTTTATCTTTAGTTACTAAATACCAATATCACAAGGAAGCTTATCCATATTTTATTTTACAAAGGAGTTAATTTCCATCGATACTTGGGGGTGGGAAAATATATCTTTTTCGATGATGTGGGAATACCAGAAAATAATATTTAAATATGAATTATAAAGAATATATTTTCTATTTTAAGTATGTACACACATTTCTTGCTAGATTGCTACGTGTATATCAAGCATGTAATATAATTATAATATAAAATGATTTATGAATAATATAAAGTCTGTTTCAATATTTTTCTCAAGATTAATAAATATTTTCAATATTTAAGTAATTATCCAGATTTTCATCCTAAATTTATCATTTAAAACATTAAAATCTAATGATTTAAAATAAACATCATCTTAATGTTTTTATCATAGCAAAGTATAAGTTTTAAATTTTTGCGCTTGTTTTCTGGCATAACATTCTAAATTACAACATTGTGTTAAGAAGATTTTGTTTAATCAATACTTTCATTTTTAACAAATAATAAACTATTTAGTTGATTTTTTATTAAAAATTACAAATGCATTATTGGAAAAGTAGTCTAAAGAGAAGTGAATAAATATTGAAATTTAGGGATTTTATTGTTACATTTTTGCAAATTATTATACGTCTTTTTAAGTTATTTTAGATATACCAACTATGAAAATCAGTTGTTAAAAATAAAGTCTGCTATCTTTAAAAAGCTGTCAAAATTACGTCTTTAAAAAGCTTCTTCTTGATGTTCAGAAATAATATTTAACAATTCTTATATTCTTCTTTCACTATACATTTATCTACCTCATATCTTTAATTATACATAATGCTTTCAATAAAAAAGTAAAAACAAAGACGTCTAAATAATAAACTCAATTCTAGTATCGAATACTTCATAATATTTTTAAAATTAGATTAAAATGAGCAAAATATTATGTGTATAAATTTAAAATCCAAATTAAGTTTTAAATGTATGTACATTTTAAATAATTTACATGTTTGTGTAGCTAATTCATATAACATATGACAAAAGATATAAGATATTACTGAGTTAATTGCTTTGCAAAAATATTAAATGAAAGAAAATTTCTTAATTGAATGGTTCTGTTTTACCCTGTGAGTGTAAAAATTTTGCTTGAAGTAAAAAGTTTCTGTTATAAAAACTCACATTTATCCTAATTAAGAATAATAAGATATTTTGTGTTACCAATTCTTTTAATATAATTTTAAAACGTGTATGTATTAAACTATGTTTGCCTATAAATTCATCAAAATAATTAAATGGAATTAAATATGTCTTTATTATAAAAAAGTAAAATGTAAACGAACAAAGAAGAGAAATATATTGGAACTATAAATTTGAATGACTCTAAGATATAATAAAGATTCTAACGAATACTAAAGATTATAACGAAAGATCTTTTTCCACTTTAAAATTGTTCTGAGAAAAGTTCTTCTTTTTTTGCTTTTTCTCGATAAATTTCTAGAATTACATTTCAAGAGTTGAGATGTGTAGATGCTGCTAACTTCGTGGTTCTCCTGTGACAAATGGCACTCGATTTCCCCAAAGCTATAATGAGGTGTTTTTTCGGTAATGTCTCTACCGTTTGGCATACCTTATTATAAATTGTCGCTACATGTAACTTTACATTTGTTTTTTGCCTCCCAATTAGTTTACTCGACACTATAATTTTAAATATTTTCAAATTGCCAAAGAAGATATGCAGCAAGCTAAAAGGTTATTTGAATGTATGTCACATAATGTAAATGTTTATCATTAAATCGTTTTTCAAATTTAAATACATTATTTATATTAAGAGCTCTCTCTCTCTCTATCTCACTCTCTCTCTCACACTCTTTCTCTCTCGCTCTCTCTGTCAATACTATATTTGATGGGATATAATTGACTTAATAATTTGAAAACTAGTTAAAGATATTAATAAATCTAATGAGTAAAATAAACTATTATTGCAAAATTAGAAACTTTAAATCTTATTTTTTTAAACTTTGCATGATGTCTTACTTTTTTAAAATAAAATTTATTGCTAATTTTGATATCACAGGTGACATACATAGGAAGAAAGATTATAATCATATAATGACAACACTTAAGAATGCAATATTTTATTGTAAAATATTCTTCCTTAAACCAAATACATGTAACTTTATTC
Organism: Latrodectus hesperus; assembly: GCA_037975125.1. Classification (NCBI taxonomy): domain Eukaryota; kingdom Metazoa; phylum Arthropoda; class Arachnida; order Araneae; family Theridiidae; genus Latrodectus; species Latrodectus hesperus. The sequence goes on from CM075851.1 coordinate 122,489,474, forward strand.
ATACTACGTGCATCACTGCGCGTATAAAATTCTACCATATTAAAAAAAAGTTTAAAAAAATGCATTAAACACAGTTAAGGAACGTATATATAAGTGCAGACTTCTATTCTTTTTTGACCTTTTCGTGAAAAAGATTCATGCATTTATTAATATATCGTTGTGTAAAAAAAACCTGAAAATTTTCAAACGTTGTTAATTTTAATCCAGGCTGTTGTAATACTAAATTTTAGTTCTTACATTCATAAGAGAAATATTAATAAAACTACAAGAGAGAGAAATCACTGTAAATCAATGTAATTGCTAAATTTTAATTTAAGATAAACGTTATCATTAAATAAATGTTACCATATAATAAAGTCATTCTTATATTTAAAAAAATCTCTATATCATATAATTATTCTTAAAACTTAGTAATCATTGAAGCAGTATAATTATCCCAGCAAACACAAACTGCCATCAAAAATCCGGGCCGCTGCTGGCCAAGCCGGTTTTCTGTTGGCCACGGCAAGCCGCTCATGGCTGTTTGATGGCCCAGCTCCGGCCATTACGGCCACGGATGAGTGCTGGTCAAAATAAACCGGGCCGGTGCTGGATGATAAGTAGTGGGCCAACAGATTATAGCCATTGTTGGCCCTGAAGCTCTTGGCCAGCAAAATTAAGACAATTAGTTGTAGCATATTTTTTATTTTATCGGCAAAGACTATTTTTTCCAAATAACTTTTTTTGTGATGTTAATTAATTTTCATTTAACTTCTCACTTTTTAAACCCTTTAAAAACAATTTTTCAGAAAGAATATCTAATTTTCACATTTATTGTGTAAACCGCGAGACAGTATGACGTCAGATAGTGCGAAATGCTTGTGTCAGCGTCAGCCATTAATGTGGAAATGGCGGAATATTCGATGTTGTGTCTGTGAGCTTAAGAGAAATATAAGGTAATTAAGCATTTATTATTGTTGCTTTTATCAGGATAGAGTTGTTATGAATGATGCAAGAATAATATATTTATTTTATGTTGAAATATTATTTAATTACTTGTTAAGAAAACTTCATAAACTGTTTATAACATGACAACAAGAGAAAGACATTGAAAAATGTTTGTAATTGCATGTTTTAGAATAATTTCATTACCGTATGAGGAATAGAAAAATGTATCATGCAGAAATATTTTTTTCATTCCATATATTATTTATATTTAATCAATTAGTATAACAAACTTTTCATTTTGGGTAATCGAATTTGATTGCTACAAGGCTTAAACCTATTTATAACATTATTTTGTTTGTTTCGAAGCACGTTTATGAAATAAATGACAGTCTAAAAATATTCTATTTGGAAGAGCTTAGATGTGTTTACTTTCAATAAATAAATGTAGGATCTTGTAATTCTTTTATTTTAAAAATGCTTTCTTATTTACTATTATTTTTAACTCAATTTTTACTGTCCGAAATATTTTGTCTTATTAGGATTCCTGTCTTTAAATTTTGTATACTCCTAAAAGATCTATTTTAAAGAATGAAAAATTTTACAATGCATGAGAACATTGCAAAATATTTTATTGCATGTATAACATTGTTTTTTATATATAATCCTGTCAACTATTAAAATCATTGTGGATTTCTTAGTGAAACATTTTTGTATCTAAAACTCGAAAATTGTATAAACTTGAAATAATACTAAAAATAGTTAATTTTACAATTTCTGTTGGAATCTGACATATTAATTGCCAAAAATTTAAAAAAAACATCTGGAATTCAATGGTTGGAAAATTATTATTAATGTTTATGAAAAAATGTCTATATATGGAACGACACTTTGTTATTATTTAAATTAGTTGTGTACTATGTGAACTATTTCTGTATAGCGAATACCGTCAGATATAGGAGCTTAGTAGTTTCTCTTATATTACACATTTTATTGTATTTAAACTCACATTTTATGTTTTTATTTATGACTGAAAAACTGAAGTATGAATTAACAATAATTTAAAACAATTTGTTTCAATGAAAATATAAATTAACTAGAGTATTTGTCCCTTCACATTTTGGAGAAAGTGATTAAAGTTTCAAACATTTGACGATAATTTTGACGTTTTGATCACTTGATTATTTTATAGTAATGTAAATGATTTTATTGTTATAGTAAATAGTCGACCGGATAATTGGTAAATGATATATTTAATCTAAAGTCAATTTTGATAGTAGACATTATTTTGTGTTTGTTGTTTTTCTTATTGTAAGTTATAACATAAAACGAATAAATTTAAATTCCAGATGTTGGTCAAAATTATTCAAAACACCACTTGTTATCAAAGAGGCAAAATTTTGTGATATCCATCTTGAGAATAATTTAATCATTTTATTAGAGAAAAGGATATAATTTGAAGTTTAATGTTTATCAGTTAAGCATTTAAAATTGATATTTCATTCATTAACATGTTGGATGTGTTGTTTTACAGCTGTGTTACATGTTGGATCAGCTGTTTACTGATTGCAAATGATTATGAATTCAAAACTTAGAAAAGAAAATAAGAAAATAATATTGCCAAATTACATAAAGGAAATAGTTCAGTCTTTATTTATACATTTTATCCTTTTTCTGGCTTCTTTCAAAACTTGAATTTGTTATAGAAATTTTTTTATCAATAATATTTGGTATAAATATATTATACTGTAAAGTGACCTTTATATATATTTTTTCGTGTAACTAATCAAATTTAAGTTTTAAGTCCTTTTCCTCTATAACCAACATAGCCCAATTGAGCATATTTTATCTTCTGCATATATAAAGGCAAAAAACCTTTTGTTTAAAATTAACTTTCATTTGGAACTAATAGATATTTTTTATTTCCCCGTTTTTAGATGTGGTCTCCATCAAAGGCTTATGACTTCTCGAGAAAGGCAATAATACCGCAGACCCAGACAACTCTTTAAGTGAATCAGTTTCCTCATTGCCAGTGAGTAATACCAATGTTAAAAGAGTAATATGTATCTAAAATATTTAAATGTACAATAAATTTTGAAATATTGCTGAACTTTTTTTAATCATTAAATTAAGAACAGTGTATAAATTTCTGAAATCTTTTAAGTGCTTCTTTTATATATTTTATATATTCAAAGTGAAATAAGTTTTTTTCCATAAGAAATTTTTTTGTAATGGGAAATTTAATTTACAAATTGAGTAGTTATGACTACACAAATTAATCAGTTGTAAAAATTTTTAAAAATGTTATAATGTGATGACAAATACAGTTTTACTTTAAGCTCATTTTAGATAATATTTTTTTAAAAAATGATAAAAATGTCCTGGAAACATTTGATAAATAAGTCAATCTTTGTAATGTTTTGATATGCATTTATGTAAGCCTCGAATGTAAAATCGAACTTATTTATTCATTTTACTTTTCTTAAGATTATTTTTAAGCAGTTTTTTTAAAATATGTAAGAATAAAAAAATGAGTTTTATTCATTTCATTTTCATATTTAATAATTCACATCTGTGTTTATTATTGTATTCACGTCTTGTTAAGAATACAAACTATTAGAAACTTTACGAGAGATAAAGGACAGGGAATCGATTTCCTTGTTTCTAAAGTCTCTTAATTCGCAGGGTAAGTATCATTGAGTTTGTAAACACATTATCTTTGTTTGTGAAGTGAAATGCATTTTTGAATACAGAATTGAAAATTGGCCATGTTGAAGCAAAAGTATTTATAAAAACTTACATGGTTCACAATGCATGGCTAAGTTTTAGAATATTTTAGATGAGGGAATAAAATTGCTTTAATATAAGATATAATAAAATTGATTGTTTTGAATTTGTTTAATTTAAGTGATATAATTATGATGAACAATATCTATTTTAATAGGTATTTTATGCTTATATGTAGTCTTGATCAATGATAAAATCTAACCATAAATACACATTTTTCAATATCATTGGTAATTACAAACTAGATAATTTATTTCTTTGTGTTACAATATTTTTAACTATTTGTATTAACAAATAATTGTAATTAATATTTGTAAATAATATAATTCTTGCAAATAATTATAATTGTAAATAATATTAACAAATAATTTAATTTTAATATAATTAAGTGTAGTTAATATAAAATTTCCAAATAATTGTAACTATTAAAAAGATAAAATAGGTAACATTTTTAAAATTGGATTAAATATAAATTTAATACCTTGTGTAAAATAAGAATTATAAAGTATTGTAAAACATTTTTACTTCTAAAAAATTCATAATTATGTTAATTACTTGTGCTGTAAATTTTACTGGGCAACAACTAGAATGCATATATTCAAAATTTGTAAATCTTTTGTATTAATTGATGTAGTTTTTTCCATCAATCTGTAATCACTTGTAAAAAAAACTATATTCCATGTTAATAAGATTCAGCTTAGAATATTGTATAAATAATTTGAGATTGTTAATATTTTTTTAAATTCATCAGTGTTTTAATTACAATGATTTCATAAACTTTACTTATCTGTAATCATAGTTTATGCGTAAAAAATTTGATAGTCATTGATGTATATTTTATTAACCATTTTTATTAGTTCAAAATATGATTTTTTAAAGCATGAAATACAAAGTGTATGTTATAAATTACTTACTTTTATTATCTTGAAAATGTAATATTCTATTGAATTGAATTTTTGAAGTCAGATGTTCAGAATTTCTATTAAATCATTCAACTGAAATTGTTTTCATGTAACCCAATTATTTGTCTCTATTTTTAATCAAAGAACTGTCAAAATTGATGAATGTTGATTTTTCATTTGTATCTATCAATTGTTCATTCATAGAATGATACTCAATTTTGGCAGCAGCTGTAATGACGATAAGCAAATTTTTGAAAGATAATTAGCAGCATTTTCAGACTGCCTCAATGGAAATTTTAATGAAGTTAATTCTGTAAATTGATTCATTTTCGTCTTCTTAAGAGTAAAATTATTAGAAACTTTACACGAGATAAAGGGCAGGGAATCGATTTCCTTGTCTCGTAAGTCTCTTAATTCTCAGCGTAAGTATCATCGAGTTTGTAAACACATTACCTTTGTTTGTAAAGTGAAATATATTTTTGAATACAGAATTGAAAATTGGCCATGTTGAAGCAAAAGTATTTATGAAAACTTACATGGTTCACAATGCATGGTTAAGTTTTAGAATATTTTAGATGAGGGAATAAAATTGCTTTAATATAAGATATAATAAAATTGATTGTTTTGAATTTGTTTAATTTATTTGAGTGAAGCCTTAAATATATTTCTTTGCTAAGAATACAAGATAATAACAATATATTTTCAATTTAATGCATTGCCAATATTTCTGTTTCTATAAATGTTGAAGAAATTTGTGTCAATTTAATTTTTTAACATACATGTCATGTATTACATTAACAAAACGTACTTAACAGTTTTGTTGCATATAACTTTTGATAAGCCTTTTTTAATATAGCATTATTATATTTATCATGAATCAACATCTTGAAAGATAATAATTGACGGATAATTAATTTGAATATTTATTTTATGTATTATTTTTACAGTCAACTTTAAGGGCTGAATAAATGGCATAATGTATTCCATCTTTTGTTTTATAAAAAATTGCACTGTCTATAAAAATGTCACTTATGAAAAAAATTAATAAGTAAGTTTTAACCTGCAAGCCACAAAATTCGGAAAAATTGGTAAAATAGCTGTAAATTACTACAGAATGGAAAAGCAAATCCACAAAATCAGCCAAACGTCCATTGCATATTATCAACTTATGCTATTCATAAAAAAAGTAAACGCACATTTCTCCCACATATTTTTAACTAATTACTAAATTTAAATAAATTAAAAAAAAACGTTAGAAAGAATTTCATCTGTTTCTTGCAGTTATTTCCAAAATGTATTCTTCTTTTGAAAGAAATACTATTACGTATGGAAACGCTGAATCAGAGGTATATTTTGCTTTTCATCCCCGACAACAGTTCCTTGTTATTAAAATATTTTAGGTCAATGTAAATAGGAAAATAAAAGACTATAAGTTAATAACTATTTTCCAAACATTCTCAGATTTAGTATTATCTGAATTATAGAATGGTCTCTTTACTAAAGAAATACGCCAATCAGACATGTCAAATTCATGTGAAATTACAGGTCATAGCGTCTATTTTGCATTGAATTAGAGGGAAAATGCTTTCCATATTCACAAATTTAATAAAGTGGGAATTTTACGAATTATTATACTATGCAATTAATTGGGTCAGGGACCATTTCAATCTATAATTTATTAAACACATGCATTTTCATTTTATATTTCATTTAGTTTTTAAGCTGAAAATATTTTACATTTGATTTTACTGTATATAAAGTATAATGCATAAATAGGTATCTCACATTTTATGTAATTTTAGGTTTTTATAACTTTCTGTCCATCAACTATATTATATATAGTTGAAGGACAGAAAGTTATAAAAATAGTCCGAACGAATAAAAATTTAATAATAAATTTAAAAAAATATTACAATTGTTAAGAAAAAATTATTAAAATTTGGTTGGATATATTAAGATGTTGATATTTTTTATTTGAGAAAAAAAATATCTCCCTGTGCTCCAAAGAATACCACACAGGGCCCAAAGGTACAACAACGTTACTATACAACAAATCAAAAATAAACCATGAGATGAAAAGTAAAAAACAATAAAAGCAAAAAATAAAAGAAGGCAGAGGGAAAAATGAGATATAAAAGCAAAAAAGGGGCTAGATTAAATCATGGATAATTTTTTAAAAAATACAAAAGTCTCTTTCTTCACTTGGTCTGCCAAAATCGAGGGCCATCTGTTTTTCAAGTATTTACGAAGCTCGTTCCTTTCTTGTGAACAGATGCGCATTTAAGAAGAATGTGTGATACACCTTTATAACAGTCTTTACATGTACATATTTGAAAAAAGTATTTATCATTGGCGTACAAAATTACTCAGATTATAAAAAAAAGTATAAAAGTTAATTGGATACATCCAAAATCTACCCGGAGTCGCAAATGCACACGTCACTGTTTTTAATGCGGAAACGGTGTAGGTAGCTGTCGAATTTTCCATGTCCAGTGAGGAATTGAGTAATTTTGAAGTCAATCTAGAACTAGTGGTTTTTAATTTTGTAGGGAACTGAAGGGAAAAATATTTAGTCCACTTACAATTGGGAGAAGAAACAAGACCTGATTTTCATTTCTTTATGTTGCTCTTTTGAGTAATAATTTAAAAAAAGACTTATGTAGACTGGTATCGAGTTTATTTGTAAGTGAAAGAGAATATTTGGCCAGGAAATTTGCCTTTCATTTCCAAACAAACCACTATGACCTTTGACATGAGAGAAACCGAAGAAAATATTTTTGATATTGCACGCGTGAATTGAAGTATGGACTTGTACAATAAGTTTTTCAAAGCTTCTTACATCTTGCACAGCCAGTAGGGATGACATCAAGTTACTGCAAATTTAATTTATTTTTAAAAAAAGCTTGCTTATGGCATCTTTAACAGCAAAATTAATGCAAAATATTTCCACTTGGAAAATAGAACAATAATCATTAATGCGATAAACCTCATGGCTCATTTCAAAACCAATAGTTATCAAAAATATTCTCCCTTATTGAACATGTGGAAAGTGCTTAAGCATTACTTCGAATTTAATTCACTTAGAAATATATATTTCTGAAGAAGGAATATTAATAAAATGTATTAGTTTGATAAAGGATCTCATATTATTGAATTTTCAATAATACATAAAATCAAAATATATATGTTTACAATTTCACAATTATTAAATTAATATCTTCAGTTTTCCAATATCAGCGTTTTCGTTCTTACTACAGTAGAGAGCAAACAAATAAATATTATTTTATAGATTTTAAACCTATTGAAGTATATTTTTGAGGAAAAAGTAAATTCGTTGCTAAGTCTCTTTTATTTTATTTTCTTGATACGAGAAAATCGTATTTATTCTTTTTTTATTTTACTTAAGAAGATAGCACCAAAAGCATGTCATAGGCAATGCTGGAAAACCAATTTAAAATATATTAAGGGCTATTTCTTTCTTTTTAGGTTCATGTGCTTTAATTTAAATATACACATTAAAATATGAAAATATAGCATAAATGTTGCTGTTGATTCAATTTATGTAATTTGCTGTTGCTTGGAAATCCTCATGTTGCAGTCATCATGAAAGCTAATCAAAATACCTCATAGTCAACGTTATTCCAAGAGTTTAAAACAAAACATAAAATATAATTTTTTAAAAATTAGTGATTATGTATCCATAAATAAGAAAATATTTTATTAAAAATAAATTAATGAATTCTATCGATATGAATTACTTTAAATTTTTTCCAAACCTAATCTATTAAAACAGACTATACAAAAAATATTTGAGGCTTTCAATATGTTTCTTAAACGCATTTATGGAAAAAATAGCTTAGTTTAATTTATTATCATTCATATGCCGTGTTATCAAAGAATGTAGAAAATCATTTAAAACTTATATTTAAATGCTTTTTATACAAAATGGCTTTTAAAGCTCTGCTTTTCCTGTCACAAAAAATAAAAGCTTATTACCCAACATTTTTAATATTTTGGAACATGCATTTTTTTTGCTAAATGTGTAATATAAAATGATTATTTAAAAAAACCTAAGTTGAATCGCTTAATATTATACACCTTTATAACAGTATTTACATGTACATATTTGAAAAAAAGTATTTATCATTGGCATACAAAATTACTCAGATTATAAAAAAAGTATAAAAGTTAATTGGATACATCCAAAATCTATTTTATCCATACTATATATGTTTAAGCGTAAAGCCACAAACATTTCTAGTAGCTATAATGTTATATTTTGTACTGTGCTTACATTGTTTATATAAAACTATTTTTATATTGATTTATCTTTAAGCCATCAGTTGCTTTTTCATAAATTAACGCAAAAAACTTTTAATATTAGCAAATTTAATCATAAAAATGATTAAAACGTCACTTTTCTTTATAATAAAAAAATCTTACAAAAAACAACGTTTTGAACAGCGATATGTCGAAAGTTGTTGCAAAAATTGAAGCTTTCGAAGTTTCTAGTAAGTTTATATTTATTTTTTTATTCTTATCTTTTCCTTAAGGCTTGATTTAATTATTTTTAAACTCAACTGATTATTTCTTAAACTGATAAATGTTTTATTAATGAAGTAACGATACCCTACAACAATTTCTTTTTTATTTCCAGAGAAACCGTCTAATTAAATCTTAAATCGAATATCGGCTTTTACTAAAAGCGATAGGATTATCTTTGCACTTAAGGAAAAAAAAACGTATCACTTTTTTTTAATCTTATTTATTAAAACCCTTTCAAATAGAAAGACTGAGTAGTTTCTTTTTTTAACCTTTATTTATATTCTCTCATATGCTGTTTTATTTTATAAAGAAAATTATATAATATTTATACTAAGATCAATAAAAATTTATAATAATCATATTTATCAACTAACATTTAATAATAATTTCTTTACATTCTCCTTAAAATAACATATTTGAAAATACTACAATTTTTTCTTAATATAGTTTTCATAAAAAAGAATTTAAAACATGGCTATATTATATTAAACATGGCTATATTATATTTAAAACATGGCATAACTATATTTGATTTTATATAAACTATATTTTTATAATGTTTATATAATGTAGACTAATATTATATGTATATGTATTATTGCAATTATAGGTATTTAATATATTTGCTGAAAATCATAGCACTTAAATACAATTTGCAATATTTTTTCTTCAAAATTTATTTATTTCTAGAGTATAAAGCTGCTGAATTTCAATAGCAAAATATGCTTTTCTTAATGTTTGTCCAGATATCTTTGTATATAATTTATACTTGACATGAGATCTATATTTATTGGAATAAGTTAAAGAAAACCTAAAATAGCTCATAGCACAAGTGAGGAATTATAGTTTTACTATAAATACAACTGCATTTGCTATTGTACATAATGTATTATTAAACGGTTATAGCAATTGAATCTAAAACATAGTTCTGTAAATAGGGTGCATATATATATTTGAGATCTTATTTTAGATATAGATCTTCTTTTAGTTTCATATACATGCTTTTTAAGCATTCAATAGTTTATAGCATTTCAGAAATTATTGGAAACAGATCAAAACTTTGTGATTAATGAAGAACGATTTCCAATTGTGCTTCCATTTTACACAAGAAAATACGTAAATTAAATAATAAATTTATTAATTCAAAGAATCCCTTACATTCAAAATTTATATAATATAATTCGTTTTTCAAATTTTAAAAAATAAAAATTGTATCAAAAATTTGTAATTAAAATAAAATGTATAATGGAATGATTTGAAAAAGTCGAAATACATGTCTCATTACACTTCCAATTATATAATCGAATCTTATTCTAAATTTAAATAGTCTCAATAAATATTTCAATTTTGTATTTAAATAAGACATATATTTAGATAAATATAGTTAAATAAATATTAATTACCAAATCTTTCTCTCTATATATTCAAGCATATTTTAAAATTACCTACAGATGTAAGTGAAATCTGTAAAAATCTATTGGAAGTTCTTTCATTATAAAAAAGTTTTTTGTTTAGTGAAGTGAAAAATATATTTTATCTCGCAATGACGAGTTCACTAAAAGAAACCTTTTCTACTGTTTACCACAGACAAAGACTTTTCTCTCCATTAATTTTAAAATTTATCTGTTTTCTGTTTTATTTCATAATCTAAAATCAAATAATTTATGTAAATATTTAAAAAAATGTACGATATTTGGATCGTTTAATTTTCTCATGCCTTACTTTCGACAGTGATCTAGGTTATCAGAATGAATTGAAAATGTTCGGTGTGACTTAACCAATGAACTTAACAGATTTTAGGAATTCTGATTGATGTTGTCTGCTTTTGGAAGATTTTAACTCCGCATATTCCCATAAACTCCATATTTTGCATCAGTAGCAAGCGTGGAGATTGTATAAGTTAAAAAATAACAACATGCATTGAAATGATTTCTGACTATATTTAAACTCAGTGAAATAAAACATTAATTTTAATTTAGAAAAAAATTGATAGATAAAATAATTTTAAAAGTTTTAACATATAACATGCATTATAAAAATTTTAAGTATTTGTCAAATAAATAAATGCAACTGTTATTAATTAAGAATTCGTTCAGATGTGGACTGCTGCGTTTTGTTTTGTTTCTTTGAAAAATTCACTTTGTAAACTCTAAAAGCATCATGGATTTTTAACTGTAAATTCTCTAAGTAAAATCAAAATGATTTAATGAAAGACATTAAAATGGTACCTTGATCTATATTTTAATTCAAAATATATTTTTTCAAATCATTAGTCATTATTTAGTAATTAAAATTAATTATTTATAGCCTAAATTAATATATAGTTGTCAAGTTTTCCGTTGGTAAATAAACATGTAACTGACATAAAATGAATTTAAACATCAATTTTGATGCATTTCTTATTAGTTGACAAAATGTATTTCCTCATATTATTCTTCTAATGAAATGATCTGAGCTGGCATCAGAATGGTTAGAGCTCTTGCCTACGGCTCAACGGCTCATGAATTCGAATCTCACCTTAGTCACGGAGGTTATTTATTTCGAAATCTGTTATAAACTCTAGTTTAAGGTTTAATTAGTCCCCCTGTGAAAAAGTTTAAAGTTGAGTGATTTAAAAATCTAATGTAATTAAAAATGAAATTAATCCCAAGAATGTAATTAAATCTAATGTAATCAAACTGTAATTAAATGTAATGTAATCAAAATGTAATTTATCTATGTAATTAATCCCAAGAATATTGGTAATGATGTTTTGTATAAATGTGAATTGACTTTGTTTCGATAGCAAACACAGATTATCTCTCAAGTCTCTGGCTATGATCTTAGAAAGACATAATAAATTTATTTTACAAGTTTATGAAAATAAATGCATCGTGATTCATTTGTATGATATTGATAGAGAAAGAAATATTATTTTCTTAATTATTAATTTAAATATTTGTGTGTAAACATATAAATATTTTAAAATATCAAAAATAACGAATAGAATACCAGCTGTTTATATATTTCTTTTTATAATTATAATCAATATGGTAAATAGAAAAATGTATTTAGAAAATAAATTGATTTATATGCATGTAATATAGACTAAAATTCAAGTTTCATTTCAACATAAACCTGAAAAATAGCTGTACCATTAGTTTTTCAAAAATAAGGCAAAATTAAAATATATCAACTTTTTGAATTCATATTAAAATAAAATAAAGTTAAGCTCTACACGTTTTCACAGAATGAATTAACCAGAACATGATATTTGTTTAAGAATAACGTTATTATATAATCTTACTTTAGATGTATGTTTTAGATTAAACTGTACTTTACATACACTTAAAACTTAAGATATTAAATTAAAAAATATTTCCACTATTACATATTTTTAATTTTTAAAAACATAAAACTTAAATTTCTCATAAATTACTAAGGAAGTAAATTGCATCAAACTTTTCAAAATATTGAGAATTTTGTTTATTACTTTTTTCACAGATAAATATGTCCAGTTATCCTAATATTCCTAAATTATTTTACTAATTTATCAAACTTTTAAATTTTTATAACGAGAATAACTACATCAATTACAATAATGAGATTAACTAAAACTGCAATTAAATCCACTTATGTAAAATTTTTAAAAAAAATTTAAAAAAAATTAATTATAATTTTAACTCAGAATTCGTTAGAATCTTTATATAATTATTGAAGATTAAAGTTTATTTTTTATGGAATGCATTTTTAAAATCGGGTAACTAGAAAAGTCTACATACAGCATTTAATAACATAATTTCCAATGTAATGAAGGTCTTTATTATGCAGAATTTAATAATAAGAATATAAATCATACAAGCAATTTATTATGCTTATTGTGACAAATTATGAACAAGTTTTGCTTAATGTGATTGATGAATGAAATTTTCTTTGAAAATGAATGCTTGCAGAAAATAGAAATTCCTTATATATTTTATGATTATTACACTGTATAAAAGTTTAAGTTTTTGTACACTTAAATGTATAAATATTTAGAGAAAATTACATACTTTATGTACTATCAACTTAAATCTAAATCCTCGCATTTTACAGGTATGTTTCTAAATATTTGAAGTATAATTCAAATTTAATTAGTATTTCTTCATAACATTACTAATTCGTATAAATTATTATAATATTTGATATCTATTAAATCTTCACTTCTCGAGACATTTTTATATCTTTCAATTATCATATTTTTAAGTTTCGATATGCCATATCGAAACTTAAAATGTACTATGTCTTTAAAAAGGTTTCTTTACAAATTAGTATACCAAATTAGTATAATTAGTTTCATTATACTCTACTCTAAACACTAAAAACATGTGCATATATACATACACAATAATATTATTGATTATTAAAAGATTTATTTTTATTGCTTAAAGTTTTAATAAAAAATGGCTTACATAATTTAAACGAAATTTTTTATGTTAAAATATCTTGAAAATAACATATTCTTTGCCCTACTAGGCACATCACAGAATACAAGTATGGAATTCTATTTGAAATTTCAACTTTAACACTTCCAAAAGTTATTTTTTGAAAGGTTTTCTCAGAAAGTTGAAGAAAATAATAAAAAACACAGAAAACTTTTTGAATAAATGTGGTGTTCTAAGATAAATTCTAGATTTGGATTTCTTTCTTTCATACTAAAAAGGAAACGGGTCATGTAAGAAATATTTTGATTCATAATTTAATACAAAACTTTTATTCTTGATCGGTATACCTTCGCACTTCAGTTTTATATAAAAAAATTATGTATTTTTGATAACTCAGAATAAATTATAATATATGTGACAAAATATAATTAAAAAATTACTCGTATATTTAATGTTATTTATATGTACTCATTTAATAAATATTAGTAATTGAATAATAACACTTAATAAATATTAGCAATTAAAAACTCACTAGTATATTTAACAGTTTAACACTTCGCAAATTTTTCATTTATTTTTCAGAAATAATTATGTTAAAATTCATATTAGTGTCTTATTTTAAACATATAATATTTTTAACCAATAAAATTAGATTTAATTGATGTAATGAAATTTCTTTTACATTTTATTGAGTCATGGGAAAATAAAATAAAAATTTTTAACAATAAATAAAGGAACGATCAGCAATATTTTCAAATATTTATTTTAAAATTTGAATTAAGCAATTATTTACCGGAAGCTTTTACAGAAAATCATTTTGTTAAAACTAAAAATTGTATATTTAGATAAATATATCGACTGATGCCTAAGTGTTTAGCATTCCTGACTCTTGAAATGTGGATCCTGGGTTCAAATCCCGGTTTGGGCATGGATGTTACTTTTTTTTTCTGATCTCTCTGTGTTTCTCTGTCCTTTTTTTGTGATGATGTTTGCATGTGGCCTACCTCATGAACGGGTTTGTGGTGGTATGGCGCGGGCAACGCTACTCGCCTCCATGACTTGGTTCACAGCTCCGTTGGAACAATATTTAAATAAAATTATCTAATTTTTCATTTAGGCATGTCAACATCTTATTTTTCATAGGTGGTAAACCATAAAATGTATTAGAATTTAAAATGCAAGGTAAACAAGACAATTATTTTCGTTTACACGTTGCCATTGAATAAAGTGCGAATAAGTATGTAAATTAGTGTATGACAAGGTTAAGACACCAGTTAGTCAAAAGTAGAAATATCAGTTGTTATAAAAGCAGGTCCACATCACTTATCAGCTGTAACTCGTACAGTAGAGAAGATAAATCAACGAATCGAAGGAGCTTCTTCGGCGTTGTTTGATTTACGACTCAAAGCGGAATCAGCTGCTGAATGAATTCACCAAATTTGTCAAGTATTTGGGATAATTCTGAGAAATAACGTATGGCAAGGCATTGATTTAACGAATTCAGTTAGGGAGAGATTCGTCCTTCTCTGACGAAGCACACAGTGAATGGTCATTCACTGTGTGCTTTGGATATCGAAGAACTGCAGATAGCAATTGAGAAGGGTGGGTGGTGAAATTGCCTGATAATTTAACGTTTCCGGTGAAATGGAAGCCTAACAGTAGGCTATATTTTCTGTAGGACAGGCTCTTTTGGGTCATTATAAATGTGATGATTTTCTTGCTTACATTATAATATCGAAAAAATGTACATAGAACTAAATAGGAAAGCCTTTATTAGAAAACATCTAGAGTGAATTATTTAATTAAAAAAGTATCTTTTTAATCTTTTCCACTATCACTGATAAGAAAAGAAACTAAATATGGGCATTATTTATTAAAAAATTTTTATTGTTAAAATGGAATTTTTTTTTTGAAAAAAAATATGACAGAATTTGGTGTTTATGGATATCAGCCACACTATTTCATCAAATGGCTGAATAAGCTAATTAAAAAACTGATCAAATTCTACAAAAAATGTAAAAAATTATCTTGTTAAGAAGATTTTTTTATAAATTAAGTCTTTACTTGAAAATGTATAATAATAAAGTTTTACATTGTAATTGATGAAAGTTTTCAGTTATGACATAAACTGTCACATATTTTATTTTACAAAAAAATATTTTACTTATATCAAGTAAAATCTGTGCTAAATTTTGAAATTAAGAAGTCAATCAAATTTAAAATAGTTTCATGTGAAGAAGGAATTTTATAACGAATTTTATCACAGGAAAGTTTTGAAGAATATAATGAGAAAAACTCGATAAAAATGTTTGGAAATGTGTGATAGAAAGCCATAAGAAATTAAGGCATTCAAGATTTGTAAATTGGAATAAGGTAATATGACACACTAGCAATAAAAATTATTTTCAAAAATCACTCTTTGAATGCTCTACATGCGTTAAAATAGTTAAGCAATTTTTGCTATCCATATAAAAATTTTAATTTCCTTTTTGTTTGAATGTAAGTTTATATTTTTAACAGCTTCGTATGTATGACATAACTTTTTTTTACCTAGCATGATGATTTAAAGTACAGACCACATGTTATATTGATGAATTCGCAAACTTTATCCAATCATTGAATATTGATAATTTTCCACGACTAAATCATTTATAATTTCTAATTTTTTATACAAAACATTAAGATACATATGAAAGAGACAAAATAAATATTCATAGAATTTATTGCGACCTTTAAGATAATTCAATCTATAAAATACATTTTCTCCCTTTATCAAAATTAGTTTAGTTTTGCTGATGACAAATGAAATGTGTAGGTTCAGCTTTAATTTCATTCTTTGCTTTTTTACTAAAGAAAATATTCGGTGTAAAGGAGAAACATGTATCCCTTTTTACCCTCAACGACTTTTTATAAAAACATTTTTCTCTCCTCATTCAAATTAGGTAAAAAAGTTTTAAAAAAAAAATAGCTGTTATCAGAAAGGCTTATCTTTTCAAAAACATATTTTGAACTTCTTTTAAATCCACCTATAATCTCTAAGTATTTCTTCTCTAATTTATAAAATACAAATTTTATTTTAATTCTTCAGTAATATATGTTGTATATTCTATTATTGCTATTAGCTGTATGATATTTATTTAAAAAGGAAATAAATATTTCATAATGTGAATAAAAACTCAATAATTTATGAAATATACAATGTTTTGTTGAATTATATTAGATTAATGAATTTTAACTGTCAAATTACTTATATGTTCTTAATATGAGCATTAGATATGACAATTTTATATTAATTGTGTTTAGCAAGGTTCAAATTCAATGAAAAGAAATTGTATTAAAAATTATATTCTAATGTTTAGGTTTGTAGATTAAATTGTATTAAAACATCCTGATTAATTAATTGTTAAAATTAAAGCAGAAAATCTTTTGAAACAAAACATTTTTAAAATTTATAATAATGCGTACAAAGAAGCAACTCACAGGAATAATTGTTTCTATCTTAGCTCTTTAAAGTATCTTTAACATTTCTATTAATATCATGAATGTTTAAATTAAATCGATGAAATAAGTTACTTAATTTATCTAGAATAAATTACATAATTAAATCATGGGTTATACATATATCACAGTTTATTTACATAAATGGGAAAGGAAGTGCAATTTCCAAATATACCAAAAATTATAAATTCAAATGAAGCTTCGAAATTAAAATGCATGTTTCTTTAAACATCATCATATATTAATATTACATTAATTCAGCGATAATTTACATGTCAACTTAATTTTATTAATCGGAGGAACATAACTAAAAATAAATTATTGAGTTTATGTGATTCGAAATGATAAAACCCTAACGACTATATATTCAAAAAATCTTGATAACCGTAAACGCATTTCTGTATTTAATAAACTTAACATAAGGGTTTATTAGTTAATAAATGTAATGAAAGCAATTTTCATATATTGAATATCATAATAAATATTAAGATAATATTAAGATAACATTGAAAAAGGGCAAAATTTGGTAATTTATATTTATTTTGTTTATAATAAAGTTTACCAATGAACTTATGGAATAATTTATTTCTTATAGCAGTATATGCTTTTCTTTTAGCTAAGAAAAAACTATTATTTTGGTTAATGGAAAGATACTGATAAATATTATTACTGCTCTTAACATTTTGAATCAAAGAAAGGATCGATAAAATAAGTACTTCTAATGCATTATACTAAGACAAATATATTTGACTTTGATTTTTTTTCAGCACAATGTTAAGGAAATGATAGAGAAATACACACACATTTCCATTAGATATAGGTCATTAATTACGTTTTCGATTTCTTTGGAAAAAGCTTTAGATATCTTTACTAATGCTATACTTAGATTTTTCTTTTTCCTTTTAGAATATAGTTTCATATTATCAGAGTAGTTTTGTTAAAGTTCAAAATATTCAATAGGAACATTTTGTCTTTGCTTTTACTTAGCATTTTAAGGTAGAAAAGATTATTTTGATTGAAGTTTAATATCAATGATTTAAAAAAATCTCTTACCCTTTTCATTTTTGAAACTAACATAATAATTAAATTTTAAATTCATATTACAATTAGTGTATTTATACTCTTTTCAGTTATTTTAATGTGACTTCCATGTACTTTCGAAGTCGACGTTGGATAACAAATCACAGAAGGGAGGTTTTTGCTGTAGCACAAATATGCTTAGCCCTGATTTGGGCTGTTCCAGAAGATAGAAGCAGTCAGGTGCTGTCTTCGTGATTTTGAAGCAAGGACCAAGCAGAAGACTTTCCAATTCTTGACTTGTCACCCCAAGAGGTATCATTTCACTTGTAGAACTTTGTGACCATCACCGCGTGCCCCAGCCGCCTTTAGCGAGCACGACAGATCTTCGGTTAAGCCGAGATTCGAACTCACTTCCTTTCAATGATGAGAACGATATCCTAACCAGCCAGGCCACCGTGGCCCTACACAAGACATGTGGCAGCATAAAGCGGTGAAAAGTAAATAAAGAATATTTGGGGGGGGCTTCGGAAAACAAAGGAATCGTTGACGTAGTGAGGAAACTTAGTGATTTATCCGACGTCCAAAAATGGTGTGATTATTGACTTTCCTACCAAGGGTAATAGCATATTGAAACGTCTATGTTTGTGAATTGTGCTCGTGCCACCGTGATAAAATGGGACTGCTCAAAATAGCGAAGTGGTAAATGTGGTTCATTACGAGACAAAAATGATAGAGGTGAACGATGGCTGTGTAGATGCGCTCTGAAGAATAATGCTACAATTGAGCAACAGATCTTCCACATGAAACAAGGGACTACCAGCAGTTCCCCCCAAACTACTTTTCAGCGAATGTTGCAGTGTCTGAGCCTCCGAAACAGACACTTGTTGCATGACCTTAAGCTGTTGGAAGTATTCTGATCTTTGGAATATTTTTCTGACATACTCTGTGTTGACTCACCATTGTGGAAGGCACTATAGATCAATACGCATCTGTCTTTGAGGACCATGTACTTCCCTATCTACGCATAGTGGTTCCTCAGTATGACAACATTTGCCAACTGGATAATGCAAGATGTGATACAACTGTCTGTGTTCGTTGTCTCGAAGAGCACCAATGCGAGTTGACCGTTCTCTCCTGGGCAGTAAACTCACCTGACTTCAATCCAATCAAGAATCTGTAGAACCGTCTTGATCATGTAGCTCGCGGTATCCTAGCAATCTAGTACAGATGACCATGGAACTGTGGAGTCTACAGGCCATCCCAGTGAATACCTTTAGAAACCTAATTAGTTCTCTTCCTGTATGACTCGCAATCTGCTCCGTGAAAAAGGGTCATTCCGACTTTTGACAGGTGGTCACATTGATGTTGTTACTAATAACACTTGGACAAGCCAAGCTCACTATGCCTTGGCTATGTGAATTTAAGTCAATTGGGAGCGTCTTTCGTTTTTACCAGAGCACCATGAAGGTGAAAGTACGACTTTGCTCTAAACACAAGCCATAGTTATCTGTTTATAGGATAGGTAACCATTCAAACTTCATTCATACAAGAAAGGATAAAGACAGGGTATATATAGAGATAAAGTATATCCATGCCCGAAACGGGATTCAAACCCAGGACCTCCTTATCCGCAGTCAGGCACGCTGACCACTAGACAAGTTGGTCGGCAGTGGTCATTTTAATGTGACTGTATAGTGTAATTAGTTTATATTATATATAAAACTTAACATAAATTAATTATTTAAAATTAAATTAAATTTCAAAATAAATATTAATTGGTGTTTAATTATATTTCATTTCATTGAATTAAATAATAAATATAATAATTTTAAATTGAATTAAATAATAAATTAAATTAATAAAATATTATTTAATTTAATATTATTAAATATATTAATAAAATATATAATTTATTATTTAATTTAATTATTAATTAACATATAAATTAAAGTAATAAAAAGTTAAATTAATAAAAATAAATACTATTTGGTGTTTAATTTAATTTCTAAAGAATATATATATATAAAAATTATAAATATAACTCAAAATTTATTTAAAAATTAAATTGTCAACACATATTATAAAAAAATAAATAAATAAAAATGTTTTAAATTATGGTCTTAATAAATTGTCAACTCATTAAAAAAATATTAAATAAGAATGTCTTAATTTAACGTCTAAATTAGTTTATATTTGAAAATCGATGTATTTTGGTCCCTCTAAATTTATGTAATATTTTTTTTAACTTCTCTCTTAACAACTTCTGAAATAACAATCTGCACATGCTGAGAAAGCAGTGATGTGTTAAAAAGGCATAAAATGTGACACCATTTTGTGATGCCATAAAAATGTGATGCAATTTTTTAATTCAGAGATAGTAACGTGATTGTGCACTATTCATCAAGTCCACGCTGCAGAAATAGTTGTCGTTTTGGTTACTAGTGTTAACGAGCTTCTAAAATCCAACAAGAAGTTTTATATCGCAATCAAAAATAATCCATTACTTATTTTAGAAATAGACGTGTTATTATTACCAAAGAAAGCTGCAATCATCTGATATGATAAACCAGAATCTCTGTGACACAAAATTCAACTTCTAACAATGACAGAAATACATTGAGCTCTTGTTCTCGTGTTACATGAGGCATCATGACAATTCTTCTATGGGTAAAATATTTAAACGAAATTTATGTATGAGAAACTTGTTGTAAACAATTTATTTATTTAACCACAATACGGGTGTAGATACTATTACTTATTTTTCGTAAATGTAATGTAATCATTTGCATATAACAGCTTTATTTTTCTAGTCTTGTAAATTTCCTCTCAATACAGAAATTCTTCATTGTAATAAAATTATATTCAACAGTTTCACATTTACTAAGCTAGTTTTTGTATTTTGATTGTGCTTGATAAATAAAATAGGAAATCATTAAACTAATTCTGTAATGAAATTATACAGTTTATTAAGAAAAGATCTAAATGAGTTCCATTAATAAAAAAATCTAAGTTTTTTTTTTCTAAAATTACCTTTTTTGATTTCAACTCTTATAAAAATATATTGAATGTTAGTGGTGAAATATATAAAATTAATTGTCTTCAAAAAAATTAATAAAACAGTCCTATAATCTCAAAATCATATTTCTTATGACTGATTGAATAATTCAAACATACTTAGTATTAGTAAGCATATTGAATAGCATAAAGACGAAAAATTTATATAATTTAGTATTGTCAATAATATTTTCTGAAGTATTGCATACATATTTTATTCAAGTATCTTAATATTTGTAATAAATAAACATTTCCTAAATTCTTGATTTAATACGCATTTCTATTCCCTTTTATTAGATTTTGGGAATTTTGATTTTGGAAATATCAGATACTCTTTAGGCTTATCCAGTTTAAATTATTTCAGTGAAACATACATGCATGAAATTAAAATATATTGTTTGCAAGCGTTATTAAGATAAAATGATAAGGTATTTGTATTTATTACGAGCACTGTTTGAAATATATTAGAAATATTTACATTCAAATACCTAAATGACAGAATGAATACATTTGATTTTGTTTCAGTATGGAAGATTTCAAAACTAAATTATTTTGGCTTTGACTCAGTTGACTTTCAAATGTAAAATTTTTGCACAAAAGCAATATGTTTTAAAATATTTGTAAATTCAAACACAGATACTTAAAAGCTTATTATTTGCATCTCCATATGAACAAAAAAAACAATGTGAAGTAGAAAGCTTTAAAAATTTCATTGCGAATGAAATGAATGAAATATAAATAAGTGTAATGAGAAAATAAGTATAAAACTTATAATAACTCCTTAAATATTGCTGTACAAAATAAGAGCATATCATAAAGTTGAATTGCACAACTAAAAATGATATGTGGGTTGAAAAGCGAATAAAATTGTTGATCAATAACATTACCAGTAATTTCTGTTTTATTACAATTGATAGATAAAACTAATATAATTGGATATAGATAAAAATATTTTTATGCATCTTCCCTCACAGCAGTCATAAAGTTAAGTCCAGTTAAAAATGATATGAAGGTTGAGAGCTAATAAAATTGTTGATCAGTGATATTGTCAGTAATTTTCATTTTATTATGATTGATAGATAAAAATGAAATGATTGGTTATTGATACGGATTTTTTAATAGCGTGTTCCCTCACAACAGGAAGCTGTATGTATCTGATAAAATTTTACCTCTGAGAGTTACTTTTCTCATTGCGAAGAAAGACAAGTCAGTTTTCCTAGTTTTTGAAAGATCCTAGTTTTTTAAAAGGCAGTCGTTAACCGATGGAGCTCAGATTAATGAAGTATTATTGTCAAATAAAGCTTGTTTCTGGAAAATTTCATATAAATGCCTCTAATGGTAGTATATGTTCGTTTTAATATCAACCAGTGCAAGTATTAACAACGGGATGAATTTAAGCGAAACAGTATTATTTCTTGAGTATAGGACGATTTTTCAATATTTACAGAATGATATAACCCATTTTTAACCCAATTAACAGTTATGGATTGAGCAAGTGTATAACATGATCCAGCTCTATCTTGATGATTGCATTGCTCCAAAATACTGACTTGCTTCTGAAAGAAACATGACCTTGTCATAAGGAGGGGTGAGATGCAGCTTCTCTTTATATGGGGATTCAATCATCATAAAAATAGAAGTTCATTCGCCCTCAACTGTGGCAGAGCCTCTAGAACCGCAATTTCCAGAACAGCAAGCGGTCACACTAGGGGTCTCACGTATTTCGCAGGCAGGAAAATCTTTGAGGTCTGCTCTAATTGTAAAACTGAACAGACTTCTCCTAATCACATCCTCGATTGTTTGGGACTTTCCAGAGAGAATATATACTTATCCTCCCCTCTGGTCCTTGATTTCCTTAGAGTCAACGATATGATGGCTCCTTGTCCGACTTCGTCAGACAGTTGGAGGATAAGATTGTCAAATAAAGCTTGTTTCTGGAAAATTTCATATAAATGCCTCTAGTGGTAGTATATGTTCGTTTTAATATCAACCAGTACAAGTATTAACAACGGGATGAATTTAAGCGAAACAACAACATGATCTTGTTATTGCACTATCTAAAATTGTTATTTAAAATTTTCTAACTACATAGAAAAATTATAAAACATTAAGTTAAAGTGAGTTATAATCAGATTTCAAGTATATAAAACATAGAAAAGCACTAAATAAATATCAAGAATGTTAATAAAAAGTTGGATTTTGCATGTTTAATCAACCTTTCTATTGAAGTTATGTGTATTTCTCAACAAAGTTTTCTTTATCTTATCATTATTAATATATGAATAAATTTTGATATCTGTTATCAAATAAATGTCTAGAATGTTAATAAAAAGTTGGATTTTGCATGTTTAATCAACCTTTCTATTGAAATTATGTGTATTCCTCAACAAAGTTTTCTTTATCTTATCATTATTAATATATGAATAAATTTTGATATCTGTTATCAAATAAATGTCTAGAATGTTAATAAAAAGTTGGATTTTGCATGTTTAATCAACCTTTCTATTGAAATTATGTGTATTCCTCAACAAAGTTTTCTTTATCTTATCATTATTAATATATGAATAAATTTTGATATCTGTTATCAAAGTTTAAGCAACAAATTCTATCAATGTTTATAATTTGAGTAATTGACTGCAGTCAATATTACTCCAATCTGTGTTACTAATATTAATAACATCATGACACTTTATACTATATGCTTATATTAGATTAAGTAAACCTTCCTTTATTTTAAAAATACTATGTTTGCTCATACTTTGCCAGAACTGTAATGCAAATATTGAATTTACTATCTAAATGAAAGTAATATGTATGAAATAATTTACTTTAGTTAAAGTGTTAATATAATTCATTTATATTATTCATTACAAGCATGCACAATGTATAGTAAGTGAAATTCACTTTATTTGGAAAAATTATTTATGCAATCTTTCATTATATATTTTAGTTTCTTATAGTTTAAGAAACGCGTTGTTAAGAAACAGGAGTCATGTTTCCATGAATTATAAATACATATATTAAAATGAAATTGAAATAGACGTAACAAAGTTAATTAGCTTTTATTGGCTCTAATTCTGAATTCAATGAAACAAACTTTTAAATGTGAATTGATTTTGCTCTCACACGAAAAGGAGGACTCCTCATAAATAAGTACATTTTGTTATTACTTTTTATTCAGATAATTTATTAATTTAAAATCAGTAATTTATTCATTAAATTCCAAAAATGATATTACTTAAAACTGTATTTCACAATGCTAATAAATGAATTCTGTGACTTTCAACTAGAATATTAATACTAAAAATCTAGTAATTTTTATTTTATTTCAAAAGTTTAAAGAATTTAAAAAATGAATGAAAGAAATTTGCGTCGTTAAAGAAATAAGTTTGAATAAAAGTTAAGAAAAAGAGTTCCAAATACTAGTTCAATTTCTAACATTTTATTCTAAAAGTACTCGAGGGAATTCTAGTTTTCAAAGAATAGCCATTTGCATGTATAATATGTAGGGCAAATCTTTTTTAAACTATGTACTGCTTATTTCATTTTAATCTCAGTTCTTATGGAAGTTTAAAAAAAAAAAAAACTCTTGTGAAATGTTTCTATGGATGGTACCTAAATTTTTTATTCAATATAAGATATATTTTGAGTTCCGCAGATTTTATTTTTGCATTGAATTTTATATCAAAATAAAGATTAAATTGTTACGAAAAGAAAGGAAGTTTAAATTTTACACTAATGATCTACTTTATTCTCCCTATAAAAGTATTCTATAAATTTTACCATTTTATCAATCTATATTGGACTTTAAGTTATCTATGTTTTTTAAAATTTTTCGCGTACACAAAGAAGTGAGCGATATTTCTTAAAATAGTATTTTTTTTAGCTTTTAAAAATTTTAATTTAACTTTAATTTGAAATTTTAAGAAAGATTAAATTATTGCTTTTGGTTTAAAGTATGATAAAATAAATTTGTCTGATTTTAAGCGAATTACCAGTTTTTAAACCAAGAATAAAGTTCAACATTTGTATCAGGAGACTAAACACCTTTTTAATATGTACATAAAACTTAGTTTCTTTTTTTATCATCATTCATATTTTATTGATATAGCTATTATAACTAACAATGGTAGATACTTTAGCTACTTGTTTTATCATCATCCACATTTTACAAGAAGCTGTATTTATTCATTTGATATTCATTTGATATTTTGTTAAATTTAGGAAGTATAAATCAATAAAATGGCAACATGAGAATTATTTATATTTTCCATAATGATAAGCACAATTTTACGTTTTAAAATAAGTGAACATTTTTAAAATATAATATACAAATTTCTCTCCTTTTTTAAATTCGATTCTTTGTTACTTAATTCGGTTACTAATTATAATTCCTAGAAATATATTTGTATCAGTATTTAAATTTGCACCTGCAATTTACCAATCAAAATAATGTAAAGCAATGATCCCACTACTTTTAAAGTCAAAAAATATAATTTCTTTACCACGACTTATACAATTTCTAGTAGTACATCAAAGGAACGCATCTAGTATTTTAACTGAAAAGCAGTAATAGTTTTAATTTAATCTGATTAGTTTTATAATATGAGACGTATATATTATTTATTGGTTTATTAAATGTGAATCAATTTTACAACCAACATTTAAAATAATATTCTTAACACTAGGTAAAATATTTACAATATGTTTTTGTTGTTACTTATGACACTTGGACAAGCCAAGCTAACTATGCCTTGGCAATGCGAATTTAAGTCAATTGGGGCATCTTTCTTTTTATCGGAGCACCATAAAGGTGAAAGTACGACTTTTTCTCTTCAAATCCTTCAATAGATGGCAGCACCAGAGGATCTATTCCCTCAATTTTGGCATTGATCTGAAGGGGTACATATGAAGTGATAAGTTTCTATTGTTCTTATTTGTTCCAAAATAGTTATTAAATGTGTTCAAATAAATAACTTTTTTTAAATTAAAAAGAACTATTGTTTTGAGTTAATTTAAAAACAAAAACAATATTTTAGTTAATGGGTAAATCACTCACTCTCTCTCTTTCTTAGGAAAAATTTTTAAATGTATTTCGCAATAGTTTTCTGCTACAATGTATTTATAATCTATCATTATTCCATGTCATTTTGATAGCAATCACTATTTTTGAAATGAATGATGCAAACTTATAAATTTCTTCTAGTGGATAATTAGATGATTGGAAATACTTGTATTGTTTGTAGCAATGAAATAAACATTTATATTTGTTAGTGCAATAAAAGTAAATAGAATAAAAAGTTATAGTATAGGAATTTTTAATATGAATGAAATAATAAATGTAGATTTTCCGCAGAGTGCATGTCAAGTTAAGTTCAACTTTATTTAAAATAGTCTGCTGTGATTACGATCCAAATAGACTATTAAATTTTACATCTAACTAAATGTAGAAAATATGTTATTTATATGTTGTTTAATTATCTATCAAATATAATACAACATTTTAGAATTTATTTATAATTAAATTTTGTAGAATTTCTGATCAATGAACATAATACAGAAAAGTTTAGTAATAAAAAAAAACAAATGTATTACATTCATATCTAAAAATATATACTAAGAACGCATTGATTAAGAGTAACATTTTTCCCATTAATATTTTAATATACCAACAAAAGATACGTTTCTATTTCTGAAGTAAAGATAAAAGTATATTTACAACTTTACTATACTTCAAACAATAGAAAAATGCATTGGGAAAAACAATTTGGTATTGATTTTCTCAGCATATTTCATCATGGAAATAATCTGAAAGAAATATTTTTCCACTGTGTTTCTTATAAATCCTTTTTTATATTAAAAAAAATTTCGATGTACACAAAATATTAGTATTTTTTTATTATTTTTGCCTTCAAGAGAAAATCTCTTTCTGAATACATGTCAGCATCATTTGCTGGAAAAATTACACAGTTGAACATTTTCTTTTTTTGTATTTCAGAAAAGAACTAAATACTTTTAATGCGCTTATACTTTTTAAACGAAAATATTTAAAAACAAGACTTGTGAAAATAAATTATATTTGTATTTTTTTCTTGAAAAAAGTTTTGTAAAGCTGCTATTTTGTACTATTTCCTTTTACTATAGCATAAAAAGTTAAATTTTCAAAAAATATAGAAGGATTTACACGAGATATTTTATATCACCTCACATTTAAAAAATAATAGTCACATAATAAATTATTAAGTTAAGTAAAAAATATGATAATAATTATATTGCAAATTCTAAATTCACAATTGTTACAAATGTATTGTAAAAGGTTTAATTGTTCAAAATATTATATACCTAAATATTTGAACTACTACTTTATTTTTAGAATATTAATTTAAATTTACCGGAATAAAATGGATTTAGTTATATAAAAATTTTAATTCTGTAGATAAAAATATTCTGGTTATTTTGAAATAAATTTGATAGTTTTTTATTGTTTAAAATATTACATTAGTTTAAATATTATTCTTAATATTGTTTTAAGCATTTCGCAAATATTATTCTTAAAATTGTTTTAAGCATCATTTTTGTTCTGAAATACACGTTTTATAATCGCAGTTATAATTATTTATTTACATTTTTGAGTTGCGATAATGTATATCAATGAACTATAAAGCATTCCTAATCTCCAGATTATAGTAAATTTTAAATATTATTTCAATACAAAAATAAAATCTAGTGTACCTCCCTCATGTTTGCTAAATACACTTACGCCCCATATGTTTCAACAACAATTTTGCGATATTTTAGTTTTCATAATATTTAGATATTCTTTACATACATTCATTACACAATATTACATATTAATCTAAATTTTAGTTTTTGACCACGAGAGAGCTATCGTCATCTGCTAGTCTTCTGCAACTGTTGGTATTGCTTAAAAATATGCAATGCCAGAAAAATAGTTTGAATCAGCGTTTAACACTATTTATATTTTCTGTGACTATTTACTCAATATAATTATAAACAAAATTTTTAGAATATTTTAATTTTCAAAAATTAATGCTTTTATTAACTGAGATTGAAAAAATTATAATTAAAATAATATCAGCATCATATTAAAAATAATAGCTTTCCACATTAAAAAATATTAGTGACATAAAAAATTTAGATAAATTTGCTAATATTTTGATAATAGAAACTTGAAATAATTAAATGATACCATAGTAAAATCTGGAATAATTAAAATATTCAGAAATATTTATATTTTTAGATGAATAAAAAATAAATATTAAATATTTAGTTATAAAAATGTATGCTACTTTTTGGAAGCTGAAAATTAGAAATATTTAAAAAGGAAATTTATTGAATCAAATGAATACTTTTAAGAGAAATCATCTGTTTTCTATTAAATAAATGTTTTATAATACTTTTATAAATAATAAATGTTGAGAACGGTAATATATAGTTTTAGAGATGTTTTACTAGCAATAATGATATTTAAGGATTCGGTTGAATATTTCCAGGTTTGTTGTATTTTCTAGTATCTATATATAAATAAATTTTAATAAGTTGAATTGTAAAATGGTGAATTTAGTAAATTTTTTGTACTTTGAAATCTTACGATGAATAACAGTTTTTTATTTAAAATATTTTGCGTATTTATCAGCTCTTTAGGAATTCAGTATTATCTGCAATACGTTTTTACTAAGATAATTATATTTTTTACATTATGTTATTTAATGAGATAAAATATATATATATATATATATATATATATATATATATATATATATATATATATATATATATATATATATATATATATATATATATATATATATATATATATATAAATGCTCTTTTATTTGTTCTTTTAAAAATTTCATTTATGTATTTTAAATTCCTAATTATAATAACACTTAAGAACTTATTCATAGATAAAGAAGGAAACATTTTTTTCACATGAATTTTTTAATTTGATTACTTGAATGCAAGTAGAAACTTAACAAAAATGATGTTTTTATGTTTTTTTTCAAATAAGGATAACAGATTTTAATAGCAGTCAACTAAGATATTTAACTATAGACATTGAAAGATGTAATAAAAGAGAAAAAACTTTTTTATGCAAATAATTAAATTATGTTTAAGATAAGTTTAAGTGATAAAGTAAAATTTAATTGGCATGACACATGTTTTTGCCTTAACTTTACAATCGAGTAAAAAATTTATTGTAATTAAAAATATGTTTGTTTAAATGTACAATTGATAATTCTTGAAGAATCTCAATTACTTAAATAGTTAAGTTAAAAAAAAGAAAATGTAGTTGCATTTTTATTATTGACGTGTTTATTTTACGGTCGTTCAGATCCTCATTTAATTATGTTAAATGAATGCTTGTATGTATAAACTGGAAGCTAAGTTAAGCATTACATCAATTGAATATTAATTACCATTTCTTAAAGGGCGATTCTTTAGCTCTTTACACTTTTAATATTCAATTAAACTTAACTAAATATTTCCCTATTCGCCAAAAAATCACAAAAAAGTTAAACTTCTCTATCCTGTCTTAACAAACTGTACTATGTTAAATTTTAAAGAAGTGAAGTTTAATAATCAAGCTATCTCTACTTGTTAAAAAAACTGAAGTTGCATTGTTTGTTTATTAAGTATTTATGTATGAGGTAAACCATGGTTTTCAGATTTATGTAAATTAAAAAATTTAAAAAGTTGAAATATTACTTATACTTTAGTTTATACAAAAATAAAGATTATTATGTTTATAGAATATATTATATTTAAGATAAGGTGATTTTTCTGTAATTTGAAAGGTAATATGCAAATTAAAGTCAAAAGGAATAAAAAATAGTTTTTGGATAAATTTCGGATACTCATTTTAAAGAAATATAAAAAAATCTATCTAAAATGTTGTCACATTAATTATTATATGTAAATAAACTAATAATGAAAGAATTTCATATATACACTATGAAAATATTAAGGAAGAATTGTGAAAATGAATTCTGATATTTTTCTTAGATTTTAATTATATATTTTTCTTATTTATAGTAAAATATTTTTCTCGTTATTTTAACACTGTTTAATTCCTTTGCTGCACTTCTCTTTACTGCTCTACTTTTTACTCCTTAATATATAAAAAAACAGCAAACACTTTTTAAAATATAAATATTTATCTATATGAAATTTTTGATAAATACGTTTATCAATTTATAAATAAGAAGGAAAGATGAACAAAAACTTACTAACATAGCAGCGCAGTCATCTTAAAGTATTCAATATGTTTAATTAAGTATTTAAAATTGACTTGGTTTAAGATAATGTATGTATAGTTGATAATTTTTTTTATATTTTATATTTAAATTTGATTCTTCCAAACGAACCTTTCCCAAAAAAACATACCTCAATTGACTAAATTCTTTATTTCAAATAACACAATGAAGTTATTTATCTTAGAGGTAAGCAAAATTAACTGGAAATATATTATCCCAATATCAAGATGTATATTTTTTGATACATAATCCCCTGTGCATTCTCTATATTTATTTTAATGAACAATATAATAAAATTTAACAATATATTTAATTGATATTAAATTGTTTGTTAGTAACTATTATTATATTTACTTCTTATTTAGTGCTTAAATTCATTATAGTGTTCAAATAATGAAGTTTGATTCTTACAGGTTTAGTTATATCATAATTTTTTCCATAGAATCTAGAATTTAAATATCTATTTTGTGTCTAATATAAATCACTCTTTGTCAGGGGTTTAATAAAGGAAATTTTATTTTAATTTATTCTAATAATTATTTTAAATGCAATTCAATTATACATGTTAATTTTCAAAATAATTTTTATTGAAACAATTCGCAATGATTGAAGTTAAATTCATTGAGTAAATGTAAATAGACATTGTAAGACTACTAGTTAAAACACTATGTGATTGATTTAACTTTGCAAAACGTATTTTAAAAAATGCTAGACAGATAATTTACCTTTAAATTCAACTTTGTTTGAATTGCTGAATTACAATTACGTTGGTATTTTAGTTATTGGTTTAACTTGTGTTTAACTTTGAAAAGTTATAAAAGAGAGAACAAGAAATATCATAGATGATAATTCATTAACTAACATTCACTATAAGTGTTGTAACGTAGTAGATTTCCTCATGGTGCATTCTGGGTCACGCTAAAACTACTGCAATTTTTTTGCCGCTCTCCTGTATCTTCTTTTTTGATGAAATAATACAAACTGATCTTTTAATGACATCCACTATTATAAAATTCGCCATTGAGTATAAGGCATTGCAACCCCAACATTAAAACTGAATAAACCCGCAGATAATATTAAAAGCTACCGACATATAGCATTAACTAGTGTTTTGTTGAAGATTATGAAAATGATATTATCTAAATTAACTTGGTTTGTGGAAAGTACTGATCTTTCCTCTCCGAATTTAAATTTCGATAAAATCACTCCACGCTCCAACTAGTTTCTTATATCAGCCATGCCATTAAGGACACAATATGCAAACGTTTATCTATCGTGGCAACTTTTATCTATTTTTATATAATCTAATGATAAAATAGGGTGACTACGAACTGTTGAGAAATTACAGATCTTAGGGAATTAATGGCTGAATGTTTTTATGGATTAAAAGCATTTTTTATCATAATATTTTTCTGATGTTATAGATAGCTGTGGCATTTCTATTTTTCAAGAAATTGAGATTGCTTTCCACAAGGAATGATTATCAGCCTAATTTTTTATCATGATTTTCTGAAAACTTTGACATGGTGGGTTGATTTGAACTTTTTGCTGACAATTTGGTCCTTCAGTGCAGAAATATGATGATTTAAATTGGAACTTAAAAGTTCTTTGAAAGAGTTGAAGTTTTAATACCTAAAAATTGCATGATGGTAAATCAGAATCAGGCCACTTTCTTGTTTTTACCTCTGAATAGAGAGCTTTTTACCATAAATTCTAAATTTAAGTGTGTAAATATTCAGTATGATTCTTCTAAATGCATGAATTACATTTTCGAAATTCTCTTAAAATGATGAAATCATACGGAACATTTGAAAATCAAAATCATGAAAAAACTCTCAGTCTTAAAATTCTTGGCTGATTTTAGCTAGGGATGTGACTGAGAGACATTACTTACTACTAGAAATTATATATACAACCAATTATTGGTTACTGTGAAATCTTCATTATAGTTTCAGAGAATGTTACTCGGATCCCAGAAATTTTCTAGTACCATGGAACGTACATGATTACTGGATCATTAAATACTACTCTCATTCTAGAAATGTAGCTCTTAAGTGATTAAAAACCTGCTCGTGATTTTATTAAGAGAAAAGAGATTCTATTATATCAAAAACTCGTACTTTTGCCTGCGAACTTTTTAAGGGAACTGATGTATTAACGTTTCTAGAAATTTTAAATCTCAAATTAGCTTTATCTGCATCTTTAAATTTGAGCAGAATTTATATATCCTTACCTCCTCTTTATTGACCCTTGAACATTCAAAATATGATTATAAACTTCAATCGTATACAAAAAGTTGTTAAGAACGAAATGAGTAATTAAAATTTATGTTCTTTGACAATTAAGACTATTGTTCTATATCCTGAAAATGAATGGTTACATGTCTTTATTGACTCTATGGTTGAGAGGACATGTGGTGTTGAGTCAGGTATCCATAGTTAGCATTTTTTACTTACTAATTGGATCCCTTACCACTGTCTTCAATGGTGAAATCGAATCTATTGTTGTGGCTATTCAAAAACTGTTGATTTGTAGCCACTCTTTTGTAAGATCAAAATTGGTCCCAAAGGATTTTAGAATGTAGATCCTTGTATAAAGCATTTGATTATAGAATTTCATCCCAATTAACTTCTGTCCATTGTGGAATATGATTTTTTAACTAATTGAAAACTGAAATATGGAATTTTTGAGAATTATTCAATAGGTTAAATTCTACGGATGTTAGATTTTCTTTGTTTCACTATTCTACTAAACTTGTGTGGTACTGTTAGCATTGATGATGAAGGTATTCCAAGCAGCTGATAGAGCATGGAATTCTCAAAGGGAATATGCAGGATCATATGAATCCTAAACTCATGGGTGTGAATAAGGAAAAATCTGATGCATAAGAAGGGTGCTTTGATAGAACAACATATAAATCATCCCAGCTTTTTTTCATACAACTAAATTGTTTTTTAACTTGATTGTTAAAAACTCTCAAGGTAAAATTCAAACGTAAGAGATTACAGATTGAATATTCTGGAGATAGAAAAAATTGTTCCCCGTTTTCTATGAAAGACTGCGGGTGTTCTATTTAAAACACTGATTAGACATGTTTGTTTTCAGGACCATCTCTATAGAATTAAAGTGGTAGATTCCCAAAACTACGCTATGTGTGACTCTAATCAACCAATGATGTTTGAATACTTAGATAATTGTATCGTAATTTCTCATTATAAGAATAATGTCAAGAAGTATTAGAGAGCCCATGAACTCATGACTTGAGCACTAACGTTCTATGTTTGTAAAACAAAATAGTCACTGTAATAATAAATTTAAAATTACTTAAAAACAAAATCCTTAACATCACAATGTTCGTAAGACTTTCAATAATTGTTAAAATTCTTAACATTTTCGCAAAATTAATCTTAAGTGTTTGATAAAAAGTAACATTCACCACATTCATTTTGAGATAGAAAAAGTTATTGAATTTAAGAAGTTTCACTGAATTTGGGTGTTTCCAAGATTTGTTAAAAATCCATTTAATGTTTTAAAATAGCAGCTATTTTTACTAAAAAGTAGGATTCGTTATAAAATATGAGAAAATTGTAAGCTCTATCTGCAATTCCACTTTTACACACAGATTCAATTAAGTTCAAAATGAAACTTAGTTGAAGAAGAATATTCGGAGTTGTTCTAAATAAAATTGGGCATATTAATTTACATAAGTATTAAATTTGTGTCATGACAGTATTTTATAATTTGTTATAAATAATTTACAAAACTGTTAACACCACACTGGCATCATTTAGACTAAATTAATTAACGATTTCTTTTTATATCAATATTTTATTTATTTTTATATTTCCTATTTTAGTATGACCTAAAATATAAAAAATCAAATTGAATGAGAATGTCACATTCAGCCAGTGTTTTAAAAGTAAAAAAAATGTGTTGATTAATTGTATGAAAAATGAAAATATAAAAAATAAAATTGTTTTTAAAATTTTTAAGTAAGGAAATGAATATATGAATATAATCATTGTGAAACGTTTTTAGCTAACTTGTATATGAAGGTTATTATTTCAAGTACTAAATGTAACTTCTTTTTAAATATTAGTATAGACTGATTTATATCACATGTTATAGATAATGTTAGCATCTCATTCCACATGAAATATTATTGCTCAATGTTATACTTGGCAAATAGTATAGATTATCATCCTAATAAGGGATTCTTTATTTTTATTAATACATATGTCTTAAGTACTATTGAATTTTAAGTTATCAAATATTACAAAAATTAATATTAATTTATTGCTTCAGCAATTTTGCTACATAAAGACGGCTTTTGAAAAATGTAAAAATATTGCAATAAAAGGAACGGAAAAAATTAATAGAATTGATTTTATATGTAAAATAGTATTTGATTTTTTTTTTTTACTTTTTAAATCAACAGGAAAATGTTTATATCAGGAAAAATATTATGTATTAGTGGACAGTATTTCTTAACTAAGAAAAATATATCAAACAGAAAGAGAAAATCTTTTAGAAACAATATAGACCAGTAAAAGAAAGAAAGCAAATCCTTTTTGCCAAAGTTTCAAAAAACTATTTTTCTTATAAAGAGACTTGTCCGATCTTTTCTACGAAGCAGCAGAAACGAGGCGCGTAAATTACTCCGTATCTTAATCCTGTGAAAAATAGTAGACGATAGAAATAAAGTAACAAATATTTTTGTTTTCCGTTTTTAGATATGTGTTGCCCTACCCATTAATTTGTTTCGAGTCTTTGCTTTCAGAAAATGTATATTTATTGTCACCAGAACTCTTAGCTTTTTTTTTTTCTAAAATATCCAATACCTAAAAACATTAAACCTATAATGATAATTTATTTCCAATTGAGAATCAACACAAATGTCTCTTTTTTTATGATCATTTCTAAATAAAAGATATAAAACGTAGCTTATTTTTTTGTTCGTGTTTCACCCAGATCTTGTCATCTTGTATTGGGTTATTTAGAATTATAGTGTGATTTTTGTATATAGTATGTTACCCCAGATTTTCAACTTTACTCAGAACTTAGCGTTCTGGACTCTAACTTTGTTACATTTTTGTATTCTTTTGAACATTGTGATCTGGATTATTAGCGTTATGTTCTACATAGCTCTATGCAATAATCTAACCGTAATATTGTTTTGTATCATATTTTCCCCATAAATTACCCAGATTCAGTTCTACAACTGACTTTTTCCAAGAGGAAATTTGATTTTGCTACCGTAGACTCTGATTGGTCATCTGGCCAGTAGAACAAACCCCACCCACTATTGGACATCGAGTCCATCCATGTATATATTTGTAAATATTTTAGTCTCTTAAGCAATATATGATCCAGTTTTTGATTTTTTTTTTTTGTCTTTCTCTTTCTCGCTGTTCCAGACTTCTTGCTGCAGATAAATCATTTCCATCTCTCAATTCACCTTCGTTCCATCTCCATTTCACCTCATACCGAGAAGAAGCCACTTGTTTTGCTGGTACTTGAAGAACGAATATAAACTAACTAAAAGATTTAAATTGTAAATGAGTAACGCAGAATATATTAAACGATTCTTCTAATATTTCAAAAAGGAAATACTTCCAATTTTTGTAAATGATTTAAGAACTTTAATTTGAATAACTTATTTTAAATAAAATAAAAGCCGCCCAGCTGCTGTAGTGGTCAGCGTGCCTGACTGCGGATAGGGTGGTCTTGGGTTTGAATCCCGTTCGACATGGATGTACTTTCTCTCTCTATCTATCCTGTATTTGTGCTTTCCTTGTATGAATGGGTTGTGAATGATTGCCTAACCTATAAACGGGTACCTATGGCATTTGTGTACTGAAAAAGTCTGACTCCACATCAAAAATATGGTTCAGTTGGAAAAGTGGAGCAGTGCACCCCATGATACCAGAGTAGCTGGCACACGATAATAACAGCAAAAACAAATAAAATATATTATTATTGAAAAAATTCATTATGTAAGAGTTTTAAATAACATTCGTGGTATTTATCACCTTTGAGGAACTAAAAGAATCTTTAAGAAATTTATTTTATTGAATGACGAGACATAAGAGAATTTTTGTAATAAGACAATATTCCAAATGCAGCAATATTCTTAAGTGCGTTACATTAATATCAGATTCTTTTAAGTGGCTTGTATTTCAATAAAGTTAAAAATGATTAAATTTGATATTTGTTGTGGCTCATCTTCTTTAAAGATCTGACTTATCTCTGATCAACTTCAAATTGTTGATATAATTGTTGAACAGTCGATGGACAGTAGGGGATCTGAGAATAAATCCTCCAGGGAAAATTCAATGAATCCAAAATATGTTTCAGTAAGGCTGGATAGTCACAGCATTGTTTAAAAGTATGATATTTTTTGTACCACGTTCAAATGATAAACATTTTAGATGTCCTCTTGAGAATCTGGCCAAGGCAGTCCGAGATTTTAGGTCACATTTTATTTCCAAAAAATTTCAAGAGATGTTCCAGGGTACCATTGGTGTGTGGTTGGAGTTTGCCTGATTGAATTTAGTTTAAATTTTTCATTAGAGTAAAGTTACTGGTATGTAGGTGATGAACCAGTGGGCGTATCTTTCACACTGCCCTCTTTGACCAGTCGATCTGCGGTCTCATTGCCACTAATATTTACATGGGATGAAATCCATTGGAGTTGTACATCATGACCTTGGGAGATAATTTTCAATTTCAGCAGAAGAGATATACTTATTTCATCGTCTATAAATTACCAGTCACTGAGATGTAGAGATTGATATTTAAACTTTTTTGAAGAATACAGTTGCATTTCTTAAATTTCTATTACTCTATTTTTAATTACCAATAACAAATATTGCAATTTCTTCATTATTAAAAGCAAATTTAATAAATTATATGATGTATTGTAAAACGCATAATTAACAAAAAAATTGAAGCCAAAATAAACTATCCTTTATGTAAATCGCAAAATAATGATTTTTTAGATTATTTTCCACATTTTAAAAATATTTCTCATTGGCGGGCGTTGATAGGTACTTATAATTTATTCAGTTGTTTTATGTAATTTTGAAAATACTATATTTATTGACTTTATTTGTAAAAGAAAAAAATATTAAAGATAATCTAACAATGTAAAAAAGTTTTCTAGGATTTTCCAAGATTGCAGCTGAACTTAAATATCTAGTTTTATATTTTATTAAAATGAAGAATTCGAGGAAATATACTATTGGTTTTTCTAAGACTCCTGCCAAGTAATGCAATCGATTGAAAAATTCAATACAGCTCAAAACTTTCTAACTCAAAAAGCAAAAGTAGGGTCATCATCATTTTATACTTTAATCTGAACAAGAAATCAATTTTGCTTCAAACTTCATTTTTTTATGTTACATTTCTTTTTTCCAACTAATGGAGTCACCTCTAATAAACAAATATGAAAATATCTCATATAAAACCAATATTGAGTAAAATTTGACATTTTACTTTTTTAAATA
This sequence comes from Latrodectus hesperus, assembly GCA_037975125.1. Classification (NCBI taxonomy): domain Eukaryota; kingdom Metazoa; phylum Arthropoda; class Arachnida; order Araneae; family Theridiidae; genus Latrodectus; species Latrodectus hesperus. The sequence goes on from CM075851.1 coordinate 122,527,393, forward strand.
TGAAATTAATGAATGTAAAAATTAAATATTAATTATTTATATTTAAAGTAGAGTTTACATTTTAATTAAAAAGTTATAATCTGTTAAGTGAACAAAATATCTATTTAAAAGATCAAACATAATTGAATCGTCTATAACTAATAATGCTAATCTCCTATATTAGTTAATATATTCATTCAAAATGATGTTTAATCTATACATTTTAATTTTTCTCTACTTTAGATTTATCATGATTTAAAATTGTTTTTAAGTTATTAAAATTAAAAAAAAATATTAGTTTCAATTGTATCATCAATATTTTGCACTCTGTACTACTTGTTCTTCGATAAGCCAAGCTGGCAGCCGAATGGTTAGCGCTCTTGCCTTCGGTTCAACAGTTCGTGGGTTCGAATCCCGCCTTGGGAATGGATGTTTCTAGTGGTTCGGAATACACTTTAAACCGCAGGTCCCGCTCTAATTAGCCCTCTAGTGCAAAAAATGACCGTTGAGCGACGAACGAAATGTCCTTCGATAATGTTACATTCATATGAAATATTTAAGTAATTTTATTTTTCGGAAGAACCACTAGTAAAATATATATATATATATATATATATATATATATATATATATATATATATATATATATATATATATATATATATATATATATATATATATATATATATATATATATATATATATCTCACTAAATAAAATTCATAAAAACTTTATTTTTATAAGATTCGTATCATTTATTTATGAAGCAGTTTGAAAATAAAGAAAAATCAAATTCTTAACCTGTTTCAACTATTTATTATCTTCACAAGACAAACTTGCATGTAAAGGATTATTGTATTCAATGTGGTCTTCTTCAGATTCCTGCAGTTCTGACAAATCATATTTTGAGCATACTTGGTATTTCATTATATAGACCATGAAAAATGATTTCTATCACAACATTATTGTAATAAAAAACTTTCAAAACTAATTGGCAATCTTATAAACTTCCTTAGGCAAATTTGTCAAACCTATATACAGAATTATTGGTTACCAGAAAAATAAAGTGCATTTCATTGTCATCATTAATCTTGGCCTTACAGAGGCATGATATTGAAGAGACGATTTATTTTATGAAATATTTTTAATAAAATGGCATAAATAACTAAGATACCTAACAAGATTATCGTCGGTTAAGAGCATCATGGAAAAGTAACTGTCTACAAATGGATTGATGAAGATCATTAAGAAATCAAAAGACATTGAAAACTTGCTGGTGTTGAAAAGAGATAAAGTCACTTCATTGAAAAATACTTTTATTGTCTTCATTTCCATTTCTTAAGTGGATCGTGGAAAAGGAACTGTCTACAAATGGTTTCATGATTATCTTTAAGAAATCAGCAGACATTGAAAACTTGTTAGTGCTTAAAAGAGATAAAAGTCACTTCATTGAAAAATACTTTTATTTTCTTCATTTCCATTTCTTAAGTGGATCATGGAAAAGGAACTGTCTACAAATGGTTTCATGAAGATCTTTAAGAAATCAGTAGACATTGAAAACTTGTTAGTGCTTAAAAGAGATAAAAGTCACTAAATTGAAAAATATTTTTATTTCCACCATTTCTTTGGCAAGTGTTTCAATAAATGCCACGTAATTCTGCGATTCCTTAATAGACTATACCAAAGATAATGCGACTTAATTTAAATCTGTTCAGGATTTTAATAGTAATATTATTATAATCGCACACCACTATACAATATAATGTCATACGATATAATATGCTCTGATATTGCAATCCAACTTTTTGTGAAAATTAATGTTGATGAGAATGATCCTGGAACACTGACCATATGAGACACCGTTTTTCTTCATATGAACGATAAAAATTGCTACATATGGGATATTTTTATTTTCTAATGTCTTTTACCAATAACCATAGCAATCTGATTATATGGTTGCACGCTATGGATTTATTTGCTGATTTTATCTTCTGATCATTTTTTACCCTACTCGTCAGGTCGTGAGAGTACATCATAATCTTACTGTCATAAGTTCATAGTACGATGATTTTTTTCTTTCAAAATGTTAATTCACAGGAACAGCAGTATTGGCGGATCACCAACTTAACTCAATGTAGAGCAACTCCCCATATTAAGCACCAAAATCGAAGAACTGTTTTGAGCTAACATTTGTCAGAATCATGTATTATCAACAACGCTTTCGAACATCTGGTTTAATCATCTCTCTGAATTAAACCCTCTTGAATTCCTAATTATAAATAGAAAACCATTTTTACGTAGGTAGATAAAGTACTATAGTTTAAAGATAACATTAGATGAAATGTTGCTAAAATCAAAAAAGAGTTTCAACTCATTAGCATTGAACATACTACAAGTATAATCCTCTTTCAGTACGTAATTTATGTCAATGAAATCAATACATTGGTCAAATTCTATACATGAATAAACTTTGTGAGTGTTGAACTAGTGGTTCTTACAATTTTTAAACCTTCTACAGATACCATAATTCTCCTTTTTAGTACATATCTTAACTATTTTTGTATTTCAAAAATTTTTCTTCATTGTCTATATAAATTATGTATTTAGTTTCATCAAAATCTGATAGACAAAACTGATTATGCATAGAACAGGATATAGATATAACAAATATGTATTGCATCATTATATTTTATATGTGTCAATTTCAAAGATTAAATAAGTCACTTTTTCCTTAAATATTCTAATTTGGAGATAACATCATTAATATAACTGTGATGAGTATGTAATATTATTTCATATATTAAAATCATATACCAGGATAATCTACTTATCAATAGCAAATCAAGGTTTTGACATAGGTTTGAGGAACATCATTATAGATGCAAATTTATTATACTATAATATTCATTTAATTAAAAATAAGGAAAAATATGGTAATATAGAAGCTCGTGTATGACTTAAAGCAAAATTAATTTCAAGAAATAATTTAAAAGTCTTACTGAGATTGCATGGCAATATAAAATCAATAATTGGAAGCATTTGAATTTAGAATAGCATAAAAGTAATCGAGTTCAATAAGTATTTTATCTTTTATTGATAGTTTAAGAAAGATGTTTGTAAAATTTCCCAAGAAATTTATAATCATTATTATATTAAATTTCGTTTATCTCTTAGTTTTGAAAAACAAATAAAATTTTAATGAATTATATATATATATATATATATATATATATATATATATATATATATATATATATATATATATATATATATATATATATATATATATATATATAATTGAATATTTTACTTAAATTTTCAAAAAGAGCTAAATATTTTTGCATATAGAAACAATAAATAGCATTGTAAAAGAATAAAGTGTAATATTCTTATTAATGTTTTTATTTTTATGGAAAATATCATTAGAACATGTTACTTTGTTTCAGTATTTGAATGAAAATGATCTATATTGAAATTAAATTAATCAAGGTATTATGAGCAACACAAAAAATGTCCCTAATTATGGTTTTAAGGAGTATTTTTAGTATTTTTTTAACTTAAACATAAAGTTAAAATTAAAAAATCTTTTTTTTAAATTTATTTTACCATATTTTGTGATCTGATACATCAGAATCGAGAACTGTTTTAAATATTGATAATTTAAAAAAACATCTATCGTAATTCACTGAAGAAAGTTGGACTAAAGTTCTGTTCGACTGTTAATACGTAGAGAAGATTTATAAAATATTACCATATAAATAATATTTGTGAAAAATAAGCTATGAGGGATGGCTAAAAAGTTTTAACTTGTTTTATCTATTAGTTTTTGTGATCCTTTAAAATATTGAACAAATTTGTTTTTTTTAATAAACTGAAAGTTCTTTTTTTCACTGTACAATTTATCCAATAAGCAAGTAATGATAATTTATAGCATATGTGGCACATTAATTATAAAAATTATTTCAATGAGTGTTGATTATAATTATAGTAACAAACACCTCATCAACTGTCCGTAAATAGAGAGGTATTTAAATTGATTTTACAGTAAAGTATGAGTGAAATATTGGTAAAGTAGAAAATAAATAAAAATTATTTCCTTTGAATGAAAAAAATATTTTTTGTGGTGAAATACGCTAGAGGATCATTAAAAGGTATTTGCATTTTTACATTGATATAATCATATTTGAAATTATTACTTCAATTAATGATTTAAACAGGGGAAAGGGACAACGGTCATTATTTTCTCGTATATGACCGATCAGTGATAAAAGAAGTATTTCTAACTAAGAGTTAGTGGACACGTTGAAACATCTGTATACAACGAAATGCTTTTTCTGTTCAATATTTAGTCTTAGTGGAAAATAGCTGTTCACAGTTACTAATAACTGTGATTCATAAATATAGTGATTCATAACTGGCTGTTATTTATTTCTACCTACTGCCACGTCATCAATGTTTTCTCTTATGCATTAGATATGATTGCTTCCGAAATAGCATTTATATGTTGTTGAATTGCATGAAGTATGGATCTAATTATCTCGCTTTGATTAAAAGTTTCTGAAAAATTCTCACTGTAATTTACCAGAAGCATAATTAATTAGGAACTCATTGCTGAACAGCATCTTGTAAATCGTTACAATAATCTGTAATGCTTTAACTTCAAACTGTTTAATAATCTTGGGATGATATCGATGGGAATTTCTATGACATGTTTCAGCTTCAGCAACAAGAATCTTTAAAATTATTCCGATTTTATTATAATTATTTGTCATATTGATAAAATTGTTGTCTCTGTTGATTCTTCAAACAGTTTATCTTATAAAGAAGTGAAATTGCTGTTTTTTGTATTAATTAATACTTTAGTTTATATTCGCATAACGTAAACATTATTCTCAGTTAACAATTCTAAGGTATTTAGAAAAAGGATATATTTAATAGGAGCTTTTAATATATTAGTTTTAGCTATTTTTATATTATATTACCAGTACACAGTCAAATAATTTAATAAGTAACAGTATTATTTTTTAATATTTTGGGACGAAAAATTTCAAAAATGTATGATAATTTTGACAAAACAACATAAGAGTACTACGTAGGAAGAAATTAAACTGTTTCAGAATTTTTTTGCTATAAGTTAAATAAAACCCTTTGTTATAATTTTATTTTTATTTCCATACCATTTTATACACAAAATAGTTTTTTCAAAACATTAAATTTAAGAAATTCAATAAAACTCTAAGAATACTATTATTTTAAAAAAAGTGCATCCTCTTACCAAATGTAAGTTATTGCCATAAAACTTTGAATTGAATTATGTAATTTATGAGTGTACTTAACAAAATATTTTATTACATAAATTGCAAAAGATTATTTAATTTCAATGAAATAATTGTATTTCAAAAAGTTTTTTTTTTTTTTTTAATTTCCAATTAAATGTAATGTTAAAAATATAAGCTAGGTGATTTTAACACTTACTAATACTTCATCTTCTTTTATTCCTAATTTTTATAGCTTGCAATATACTTTTTTCAACGCAGTATTTCCTTCGTAGATATTATGCAAAAATTTATGACGTATCAATGAAAGTTTATTTCAGCTGCTACTCTTTTGAATTTGACAATGAAGCTAGTGCGTATTCCAGCATCTGTACAAATCTTTTTCCCCTCATTTTAATGTGTTTTGATAATTTCATTAAAACGTTTTGTTTTAAAGTCATTAAAAAGTCATTTAAATTTTTATTTTTTATTTTGAATAAAAGATATATTTATTAATCTGTGTAAATCATAAGATAGATTATTTTCAAAAAGAACAAATATTTGTAATAATCAAATGAAATACAAAGATTAAAAATAAGGTATTTAAATGTATGAATTTAACAAACAGTTTAAAAATACATGATATTTCAAACTTTGTGTTTAATGATATATTTTACTAATATGTATATATTTTTCCTTTTATATGGTTAGCATGTGTAAGCTTATTTTTATTCACTTTAATATTAAAATTATTTCATTTTTAAATCTCTCATTTAATATAAATCTATTTAGCAGTAATTACGTAATATTTTCGAATTAAATTTTACGATGTGAAAATTACTTACAGCCATATCTCTTATTATTATCATATTATACAATTGTAATTTGCATGACTATAAATATGTTGGTTTAAACAAAAAAAGCATTTTCTTAAAAAATTATCAAATGTTTTGATAAAACTGCCAAATGTGAAACTTATTAGCTGTAATGTTGCCGTCTTATATTAATTAAAACTATAACATTTTTAATAATTTTACTCGATATATGAATTATAGTTCATATCATCCCTTAAAATAACGAAAAATTAAAGAGTAAATTTTGTATGCTTAAAATATAATGAACATTGCATGACTCTCAATATGTTAGTTTATTGCATATAACGTAAATAAAAGAAATTATACATGTTTAAATAAACTAATTATACATAAACAAATTTCACAAATTAAAGAGTAAATTTTGTTTGTTTTAAAACATAATGAACATTGCATGACTCTAAATATGTTGGTTTATTGCATGTTACATGATGAAATAATTTATACATATTGAAGTTTTACACTTTCAAAATTTCCTAAACGAAATATTAAGAAAAGTACAGTTAAACTAAAGGTAAACTATATTCTCTAAAACATTTTAAATGGTGTGTTTAATTTTTAGCTTTTTAAGAATTTAGTAAGCTGAAAGTATTGAGTTAAGCATTTTAATACTCAATACAAATTATCTGAAGTTGTATTGAATATTTCTTCAGATATATTCTAATAAAGAAACAAAAATCCACATGATTAATTCTGGATCATAATATTTTTGGTATTGATTTCGGTTTTATTCACAGTAATCATCTTGTGCTCTGTGGTTCAAGATAGGCATCGAAGCAAATGAAAAGAGTTGATTTATTGTAAACCAAAATTCACGAGGTGGATGATATTTTTTCACAGTTATTTTTATGAAGTAAAAAGGAAAAAAATCAAATGTACTTTTATTTGAAGAAGAACGTTATTTGTCTTGCTCAATACAGCTAATACGAGCAATAAATGGCTATCAAATATAATGCCATTTATCTCTGCGTTTATGAGGCGAGAAAACACTAAAGTTTCGGGAGCTTCTTTTTCCATTAGTGCGAAACATTTCCCCAAAAACTGTCTCCAATAGTTGATGCAGTTATGGGAAAATGAAACTAGATTCACAGTAGCATTAAACAACAATCATTTACGATTTCATCGATAGAATGGTATCATTATTATTTATATTTTTTGCAGTTTTATATCCCTTGATTTGTTCACAGATGTAAGGATTGATTTTTGTTTTACATGGCAATGAAGGTAATAGAATAGGAATGAGGAAAACATTTCTTACCTAAAATTATTGTAAAAAGTTATTATCAACCAAACTTCAGCACTATATTAGCAATTATATACTTGCATCTGGATCAGGAGAAACTCTCCAAAGTGTACTTAATTCCTTTCTTTAGATTGAAGAAATTTCAGAATTTATCGTTGTCATGCAGGTTATCAGTAGAAACGGCCTTGGCGAAATTGACCTTGGCAATCTCATTCCCAATCCAACATGAACGAGGACCCATTGAAAGTGTATAGAGTGTTTTAACAAGCTGATTCAAAAGTTACAGTATATTCAGGCTTATCATATCTTAGACTTGGTATATCAAAAAGAATAATCTTTTTGACGGAGTAGGTATTAGGAAATTTTGGATTTGACCTCAACTTCAAGAATTGAATATGTTACCAAACCATTAATGAGTATATTTTGGAATCTTAAATGCATTACAATATACGTTTGATTATTGATTAACAGTAATACGTGTCAAAAAATGGAACAACAAATAAACTTAACGGGATAATATTTTTTTCAGAAACTAACAAAATAACCATAACTGAACTTTTCCTTGTGTGAAACTGTATGGAAATTTGGTGGATTATTTAGAAATCAAAATGGGCTTTGGAAGGAAGTTGTGCTAGTTCACTTTATTCTCATCGTGGCGCTAAAATGTATTATTCATGATTCTGGTATTAGTACTAGAAGAACTATATTCGCTAAGTCAATTTAAATGTATGTCAATCTGACGACATCGTTTTGATTGTTCGAACAAAATAGCATTTTCTAATATCGGGAGAGAAGCAGCAAAGGAACAACTCTGTGGGAATGAGAACAAAATTAAATACATGCCAGTGACTAAGACGGTTATCAACCCAACATTTCTTGAAATTGAACATTATTAATTTGAGAATATTAAAAACTTAACTTACAATCTCGTATAAAAATAATCAAGAAAACATGGATATTGAAATCACATGATGTACAATTGCTGTAAACGATGTATTAATGGATTAAGAAATTATCTACATTCAAAACAAACTAAAGAAAAATTAAAATACAAAATACCATTATCAAACCTATACTCACAAATGCCTTTGAAATCTGGGTGTCTTTGAGATCATTAACATATTATATACTATCTTTGAAAAAAAGATGTTGAATACAATGAAGTAAATATTGATGGTATGAAGAGACTTACGTGCAACAATAATTTCTATATGATATACAAGGTGTCTCATATAATTAAACATATTTAAAATTCATTTTAAGATTTTATAGATCTAGCTCCAATATTTAGGATAACATGCTTTGCCTTTTCTATTTTTATTCTTTCTCCTTCCTTATGGATATAACTGTTGATAAATATATATGTCTAAATGAAAGATTGTTTTCCAGTATAAAATTCTTTAGCTTCTACGTGATGTCGAGTATTGTGTACATTCAAACTTTCATTTTATGCACAGGGATGATGTTATTTATGTTTGTCTTACTAGTAAAAATGAAGAAAAATATTCAAAGTAAAATTGATTACTATTGAATCTTACATGAGGAGTACATTAAAATTTTATATCATTTTTCAGATGTTTTAAATTACTTAGAATTATTAAATATTAGAAATATATATATATATATATATATATATATATATATATATATATATATATATATATATATATATATATATATATATATATATATATATATATATATATATATATATATATATATATATATATATATATATATATATATATATATATATATATATATATATATATATATATATATATATATATATATATATAAAGTTTATTAGATAATTTACCAAAATAAAAATTTTATAACTATATTCTGTAAAATGTTTTTAAGAATTTGCACATTGCACTCCGAGTAAAGTTTATGTGCTTCTATCTTAAGTATTTCTTTCACTATTTATAAAATGGATATTTTTAAACCAAAGTAAAGCATAAAGTTACTCTAAAATGGGAATTCCTTGTTTCATTTCTTTCCCATATCATAACATATAAAAGTTGAGAATCTGAAACCATTTAGATATGTTTTTTTCCACATTGAGAAGTGAATAGAAAATATTACCATTATACCTATTTCTGCTGTGAAGTATAGTTCGGAAAGATATGATCAGTAAATTCAAAAAGTAAAAGATTTTGAACGAGTAAAAGATGTTACAAGTGAAATAGTCTAATAAATCTTGCATGAAACTGACGAATAGCCGAAGTTGTAGAGTCAATAAGGGATATTAGAGTAGATGAAAAGAATTTCAAAGAACAGCAAAGCTAAAGAATATAAGAAGAAAGTTAGAAAATATTAAAGTGATCCCTTCCAAAAGGGAGACTAGAAATATCTTTCACAAATCTTAAAATAGGGAGTTAGATAAAAAAGAACAATATTTTATTTACTGAAATATTTTTTGAAGCGAGCGAAAAGTGTTTGGGAAAACACTGCATGACAAATTTTCTTTAATTTTGTGGATACTGGGGTAAAAGTTCATTATGATTTGAAACTTTTTTATATCTATTTATGTATTTGATTTTCTAAAGTTATATTGTAAAATAGTTTAATGTATAATATTCAAGTCTAGTTAAAACTATTTGGATTCAACTATTTTCACTAGAGACTATCTACTATAGCTAATATGATATTTTCAATATGATTTATACAAGCAATGAATAAATGTAATATCAAGGTTTTCTAATAAGTGTATGTTTTAAATGTTAAATTAAATTGATAATAGACATGTATTTAGCTGTATATTTGTAAAGCCGCACATTAATTAACTGTTTGCTAATTTTAAATTTTTAAGCCATTATATACAATGAATGTGAACTTACGTATTTTTTTTCTTATTTACTTGTAAATATATTAGGTTGTGGAATACGTTCAGAGCATTTTTACCAAGTACTTTTATCTAAACAAAAAAAACAATTATATAAATAAGTTAATCAACTATGTATTCGCCGTTGCTGTTTATAACCTCATCCCACCTCTCGACCCATTTGTTGATGCTGTTCCTCCAAAAATCAACTGGTCAGGTGTCAAAGAAATTGTTGAGGCAGTTTTTAAGGACCTCTTTGTTATCGAATGTAACGTCCTTCATATGGTTTTACTGGGAGCGGGAAAAATGGTAATCGGTCAGTGCAAAGTCCGGGAAATACGGTGGATGCTAAAGAGCCTCCCATTCAAGCTCATGGAGTGCGGCTTTGACAACTTGTACAACATGGGGCCTGGCGTTGTCGTGAAGGAGAATAGTTTGACCACATGTCGGTCAGGTCTTTTCTGTCGAGTAGTCTCCTTCCCCCGGTGTAGCTGGGTAATAAGCTCCTTGTTGACTGTGGCTTTTTTTCCGAGCATTTCTTATTGCACCAAGAGGTCCTTAAAAACTAACTCAACAACTTCTTTGACACCATACCAGATGATTTTTGGCTGAATGGCATCAACAAATGGGTCGAGAGGTGGGAAGAAGTAAACTTATTGATATAATTAACGTATTTTTTTAAAATAAAAGTCGTTGATAAAAACGCTGCGAACTTATTCCCCAACCTAATATATTGGTTTAATTTACCCATATTTCAATTTGGTAGAAATATAGATATGAAATTTTATAAATTATTGAATAAAAATTAAATATAGTTAGAATAAAAACATTGATTGATATTTTAAAATATTTGTCCTTTCTAAATACAAAGAATTAAATAATATTGAAATGATAAAAATTATGAAATGTTAAGATATATTGACTTTATTTTTTTTACAATCAATGTTGTTATGCATTTTTCAGAAAAATTTAAGATATAATATTTTCAAAAATTTTAAAGCAAATTCTATGCACTTTAAGAAACTGCAAAAAAGTATAAGGACTTAATGTTTGTGACATAGTTAATATTTCATTTCATATACTGATATAGCAAGAAAATCATATTTCAGATTTTATCAATTGTTTGTTATATTTAAAATTCAGAAACATGAACAAGATTTAGTATGAAAAACACTTTGCATTGGACTAGTAATTAGAGTTAGTTTATATTTTGGTATTTCCTTTAGATTTTAGCAAATGATTGCATGAAAAATCCCACACCACCAAAGACAGTCAAACTAACGGAAATATATTTGTTGAATTTTCTGATTATATTTATTGGCTTGTGAGTTGTTTGTTATTCGTTAAGTGTTTGTTGTTGTTGTTTTTTCTAATCCCAGATGGGGTAGCTAAGCTATACCATCACCATAATACCAAAAACCATTAAAAAGTCTACAATGAAATAAAATTCTCCAAAACTTCATTCACAATAAAATTCAGACAGTCAAGAATATGTTTCGGGGATGCCTGATCAGCCTTGCACCAGTGACACTCCAGAAAGAATTTCTGGCCCTTTTGAAAAGACAGGGACCTAATGTGGCCACTCAAAATCGTGAAAGAGCAGTCTGCTGTATCCTAAGGATACTGAGCTTGTGCCACCTACGAGTTTTTTTCCCAAAGTACCAAGAGTGGGCAGGCGGATCTCTCCAAATTACGTTTAATTCCATCTTTTTAATAGTGGAGATTTCCTAAAACGTTAGTAGCGTTGCTTTGCAAGGTGTCAGCAAAGGCAGACTAGGCCAAGCCATCTACAATTTCGTTACCACTCAATCCAACATGGGAAGGAACCCACTGAAAATGTATAGAGTGTTTAGTAGAAAGTCGTATCACAAGGTCTAAAATATTCAAACTTGTCTTATCCCCAATGGTCGTCCAATGAGACAGGTGCTGTATAGAGGCACGACTTTCTATTAGTATCCAGATGTCTCTGAAAACAAGTTCAGATGTCATGTCTATATAATTCAATCCCTCATAGGTAGCTATAAGTTCCAATCTAAAAACCAAGTCAAGATCATCACAATGTGGTACATGAATACAACCCGCCCTATGTAAAACATCATCTCTAATGTACAGCTTGATGATTATTATAAAAGTCTCATTAATATCGTAATCTGTTAATCTTACATCAGAGCATCAATAATGTACTAATAAAAAAGTTACTAAAATAATAATATTGTTGTTGTAATTAAAATGATTTTGCGAAACAATTGCATTTAAAAATTTGGTCTTTTACAATTTATAATAATCTGTAACTTTGTTTTATTCGGAAAAGTATCCCAGATTTCTTTCATTTCAGGTTATTAGAATTTCAGTGCATCAAAAAGTATTGTATAAAATATATTACTTATTTGGAAAATAATTTTTTTTTTTTTACTTTTATGCAAGTTATTTTACAGATAACGTTTTAATTGTATTTTTTGTAGTTTATATTCTTGTTTGGTATTTCCTAAATTAAAAAAAAAATCATTTTATATTACTTAGTTAGAATGAAATAGCAGAGTATAAATACAATCAGTTTAAATGTAAAATGAAAGTTATTTTGAAAAAAATCTAGTTATATTTTCAATATTGTTTTCTAAAATTTTAATTGATTAAAACAAAAGTATTTTTGACAATTTCAACAACAATATTATTGAATTCGATAATAATTTATTAACAGTGATCATATTTGTTTAAATTAAAAAAAATCATATTTTTATTTTTTGCAATATAATATAAAGTATAATTACTATAGTTAAATTGCGAAAAGCATACATGGAATCAGACATTATTTATTTCTTGTTTAGGCAAAATCATTTCGTTTTTGCTGTTAATTACTTTCCTAAAATTATAGAATACAAAACAAATCTTCCAGACACATTTTATTAATTTCCCTGTCAAATTCGTTTATTGAACCAAACTTCTCTAAACGCCCTTACATAATTGCTCCATTATTCTTCATCAAACAACTGAAGATATTGAAGTTAGAGTGTCTGAATATGAAATACCTTTCAGAGATGTTTAATATTGGAAAGGTACAAATTCCTCAACCAGGAACATAATAGAAGTGTCCATATTTATAATTGATGCAAATGCGTGACATATTTGACATCCACTGTGGAATCCAAATTTATTGGAAAATCGATGGAGAATTGTTCTCGGAGGAATTACGGCTCACATAATAAATAATATGAATAAGTTGTTTGATTGTGCGAGGGTAAAATTAGACTTCTATTTGTTCGAACTAAAATGCCTAAACTTATATTTTGTTAAAGAATGATTATGGAAAATCATTTCTCTGGAGCAGACAATATATTGATTAAACTAATAATCACTTTTGAAAGAAGCTATCCTAGTGAAAACAAAATACGTAATTGTTGGAAAGATTTGTCTAGCTTCATGATGCCTTATATTGACTGAATTAAGTGGAAGCATTTAGTGTTTTATACAAAGATTAGGTGTCTCAACATGTGGTTATTAAATAAATCTTAATTGAAATAATATTTAAATGTATAAAATGCAATTTCAGTAACATATATATGTAATATATATGTAATATATATATATATATATATATATATATATATATATATATATATATATATATATATATATATATATATATATATATATATATATATATATATATATATATATATATATATATATAGTAATGCTAAAAGTTTTGATACAAACACAGCAGACGATAAAATAATATATCGATTTCATCCATCGTTCAATATCGTCTGCAAAGTTTTTCAGAACATTTCAAAGTGTTTTACTTATTTTGTTATAAAAAAGACAGAATTATAACTCAGTGTAAGAACATCAAAAATAAGCGTGCTGCTCTTATTTTTCTGCTTCGAAAACATCGAAAACATTAAGAGTCTTCGGAAATTTTTATGGCTCTTTAACATTTAGACATAAAAAATTGTTTTTTTTATCCAAGAGATTTTCTGAGTTTTACAGCATTGAATACCGTACTAAAAGTGGCCATCCATGTTAAGTGAGAATGCTAGTTCTCGTCAAAGCTATAAGGGAGAGAATTTGCCGAAATACTTACCTAAGCAAATGAATGTGTCAAAAAGAACAATGTATCGTATGATTAACTAAGACCTTAGAGTAAGAGGTTATCGAAGAACAACTGGTCATTTTCTAACAAATAAATTAAAGCATTTGAGGTAACTTAAAAAAGTACTGTTGTGATGGTGCACTCATAAAGGCCACAGAAGAATTCTATTTACCGAAAAGAAAAAAGTTGGATGTTGAATAACCATTCAATCACCAGAATGATCATGCATTTGCAAGGACTGATCAAGAAGCTAAAGGGAAGGAAAAATGTGTACAAAGAACACATCACCTTATTTCCGTATTGGATTGGTAAATCCTCAGTTATGAATGAGTCACAGAAATTTATTTTTGTGAGGAAGGAATGAAAATCATGCCGAAAATTTACCAAGACACTATCTTAGAACCAGTAGTGAAGTCCCTGAACATAAATCTCTTCAATGGACATGATTGGGCTTTTCAACAGGATTTTGTACCTGTTCATATATCATAGACTACCCAGTGGTGGTTGAAAGAAAATGTGCCAGACTTCATAGAAGCCAAAGACTGACCTTCCAGCAGTCCAGATTTGAATCCGCTCGACTATAAATTGTGGTCAGTGTTGGTGGCAAAAGTGTAAGAAAAATTTGATTTCGAAGAGCATACACACACACACACACACACACACACACACACACACACACACACACACACACACACACACACACACACATATATATATATATATATATATATATATATATATGTGTGTGTGTGTGTGTGTGTGTGTGTGTGTGTGTGTGTATACAATATGCATTTACATGACTCGTATATACATAAATATAAAATATGCTCCAAAGCAACATTAACTGATCGTTGCAGCAGTGCTTATGCCAGAAACTTTGTATCTAAAATTCAATCGATTTCCATTAACATTGCAAATTGCTATGTTTTAGAAACACTGAGTTGTTCCTTGTACCTGGCGCTTGAAATTTGGAAGAAAATGCATTCTAGGACTTTAGGTAGGGTGTGTAGGTGAAATTAGAACATTGGATGCAGTTGGATTTTGTTCTTATTCAATCATTCTTTAAATTTTATTGTAAAATTGTTACTTAAAATTAATGTATTTATTTTACGAGTTACAAATTCAATTTTAGAGCATCACACACACACACACACAATTGATAACAATATGTGATCTACACAAAGTTCCCTTTTATTAGAACACTGAAACCCTCAAACTTACAAATATTTTATATTGTTGAAAAGACCCAAAGCTATGTACCTAACACAATACTCATCAACTGAAGTGGTATTAGCAATTATTCATAACGCATCAATTTATGAATCTATAATGAGTTTCTTTTTTATTGTATTCAATAAATGACTATTCTTGGAATGAAATAAACCTAGTTGAATAAGTTTCTCACACAGAATAAGTTTCTAGTCTTTCATTTAATGGATTATTTCAAAACTAAACCTTTGATCTACAGCGAACTCAGTTTTTTTTTCACAGTCAGTCAGTTAATATCGCTCCGGTGTGCATGGAAAATCAAAAATAATTGAAAGAATTCAAAATTATTGCGTTAGGAATAGCAACAAAATGCAATAAAATATTCCAAAATCCTTAAGTAATTTAAAATTTCTATTTAAATCTAGACGCAGAGTTTTAATTTATAGCAAGTAGTAACTATATGTTGCTAAGTATTTTTCTTAGAAAATCAATTAAAATAAATTTACCCGTAAAAAGATGAAATATTTTTGTCTATTATTTAATAAATTACAAAATTTTTATTGGTAGCTTATAGTATTAACTTAATCATTTAAAATTTATTTTAATTGTGTCTTTAAGTGTCTGTAAATATATAAGTTTGTCATTTCATAATGTTATAAATTACTAATTCTTCCAAAAATTATATATTCATATAATTGCATCTTTTTAGCAATTTAAGGTCATTGAATATCGTGAAATATTACTGCCCATTCAATACTACAGTCTATTATATGTTAATCAACCCTGCATCTTATTCTGAATGTGTTCTCAGTATGTTATCATTCACAAAGAACTTACTTTAAAATATGACCATAATTTAATACATAAAAAGGTGATTATTTTTTACATATAGTAAAATTCATTTTAACAATAACAAAGTAAATCACAAGAAGAATAATCGAATGTCACAATTATCTGTCAATGTTTTCATCACATTGTTCATTTTAGTACATTTTCAACATATCAACATTCGAAAAATATTTAGTTTTTAATTTAATTGTGTGTTAAGTGTTTGTATTTAGATTCAATTTTTTTATTATAATATACTTCTTTTTATTTAATTTTTTTTAAATAAAATGAACCAATTTTAACTTTAAGAATACATTTGATATACAGAAATTTATATACTTGAATATTTCAATATATTTTTGTCTAATCAATTTCTTTTTAAAAAATGAAAATTTATTTTTTTTATATTCCACTTATTGTTTCTTTCTTTGATTTACGATTTTTGATTCTTCTTTTTGTTAGTTTTTATGGAATAAAGAATAAAAAAAATGAGAAAAACCTTTTATTTCCATTTATGCAATGTACTATATGTTAATTATGTAGATATATTTATAAACTAATCTTTTAGTTAATAAACTATACTAACTTAACTTCTTTATTTTAACTATGGGATTAAAGCATCTTATATCATTAATTATCAGTTATAACTAATGATTAATGTAAAGTATAATATTGTTGACAGTTTTACCAGAAAATAATGTTCCATCTATTTTATTATAAGATAACAGCGCGTATAAGCGCTATTAAACATTTAAATATAAATTATTATACGCATAATATAACACTCCTTTATTCAAAATGTATTTAGAAAAGCAATTCATTAATTAAAACAAATAGTAAACAAGAAATATTATTTTGGTTAGTCTTTCATTTTCAAAATCTTGGATGAAATGCTTCTGAAATATTTTATAAAGTATATCATTTTACAATTTTTTACATTTTCTTTTTAATGTTTTAAGAATTTATTCCCAGATGATTTCTTATAAAAATTGTTAGCATATCAGTCTATAACTCCATTGTAAATTTAAAAAAATTATGCATTTCCAAAACTTTTCAAAATTTACAATGATTAATTTATTGAATATTGAGTCAAAAAGGAAAGTTTTTTAAAGCAAATTTCCGCACAAAAATATTTCTTAGTTTGAAAAAATGTTTCAGAAGTTTTATAGAGCAAATATATATATATATATATATATATATATATATATATATATATATATATATATATATATATATATATATATGTATATATATATATAACTAAGTTATGCATTATATTAATTATTTCCTCAAATTTGAGTTAAATGCTATTTGAGTATTAAAGGTTAAAACAATGCACATATATGAAGCAAAGCTAAAATAAAACACTTTATATTTGCAGGATATTTTTTATTACTTTTATTGATACAAATATTAAATTAGAGAAAAAATGGATTTATTATAGAGCTAATGAGTTTAATTTGAACAAAATGCACTTATTACTCATACTGGAGTTATTTTTTTTCGTTCGATTTGATATCATTTCTGCATCACTTTATTGCAATTCTCATCTGTTTAAAATATCCACGACGTCAATTAACGTTTCATCTATGTCATATCGTCTGGAGACGACGTCGTAAATCCAATTTGTCGATGAATTTGCTGTCTGCTTTCAAATCACATTCTTCAAATGGTAGAATAAAAGGTGAAGTTCACCATCGAACGATTGAGAACATTGTGGATGTTCCTTTTATTAATAAAATGATTTTTTATATAAAGACTAAAGCATCGGTTCGAGAAGTCGTTTTCACAGCCATTAACGCTTTGATAATAAAAACGCAGAAAAAACAACGAAAGAGATATGACATAATATCCACTTTACGTCAGTTTAAATTGGCAAGGACGATTGAAATTTTTAAGCATTTCATTAATTAATAGAATTCTAAACTAATTATTACAAAATTTGCAAACAATCACTTTTAAATCTGAAATCTATTTAATCCCTTTCTTACGCCAACATTAAGCATTTTATTTTGTGCAACTAATTTTATTGTTCGGATGATATTATACTTACATATATTTATATAAATGTATCCCAACATACTGTAAAAACAACTTCCGTAATAAGAAAAAACAAAGAAGTGGTGACAACAATAGGAAGTATGAAAATAATCTGAACATTTCTCCGTGCAACTTAGAAAAATGGGATATATTTGATATATTTGTTAGAAATAATTTACCTTATCTTTTAATCAGCATTAAACTATTTTTGCGATCAAAAAGTTCTTTTTAAATGCTGTATGTTTTTTCTAATGTATGGAAAATAAATTACTTAATATGAAGAACAATTAGCAAGTTGATTATTATAGAGAACATTTAGTGACAGAAACAAAACATTTATCTCTTTAAGAACAAATTTATAAGGAATTAATCTAAAAAATATGCTTATTACTTTTTCATTAAGAAGCTATTATATAAGAAGAATTAACTTTTAGTTGATTTTTATATCTGATTATTTACTAATTATAGGTAATTTATATTAGATGCATTTAAGTATGATAATAATAAAAATCATGCATTAATATATATATATATATATATATATATATATATATATATATATATATATATATATATATATATATATATATATATATATATATATATATATATATATATATATATATATATATATATATATATATATATATATATATATATATATATATATTATTCTGCCGTATACCCTTTATACAGTTAATATATCAAGTAATAGTTGTTCTTTTCAATAAATTTTTTCTTGGATTTCTTTTAATTCACATGCTGGCTGTTTGCGGTGAGATTAGTATCTTTAACTTCGAAGCAGTAGTTCCTTGGTTTGAATCCAGGTTCGGGCATGGATTTTCCTTTTATTTTTACTTGGCATTATATTATTTAAGATAATTTTTAAATTCTAAAATTTTTATAACTGTTCCTCCATGCAAGTATGGAATATTAAAACTTAAGGCATGTACTTTAAAGAAAGAATAAAAATGACTTAAGTTACTCAATAGAAAGAAAATAATTGTTTGTAATCAATTTTGGAATGTACTTTTATAGAATTAACGACGCGAAATATGATCTAATTATTATATTTGTGCACGTTATTTTGAATAAAGTACACCTCTGGGAAAATAGCTCAAGTTTTATTAAAAAATAGCAATAAAATTATTTTATTTGATGCTATATTTCAATAAATTCAGCCCATAAATCAAAAATAATTTAGAATCTAATATTATAAATACCTAGATGATGAAATAATAAAAGTTAAATACTATCATCTGAGTATATCAAGATTTAGATATGTGTTTGTATTATTAACATAAAAATGCTTAAGCTGAAAAATTTAAGTTATTCTTATACGAATTTTAAATAATATTTCTTGTTCAAATATATTTCATGTTTTAAATACTGTTAGTACCATAATACTCTCAGTAAAAATAGTTTTAAAAGAGATGATTTGAAATCAAATTCATCGTAATGAAATTTATTTTCAAAACTTTTGTTTAATAAAATTTATGGAAAATACATTTCAATTAAAATTCTCTTTATATATTTTTTTGATATAAAATTGAAAAAAAATTAACAATCATTTTGTAACAAATTAAAATACTATTAAATTATGCTTAATATTACCGGAAAGTAACTAATCAATAATTACTGAATTATAAGTACTTATAATAAAGTGAGTACATACAAAATATAATATTGTGGAATCTGTGATCTTAGCTCTATGTCTTTAATGTTATTTTAATAAATCACTTTTTCTCAAGTTCTGTAAGTTTGAAATGAAAAGTATCTCAAAATTATTACCTTAAAAAAACTGTGAATAATTTCATTGATACATCATATTTCAGTACAGGAATTTTACTAACTTGGACCAGACTCGAAGTTAATTACGTTGAACTAGTTTCATTTATATTGAGTTTTTTCATCATCATTACGTTGAAAATAATTCGTAAAAAATGAATGATTGTTCTCTGTATTGTAAAAATATAGATGGGTTATTTGTAATTTTATGTAACAAGTATTTTTGTCTGTTCATAAATTTTTGGTAATAATGTCAGTATACACTTCTGTTACATAGGCATTACACCTAAACGTTTCATTATACACATGTTAAAAATGTATAGCACTTACAAATTATATTAATAAATAATTTAAATCTAGATATAAAAATGCAAAACTTTAAAATCTTAATGGGATATGTCTTTAGCTTATATTTAATCTAGAAAACAAAAACAAATATAGAAATCATAAATAAGGATGAAATATAATAACCACAGTAATTCGAATATAATGATTGCAAAATTTATTTAGGAAAACTGCATTTGCTTATCATATAAGAAAAAGTAAATTCATCTCTAGTAGTTCTTAAAACAGATTGCAATTTTAAATATATGAAAGTTTTTAATAAAATGCTTCTTAAAAATATTTGATATTATTTGTTGTAACATTAACGACAAATTGTGTGACTTACATATAAGAGCAAATGAAAAATCTAATTATTTTTACTGTAAGAGAAAAGCAATGCAAAGGTGAAAGTAATAAATAAAGTATATCGATAAAGTATAATTAAGTATGTATAATTTAAACAGAAAATATATGTACTATGACTTACATAATTAAAACTTAACATTTGGTGTTATCTTAAAAACAACGAAATTCAAACAAAAATAGCGACTAAAATTTAAGAAAATATATATATTTTTTTTACTTACAGGCTATTTTCAGAAAAAATATAGTATATGTTCTACAGTTATATAATGAGTTAATATCATCCGCATTATTCTCGATTTTGGTTTTCATGTGCAAAAAATTAAAAATGAAATTGATATATCATAAGTGTGTGTGATATTTTTACAAAAAATATTTATAGTCCTTAACACAATCTAAACAAAGAAAGTTAAGTAGAGTGCGTGAATAAAAATGTTGTATGATGAAGAAATAAAAAAACAGTTGCTGTTAGCATTTTCTAACGGGAAAAATTTCTTTGAATACGCAAAAGAAGCGAATATATGATGCAGTATAGTATCATTCAAATAGTAATGACTAACTCTAATCTTAGAACATCTGATGTGATTAAGTAATTTATTGAAATTCGCTATAACGAAGATTTTGTACCGATAATCACTTCAGTACAACTTTTCAGTTAAGATCTGAATAAAATAATGCATATAAATAAACACCCTTCCTGTTTTACCTTCGAATTTTCATCAGAAGTGTAATTGAGAAGTAATGCATGGAATGTAATGAAACTTGTATTTGGATGTTGCTGTTTGGTTAACCTAAGACTTTGACTCCATTTCATTTCAATTTTTTTGCATTGTGGTTGCAATTAATATAAGACCCATTTGAAGTCTCTATATTATTACTCATACCAGGATGTAAGTAATTTAAATGATGCAACATTACCTAGGAATATTCTCGCTTCAAGAAAGAAGACATGTCATTCTTTGAAAATTGTTATCCATGCTTTATTGGAGGTAAGTAAAATACTCACCATATTTTTTTCCTTCCAAGAATCCCCTTTTTTATATTTTTCTTACTTTTTTCTCGAATTTCGAAAACATATTACTGTAATGATTTCAGGGATATACAGATGATAGAAAAGGTATTCAAACACATACCAAAAAAGTCAAAATATTTAATAACTTCGGTATTAAAGCAGCATTTTAAGTTTTGTACACCTCATTCAATTTCTTTTTATTTGAACGATACGAGAAACATCATTTCCTTGGAGAACAGGTATTTTGAACAAAGCTAAATAAATATTGTCAAATATTATTTAATGTAATTTTTCCTACATAGCAATTTTTCTCCAAAAAGATTGTGATATATTTTTACTCAAAGCTATTAAAATATTTTTGGGATTAGACCACTTGAATTTACTAAAAACTAAGGAGCCTTGAATTTCTGACTAGACTGGATGATATCAATCTTCAGTGAAAACTCTCAAAAATCTAACTGTAAGTGTGAGTATTAATATGTCATCACTGTATTTTATAAGCGTGAAACAATTTTTCTTTCTTTTTCCTCTTCATTTATCTATAAAACACTGTGTATTGCTTGTAATTAAAATAAAATAAATTTTTATGTTTAAGTAAATAAAATTTAAGGATATAAATGTTAAATCTTTAAATTTTTATAGTAATACTCATAGTTATGTCTGTCGTAGTGTAATACGACATAACCAAACATTGGTGTGTGTATTTTTATTGCACTTTAAGAGCTTCCTCTTTTCCTTTCAAACTAAGCGGGAATAATATAAAGGAAAGGGTGTAATAAAAATTGGCACAAGGAGACAAGTGCAATACAAGAATAAATTTTTCCTTTCGGAAGGGATGAGTGATCTGGAGGAAATTGCAAGCAAAGTATTTTGTTTTATGATATACATTATTTGTAAATCAAACCAGTCAGTAATGAGGGGGAGAGATTTCTGACCTATCCCATAGAAGTATAGGAGGAACTACAGAACTTTGGAAAACCACTGGTGTAACGAGGAGGAGTTAAGACGAAAATTATGAAGAGTTAAAAACTGCATCCATACACAAAGAAGACACACAGAAGCCCCAGAGAAGCCCGACATAGAAAAGGAGTCCACAATTGAGGACTAGGTCCTCATTGAGCATAATAAGAAGCTAAAACGATGTTAGTTGTAAACGAAGTATAAGTACCACATTCCAGAAGGAGCCCTGCCTCGAATTTCCAGAATGGAGCTGCAGATGTCCGACAAATAGATGAACAGAAAAGAGACGATAAAGTCTGAGGAGAGATACCAGAGAAAAGAGGGAAAGCTCATGAGCAATGAGCAAGCCAAGCAAAATCCTGAGCCGATAATGCCATTGACGTTAGGAGACACCACACTGCTACTTCTAAAAGGGGTGAGTCTGATCTCTCGTTCCTCGTCAATCTGGTCACACTCAGTTATGATATATTAATGTGTAATTGTCATAAAACAAATAATATTGTTAGAATCTCAATTATTTAATCAATATTGTTTTGATTGTAAATGTAAATTTCGCTTGTAATTAAGTTACTAAAATAAATTATTAAGTTTTATTGTATTTTTGTTTTGAATTTATCTCTGTCATTAAATTATTTAAAAAAAATGAATATGGGTTTCCTCGGAATTCTTCTAAAATTACCGAGTTCACCACAACAACGTCAATAGATCATATTACAATCAGGTAGTTTTTTATATTCTCTTCATTTAACATTGTTATAAAATCATTTATTCTTATGCTTTCAGTATTCTCTTATTTCATTTTCATTTTCTGTATTATAATTATACTTTCTGTCATATATATATATATTCCTTAGAGTTTCTTTCAATTCATATTCTTTGGAATTTATTTTTGTACATATTCACACATATTCTTATTGCAAATTTTACTTTTATAGACATTAAATGAAGCCAAAATTACAATTATGCTAGCGGAATTTTAAGTAATACCATAAACAGCAATATAATGTAACATTCTTACTTTTAGTGGTACTCGATTTTTAATGGCTATTATTAGAACAGTTAAAGATACCCTAAAAATAATTTAGTAAAAGTAAAATTTCATTGAAAGCATTTAAATGAAAATGGATAGCAGGAGCAATGGAAAATAATTATATATTTCACAAAAAAATTACAATAAACATTTATTAGATCAAATACTTTTAGCCTATTTTTAAATATTTGAGTATTTGGTAAATGTAATATGTTTACTAAATCACTATACATTGTAGAAAATAGAACCATATTTGAATTTCCTAATTATTACTCGATATTTTAAGTTCTATAATAAAGAACTGTATTGAAATTATTTTTCTATTGAAATATTATGTTATTTTTAATAAGAGTGAATTAGACTGTATAAGAAAAATATAATAAATGTAATTTTGTAAGCATACCATCTTTTTAAAAACTGATTACGTTTTTTATATACAAATTTATTTACTAATCACAACAAAGTTTCTTAAGAATAAATATTTAGACTTAAATTTATTCTTACAATATTAAATTCAAAAAATTGTGGAAAATTATAATAAGATATTTAAATTTGTTAAAGCTAAATATCTATTACAGCCTTCAAATTAACCATCCTTATAATCCATTTACAAAGTATTTCGACTATGCATCAAAATGTCTCACTTAATAAATTTACTTTGTTAAATTATTTGTAAATATTTATTATTGTGTGTATCTATGTGATATATCTGAGAAAGGACAAAGAAAAGAAGTGGAGATCATTTATTGATTAAAACGATGACTTCAGATAGGAAATAAAAAGTGCGTGGCTATTTTTGAAGCCTACATGTAGAATGCCCGACTTTTTTTCCAATTTTGCATCTAGGCCTTATTCGGGATTCGCACAAGAGCCCACTCGATTAGATCCGAGAGTCATAACAACCATACAGGTTGGGCGGTTTGTAAATATTTAAAGTGATCTGAGGAATCACATATAAGTCAATCTGTGCATTTTTGGTCAATGAAACATTGCGTTTTCAATCATCAAGGCAAATCTAGACATTATCTTATAAGTTATAACTAATAATTATAAGGTAATTTGGCACAAGTGCCATATAATCCTGCCAAATTCTCAGTTTGGCGATATTTTCGGATGGATTTTATTATGTATCTGGAAACCTGGTTTTTATTACGTCATAGATATGGAGAATTATAAAAACTATACAGAAAATTCTATTTTGGTAACCCTAGTACTTACGTCATTGTGCACTTCACGATCCGTCATCTTGGCAACATTTCTTCATCGCCAAAAATTTCATAATTCGGTATTCTGGTTTATACGTAACCGGTGCCGGTAATTTAATAACACCTAAGTGTGATCAAATTACATCATGATGTAAAACCGAAATTAAATTTCAAATTAACAACTGATATTACAAATAAATTATTTAAGAATTATTGAAAATAATGTTAAAACTATTAATACTATTTTTTCAAAGCCTGATAAAAAAGAAGCGCAATCAACTACATAAATTACAAATTCATTTCGGAAACAAGCAATGCATCTTACGGAAAATCAATATAATGTAAGTATCAAAAGAAAAATTAATATAAGTTTGAAGCATATAACATCACGATTTCTTTCGCTCACGTGTAAAAAATAATTCAACCAACATCTTAGGTTTCTTTGTATACATGAAATACAATAGAATTTATAGATCACATGTCTTTTTGAATGAAAATAAAAATATTTCTGTACCCGTTTGGAAATATAACGAAGAATTATGTAAAAATTCAATGGTTTGGGGTCTATAAATCTAAAAAGAATGCATATTTTACCTATATAGTTCTCTTAACTAGTTAAAGGAAATACATTCGAAATTTTATTCAAAGCAATATTAAATTAAATAAGGATTAAATTTTATTAAATATCTTTTGAAATTTAACTAAAATTATATGAATATATATATATATATATATATATATATATATATATATATATATATATATATATATATATATATATATATATATATATATATATATATATATATAATCAGATAAAATAATGATAATAATATTCTAATAAATCTAAGAAAATGATTAGAAATTTTCATTATATCTTGTAAAATAATTGGAGTAAGCTGCATACTGAAATGCATGCACAGAATCTTTATTTATTTATCTAATTGTTTAAGAAAAGTTTATCGCAATATAATTTTACAAAAGGCAGCAGTTTACCGTATTAATTTTATATATTATTATTAATTAAAATGTCTAAGCAAAATTGAAATCTTTTATTTCTCATCAGAATCAACATTTTAATTAAGTTATTTTAATTTTTTATATTATTCTTATGATCAGAAATATCAATAGATTTATCACAAAAATGTTTGCAGCGATAATAAATCAAACTTACTTTTGGCTTGTTTTTTTCCAAACTAAGCAATACATATAACATTAAAGATATCTTTTAAGGGATCATGCATAGAATAATAATAATTAGATGTATTTTCTTTAGTAAAATTGAAATTATTGGAATAAAACAGTGCTACATTATACTGTGCAATATTTTAAATTAATTTGTATTTAAATTTACCTAATTCAAAATGTATACCTTTTTTATCTATACTATACATACAACTGTAACTATTTACATTATATGGTAGCTTAATATGACTTCATAAAAGTCTCAAATCGGTAATTTATATAGCAATTTTTCTGCATGTGTATATAAAAAAACAACATATAATATTTATTATAAGCAATTTTTGTTTTCTATGTAAAAGTTCATTTTTTAAATTCTAAATTTTGCTTTTTGTTGCATATACGTTATTAGTATTTGCAACAAAAATACTTTTGAAGAAAAATGTTTGATGTATATTGCCAATAATCAATATAAAATAAACATGCATAACATTTCTCCAAAGAGCTTACTTATTATTTTTTTTAAGTTTATAAAAAAATGTTTTCATTGATTTTCGCTAAATCCACTGCGGCATAATTTTCTTCCCGTTATATCTATTTATACAGGGTAAAATGTTCTTTTGTTGTTTAAATTTGTTTACACTTTATCTCTAATTTTAAAAATGAGTTTTTTTATGGATTTTCCAAAAAAATTATTCGAAAAATTTCATTGATAAATTTTTATTACTCCATGACTTTTAACTATTTCTTCTTAATTTACTGAGATGTACTAAGTTTATTATTATGTGAATTTTACAAATATGCGTGCATGAATTTCATACAATAGCTCTACAATTTAATTCCCATAAATTTCTTTTGTATTTGAATTTGAAAAATCAGTTGTAGAGCTTTTAGCGACCCCTCCTTTGGAAAGGGCAGTACAAATTTTTCTCATTATTGCCTTATTGCTTTATTTTTTCCTGAAATTAGCAATAAGCCTACATAATTTGCAAGGAGTTATCCGTTTTTTTACACAAAAGACTCGGCATGAGTCTTCTATAAAGACTGTATAATTGTAAATTTTTATGCACACAATTTTGCAAAAATCTTATGAATGTTTGTGAAGGTATATAATAATTTATTTTTTATGAAATAAACTAAATAAAATTCCGAAAAGCAGATTTTAGACATTTATTTTTCTGATTAATTTTAAAAGATTTTTCATTTCTCATTACATAATTTAAACAATTACAAAAATTTAAATTAAAATTTATATAAATAAGAACAATACAATAACATTAAAAAATGACCATTAATATAAATATTACTAAATTGCACTTCATTAATAATTTGAAAACACTGTTGTTTATATGTTATTAATAAAGTACACATAATTAAAAAGCACATAATAATAAAGTACAAATAATTAAAAAGAAGAAGAAGTAAAAGAAATGAACTTTATTGTCACACGCTTTCACTTTCATAACACTCTATTCTATACTTTCCAAATTGCTTTGATTTTGCATGTATTTTACAGCGTGGACCATTTGAATTGCAGATATTGACAAATTGAAAATATGAAAAGCAGTTCTCTCTCTATATCTCGTAAATTTTAACAAGACATTGTGAAAAACAAAAGTAGTGGCTATTAGGCCAATTTGACTCAGCAGCTCATCCTAAGAATTCTATGAACAGTAAAAAATAAATATTAGTAAGAAATACCTGGGGGCATCCAAAGGGGTTCCAAGCGTCTCCGAGGAAACTCTGTGATGTTAAAGCAGCCAATAAGGAGTTTTTCTCCTGCTTTTGAAAAAAAGAGCTGCTGAAATATTGTAATTTTCTTGAAATAGTTACGAATAGTATCGGGAAACATTTATGTCACACTTCTTACCTTTATTTCAACTAAAATTTTCTCCACGAAAAATAATTTTAATCGAAGTTCCATTTCGAATTTAAGAGATCTGAATATCTGATTAATAATATTCAATCCAACAATATTTTATGTCGTCTTCTGTTGAATATTAATTGATTTTTTGTATACAAAAATAAGAGACAATCAAATAGTCTAATCGGATTCATATAATATTTATCCATTTCCAAATATGTTATCTACTCTTCTGCATGACCTCTATTATCCATTATGAATATAATATTGTTTTTAAATAAATTTATCTTTCACTTGAAAAATTTACTCTCTTTACAATGAATACTTCACAGGTGAAATTTAGTTTGATTATTATAGAATTACTTTATTCTAATTAAGTTTTCTAATTAAGAGAAAATAATGTATAACCTGCACAACGTTAATATAATTTGTTTTTAAATAAATTTATCTTTCATTTGAAAAATTTATTCCCTTTACAATGAATACATCACAGATGATATTTGATTTTATTATTATAGAATTACTTCATTCTAAATAAGTCTTCTAATTAAGAGAAAATGATGCATAACGTGTACAACGTTAAAAATACTAAATTCACCTTATAACTATACAAGTTAAGATTATATTGATAACATTTTGACTTGATATGCATCCTTCTTTGGCGTCTATAAAAGTTTTTGTTAAAAATATCACACCAGAGAATGATGCATTATCATTACTCAAGAAAATAAAATCACAAATTTATTCCTAGTTTCTTAATAATGAATGAGGATGTTTGAAAATCAACAAACTTAAAAAATCCCAGAGTAAATTTTGTGATTATTAGAAAAGTCAGGTCTTAATTTGTAGCTGCTTTTAATTCTTCTCCAAAACGTGGCGTCTCTCATGTGGCGTGTATTTTTCCATTTCTTGATATCTGTTTCCAAATTAATAACAAAAAATTTAATCAAACTTACATAATAACAATTTAAAGCATTTTTGTTAAAGTCTAAAATTTAGATGTTTGTTACAGAAACCATAAGAGCTCCAATTTGTAGTATAGTTTTCCATCATTTCCTAGACTTGATTTCTAAAATATGTTCGTGATTATTTTTTGATTAATAATTTGTTGAAATGTTTTACAATTACACTATGGTAAATTTTACAATGTTTTTATAGATCATTGTATAAGAATCTTAACGATGCAGTTAGTAAGATTTTCATCATGTAATAAAGATCTTTTCTAAAAAATTAATCTTGGCAAAAATAAATTTCAATAGAAATTGTTTTTATATATTTCATTTGAAATTAATTCATAGAAACAAGTTTGTTTTGACTATTGAAAATTATTTTACTTTAAGAAAATTGCAAATGAGAAGTTAGAAACACGTATTATTTATTTAAAATGCAAATAATTTTTATATATGATAATATAAAAAATGAATAAAACCTGAAAAAATTAAGCTGACTCTGCTTATTGTTAAGAATAAAAATGAAACAACAACACAGCATATATTTACGAATTTCTAAAATTCAACAAATCTCTCCTTAAATTTTAAGAATTTTTTTTCTTAAATGAGAGGTATGCATTTAATCTAATAACATGCTTAAATAAGTAAAAACACATTGGAATAGAAAATCCAAATAACAAAGATTCCTCTGTACTTTGTGAAGCGAATATTTCTAAACTTCTTTCAGTTTCAATCTTAAAAATTTTGAAATTTATCAGTCTTTAACGTTCTTTTCTTTTTCATAAGAACACGATTTTATTTCCTTGAAATAGGAATTTTTTCTCTTACTTGGAATTTTTTAAAGAGGATTATAAGCCCATGTTTTCATTCGCATGACTGTACAGAGTAATCGAATGCGAAAAATTGCTCCAAATATTTTTTGTTTGCTGTTTTTAAATTATCTATTCTTTCACTTTTATAAAATAATTTTAAGATTTATTTTACTTTCAGAATGAATAATAAAAATGTTTACTGTGTTATACTTAAAATTTTTATTACATTATACTTTTTATTTTTATATAAAATTATGCACAATGTGTATTTCATTAGTTATCTTTAAAATTTAAATACTTTCTACTTTAATATAGATATGGAAATTTAATATTGATTGTATTTTTGAATTGGATTTTCAATGTTTTTAAGAGAAAATTAATTTTTCAAAATTTTAATTGAGTTTCCATTGCATGTCTTATGATTTTTATTTAAATTTAGTAATTTCTGTTACATATATATCTCCCATAAAAAACCTAAAAGTTTCTCATGATTGATTTCTTAAGAAAGGGGGATTATAAACCTTTTTTATCAGAATGGCCCAGTCCAGCTTAACGGTTAGTACTCAGGTCTTCAATTGAATAATTTATATAATTGAATTTCATTTAGAATTTTGACTAAATTTATCTGCAATGAATAATCAATAATTATTTTTAAGTTTGATGGCAACACTTTAGTTTTTTTTCTTTTATCAGATTCAGTAATGTTGTCTTTATGTGGCTATTAATATCTTTGCAAATTTATATTCAAGACATTTATGTAGTTCATTACATATTATTCACTTAAAATGAATTTTTTAAAGTTTTTTGTTGAAATAATGAATATTTTAATATTAAAAATGTATTCAATTTAACTTTGTTAAGTGTATCCTTACATGGTAAGTTTTTCTAATTTTAATTTATAAAAATGTGCTTAAAATATAGAAGCAAATAATATTTTTAATTTTGAATGATGAAGGGATACTACGAAATTATTGAGAACAAAAATTCTACTTTTCTCTCAGGTGTACTCATATTTAAAATACAACTTGCCGTTGGATGAAAAAAGTGGGTAACAATATTTCTTAGCAATAGTTTCAATATATAATTAACCTTTGCAGTATTTAAAATCCGTTATTATATATTCTCTTAATTTTAGCAAGTCTGAGTCATAATTGTGGAGGCAAATGAATGATTGGAAAAAATTTAAAGGTTAATTGAAAAGTAGAATACTTGAAAATAGATGTAAATCTTACATTTGTAAAGCATTTCCAAAAATGTGTTGTTTTTAATTCCTTAATTTGCTTTTTATTCGTTTTAAAGTTTTATTTAATTGAAAAATTAAATTTATAAATTTATGCTTTTATAATTACATGTAAAACAATTATATTTTAGATTTTAAAATGTGAATTAAATGATACTGGATAAATAATAGTTTAATATATTGTTTAATATATGTTATTTGAGAATATTCTCCATTTTTATTCTTCTAATTTCAGCCTCTACACTATAACAAAGTTTAATAAAAATTGATTAAGTTCATGCTTAAGGTAAATTAATTATTAAGCCTATCACTTGAATTTTTCCTTGAAAACTTAATTTTTTACAATTTTTTTAGGTAAAATATACTCAATTTTTACTGAACGTGTTATGGAAACAAATCTATAAAAATAAAGAGAAGAATACCAATGTGTAATAAATAAAGAAATTTAAAAAACGCATATATTTTATTTCCTTCATTTTTCATATAACAATTTCTATCTTAAACAAATTAATGTTTAAAATTTTCTGAAAAAAATTTAATTAAATAATTCAAACTTGGTTTTTTAATATAATATTACGATAAATATTTAAGTAAGAATTTATGCACTGAATATTTAATAACTTTCAAAAAGTTTGTCATTATATTTCGAAAAAACTTATGTTTTAAGAAACTTTTTAATAATTAATTTGCGAAATAAAAAAAGCAAAATAATGAGGTTATACCTTTGAGATGTAAAAGAATTATTTTATAATCTACTTTAAGTGCTTATCCTGTAACAATCTTATTTGGATATCCAGATTCAGAGAAAAAAATTTAAATTTTAATAAATGTGTTTTCTGGCAAGCAATTAATCTTCAAGATTAAAGGACATTTTTAAGTCTCATGAAGTTAAGTTTTTCATATACTAGGATACAATTTTCGTAAAATGTCAAGTATATAAATCAAATTAAATATGATAAATGATTTATAAGCATTTAAATTTGTAATCTTTTCTAAAATATATGATTTTTAATTTCCTATAAAGAAGTAATAGAAAATATTAAAATAACTAAAAAATTTAACTCTATCACATTAAGCGTTTATTTTTTAATATAAGTAATAATGTTAGCAAAACTTATATTAATTAGTTGTAAATATTTTCTTAAAATTTAAAAAAATACAATTTGTTATATTCAAACAGAAATTATTGCAAATTCATCAAATGATTTCTTTGATTAGTTTAAAGAAAATTTAATTGATATTGTTATCTACTTCATATGAAACAATATCAATGAGAAAACAACTGCAACTGTATTTTATGTTACACATTTCTTGTAAAAAATGTGTATGAAATTTATTGAAAAGAAAAAAGAATGATTGCTTAAATTGTACCTAAAAAAATCACAAATGGTTTAAATTAATTCGAAGGATTGAAAATTTAAATTGAAAATTTAATGTAAATAGCAATTAATTTCCCTTTTCACAATAATTCACTCGTCCTCTTTTAAGTAATTTAAAAAAAATATTAATAATTTTTCTTTTTATTTGATAACAAGCAATTTATTGTTATTTAGTTTAATAGTTGACTTTAAATTTTCTCTCTAACTATTACCATTTAATAAAGTAAGTAAATGAAAATAGTTAAAATTGATAATCTATATGAAAAGTTTTTATATTTGAAATAAAAAGAATAAAAGTATTCTCTTTGCTTTGAACATTTTCATAGTCTTTTGGATTTTTATTTCAAAAAGATATTGCAAATGAAAATTAAAATTAATATCAAGCACAATATTATGACTATGGTGAAGAAATCTCCATCTGAATCTATATATACACATTTAGTGTTTATTTGCCTCGCATTCAATATTGTTATTACGTGGAATTTCTGTAATTTTATAGAATTTTTAGCATGATTTTCGCAGAAATATTTTATACTATATTTGCTTTTTGTGAAATAAAATAGTTTAGCATGGTTAAATTATTTTTATACCTTATATACTAATATATGTAAAAAAATTAAAAACAAAATTTCATATATTTTATCAAGAAAAAATAAATATAGATAAAATATTATACGTATCAAATAAATTATAATGCTTTGAATGCAAAATTATCCATGTACTCAATAAATAAATAATTTTAATTAAATATTTGATACAAAATTAAATGTATAGAATATAGAAAGTTCACCAGCGAACAATAAATTTCGCTTGTGACAATAATAAAAAATTGTTTTAGGATTTTAATATTGAAATATTGAAAAAAGAGAATATAATTCTATCTATCTATCTATCTATCTATCTATCTATCTATATCTATATCTATATCTATATATATATATATATATATATATATATATATATATATATATATATATATATATATATATATATATATATATATATATATATATATATATATATATACGTATAAGTGTGTGTGTGTGTACAATTCAGATTTAATATAAATTAAATCTAAGAAAAGTATAATAGGCGTTTAAAATCATATTAAGTTTCATTTAAAAAGTAATTATATATAATATGTATTCTTATTTCTTTTTAATAATATCTTACATGTTAAATGTATTAATGAAATGAAGTGAATTAGCTTTTTAGAATAACATATCTAAAAGTAAAGTCAATTTTAAATAAAAGAGTAAAGCAATTTGAATAAATTCATCGAATTTTTAATGATTTGACCGCTTGGAAAATTTTATGCTTTAAGAGATGAAATCTGCTCTTTTAGCAATCCAAAACTTTTAAATTTCTTTATTAGAAATCGATTCCAATGATTTTCAGAACTGTCAGTGAATTCCCGTCTTACTTAAATGACTAACGACTCAATTTATTTTCCAATCAGAAATCCCGAAAATCACAAATCTTATTTTGAAGTGGGAAGCATTTATTGATGTGGGATTTTAAGTAGCGGTATGCATTTTCGATCGAAGAAAATGTGTCGTAATATGTTGTAAAAAAGGATGTTGTGTTTGTTGATGTGATAATGTGCTTATAGGAAGATCTTACTCGAAAAATTTGTCCTGTGATCCCTAGTAATGATTTGCAAATTTTCTTTTAAAAGTGTAGGCAAACCATATTGTAAATAAATTGCATCTCTTTAAAGAATTATTTTATTATGTCGAAACAAGATCTAGCAAAAACTATCATTCCTCCTTTGTTTGAAATATTTTATTAAAATGTTCAAGAAAATATCAGAATAATCAAATAGTTAATATTATATTTTAAATATTATTATTATGATTAGTTAAATTTTGAATACAATATCAAAAATAACAATGTTAGTATTGATACTTATGAAATTACTGCTTTTTAAACATCTGTTTTTCAATAAAATGTAGCAGCATCTTCATTTTTAGATAAATCACTTCTGATATATATTTACTCTTAAATTATGATTTTAGAAATCCTTATAATTGTATTCAGAAAATATGTATATTTTAATATATAAATTTTTTTCTTCGTATATTGAGTCTAAAAGTATCAAACATGATTTTTTGCATTATATGAGTTTTTTGACATTTCTGACTTAAAAGGTTTGGGCATTATTCATTTTAAAATTCAATAAATTACTGTTCATATAAATTAACATTTTGTTTTTATAAATGTTCATATAAACACAAAATTTTATACTAAACAGTTGATAAAATATGTAACAAAGTTAAATGAAGAAAAATAATTTGATAAAGTTTGACTTAAATTTGTATGTGTGAAAATGCACTCTATTTTATCTTAAATAATTTTATATATAATTCTTCATATGTTCTTAGGCCTTGGGAAAAAATTTATAATTTCGAGAAATAAGTTATACCGATAAATTTTCATATATTTTTATAATTACAATACAAACAACTAAATATATATTATGATATAGCATATTGTTAATGGTGATAAAAATATTATAAATTTAAAAACTATAGTTAAATGAAATTTTCTTAAATATCAATTAATAATTTGAAGAAAATCATAAGATATTTAAAAAGTCATGCTTGACTTAAAACTTTTTAGGATGCATTTGACACGCATTCATAAAAATTTTACGATTGCTTAAAATAAATGAACTGTGAAATTTTATACAAGAATAAATTAATAACAAATAGAAGATGTTGTGATTACTAATGCATTTGAGTTTATATCCATTTTCACATAAAAATCTTTACGAATGAAGATAAGACAAATTTTCTTTTCATCTGTATGCTTGTAGACAGAATCAGTAAATTTAATTTCCTGTCAAAATTATTTAGTTTAGAAAAACTTTGAATTATTCATTGAGGACTCAATATTTTTCATTCGAAGGTTTTATATCCTTCAATTTATGCGTATATTTTGCATAGTTTTAGAATTAAATTGAAAAGTGTCCTCTTTCTATTGATGTACACTTTTTGAAGTTTAGATATTAAAACTTCATGTCTCTGAATTTATTCACTTTCATATATTTCGATGCAGAAACTTAAAACTGTACTTCCTTTTGCATAAGTTTAATTTATTGAATCTTTTTGAAAACAGAAAAAAAATTATAAGCATCCCTTTTTTTCAAAGGAAAACATTTTTAGAAACACTTTCAGATTATTATTTCTTTAAAGAAATGTTATAGTGAACGTCTATTATATAGTTTGCAGTAAACTTATATATTGTGCATTACATTATTAATAACAACTGTAAATTTTAAAATTATTTTTTCTGACTGTATTATAAATCGTATAAATCCTGGTGCTTAAAAGTTAGCTTACAAGATGTAGTAAAAATTCAAATCATTAAAATTTGTTTTTTAAGTAGCTATATTCAGAAGCAATATTAAATCATTTATATTTCTTTAATTTAAATTATTTTTTTTAATTATTTTAATTATATATACATTATAATAAAGCAAGCTATGTAAGCAAAACAAATAGAGAAATATTTATCCATCTAATAAGAAAAAGTTATAACACAAAGTAGAATTTATCCGTAACAATTTTCATTCCGTAACAATTTTCATTTTAATTATGTTGTCTAAAGCATTTTTGAAAGAACTCAGAGTTTGAAATAGCAAGATCGTTGTTTATTTAGGCCAGTAATTACACACCACTTAATAAAACTAATCACAGTGAAATAAAAATTATTTTTGTTTGATAATTTCGGTAATTTCTTTCTTAATTTCTTTTTCAATAAATCAAGTATTAACCATGTTTACTCATGATAATGTTATAACTTAAAATAGTTAGAAAGAAATTCACTTAAAATTTCATCTTTTTAAATTTTAAGATTGTTATCATTTTCAAATTTTTACAAACACTTATGAAATAAATTTATATTTTAAAAATTATTGAATGCATGTTAACAAACCTTGTTTATTTATTACATATTAAAATAAACTGAAAATGTTTTTCATTCAGGAGATTCAGTGCAACATCTTGCACACACGGGTAAATATGGACATTTTTAAAATGAGTGGCATTAAATATTAATTATATAATATCATAAATTGTGTGCTGCCCACATAAAATTATTTCCAAATGCTAAGTTTTACTATGAAATCTGTATTGAAAAGATTTAAGGTGTACTTAAAATTATTTAACATGAGTCATATAATGTATGTTTAAAATCATCTACATGTTTTCAAATTTAGCAAGTAGGCCAAATACATTTTCAATTTTTTGTTTTTTCTAATTTAAACGGTATACCTTGTCTTTTCTGTCTATATGATATGTTAATCTTTTAAAAAATTAAATGTTATTCAGTCTACAGCCTTATTAATTCTTAGATAATATTTTGAAATAAACCATCTCATTTTTGATTCCCATTTATTCCAGACAATAAAGCTGTCTTATCCTCTTTACGCACTAGAAAACTGCAAACGTCGAAATGTCAAAAAAGTTTGGTCCTTTTCTCTCAACATATACGATGTATATTAGGTATGTACATACATGTATCTATGACTACTCTAATGGGCACCAAATCTGCAACAACAGATTTGACAATACTTACCACAAAGAAATTGGTTTTGGAAACGACACTATATTAAATAATTAACATAAGAGCCTCATAAAATGTGGATGATAACAAAATCAGTATTATGTATAAACGACATTATTGGATATAATTGCTTTCCCTTTCATTGACGTAGATTCAAAAAGGTTCAGAAGTATCCTCGCTAGAACAAGGCAGCATGTTGTCAAATACTGATCATCAGAGTTTTCAATTGATGATAAGTAGATTGAACAAGCAGGCTAAGAAAGCAATTTTAATTTATGTGTAAAGAAGAACAATTGAACTTAGGGTATAGTTGTGCATTGTGTTGTTGTTGTCGTGTGCCAAGTGCAAAATGAAAAAAAGAAAGAAAAGGTAAAATAAAAGTCAAGTCATATGGGACAAAAGACATGGAGCACTGCCATGGCCACATTTTCAGCTTTTTCCGTATAAAGGGTGTCATAGCAGCAGATGGGATCGATGCCGAAGAGGGTAGAAGCAACATAGATGCAGTTGAAGAGATGCCTCGGATCCAGTGGCAATCCTGTGCAGGGTCTGCATTCTGCGTAGGTTCTAAATCCGTCGGGCATGATTTTCATGCACCTCATGTGGCCAGTCCGCAATCTGCTGATGGTAGAGGTGGTAAAACGGTCAGGATTAAGCTCCGGTAGAAATCATTTTTCCGTAGTCCCCCGCTCTCGGGGGAGCCTGTAACCACGATAGAGCGCGTAACCAAGGTGGTGCTTTTATGGTTTTTGCCGTAGTGTAATACGACATAACCAAACCCTGAGAAAATAGGTGTGTGTATTTTTATTGCACTTTAAATTTAAGAGTTTCCTCCTTTCCTTTCAAACTAAGCGGGAATAATATAAAGGAAAGGATGTAATAAAAATTGGCGCAATGAAACAAGTGCAATAAAAGAATAAATTTTTCCTTTCGGAAGGGATTGAGTGATCTGGAGGAAATTGCAGGCAAAGTATATTGTTTTATGGTATGTATTATTTGTAAATCTGACCAGTCGGGAATGAGGGGGAGAGATTTCTGACCTATCCCATAGAAGTATAGGAGGAACTACAGAACTTTGGAAAACCAATGGTGTAAAAAGGAGGAGCTAAGACGAGAATTATGAAGAGTTAAAAACTGCATCCAAACACAAAGAAGGGACACAGAAGCCCGACATAGAAAAGGAGTCCACAATAGGGTCCTCATTGAGCATAATAAAAAGCTAAAACGATGTTAGTTGTAAGCAAAGTATAACCACCGCATTCCAGAAGGAATCCTGACTCGACTTTCCAGATTGGAGCTGCAGATGTCCAACAAATAGATGAGTGGACGAGAGTCTGAAGAGATATACCAAAGACAGAGAGAAAAGAGGTAAATCTTATGAGCGATGAGCAATCCAAGCGAGATCCTGAGCCGGTAATGCCATTGACGTTAGGAGACACCACACTGCTACTTCTAAAAGGGGTGAGTCTGATCTCTCGTTCCTCATCAAGCTGGTCAAATTCAGTTATGATATTAATGTGTAATTGTCATAAAACAAATAATAATTTTAGAATCTCAATTATTTAATCAAGAATGTATTGATTGTAAATGTAAATTTCTCTGGTAATTAAGTTACTAAAATAAATTATTAAGTTTTATTGTATTTTTGTCTTGAATTTATGTCTGTCATTCAATTATTTGAAAAAAACGAATCTGGGTTTCCTCGGGATTCTTCAAAAATTACCGAGTTCACCACAGCAGTTTTAAAAGTTTTTTAATTTTCCATTTCCGAAAATCAACAGCATTGTTTCATTTTAGTCATTTAACAAAAATAAGTTTAGATTATACTCTTATATTTTTGGTATTACAGTTTATTGATTACTAAATTTAAGAATTATTCTGCAGTTTTTCCTGTTAATTTGTGTATTTCGTTGATAGCAACATATAGTTTTCGAGAAAAAGTGTAT
Source organism: Latrodectus hesperus (assembly GCA_037975125.1). Classification (NCBI taxonomy): domain Eukaryota; kingdom Metazoa; phylum Arthropoda; class Arachnida; order Araneae; family Theridiidae; genus Latrodectus; species Latrodectus hesperus. The sequence continues at coordinate 122,566,360 of CM075851.1, forward strand.
ACTGTCTTCTCATTCTCCAAAGTAAAATTTTTCAATACTCAACAGTCATTTCTCATATATATATTTTATTTAATGTGCATTTTGTAAAATAATTTTTAAACAAAAAAGACAATAACGTATTTCTTAAAAGTCAAAATTTTTCTTGTAAAGAAATATTTCAGCATATTGATTATGAACACCTGTTCCATATAATCTTCGTCAAAGTTTAAGCTATCAATCGCTTTATGAACCGCACACAATAACTTGAGTGTTATCAAATTTAAAGTATCTCAAAATAAGTCTAATTTAATTACATTGATAAATATAATAACTCAATCTATCATACGTTACTGCTTCAAATTTAAGATATAATTTTTTTAAAGAGTAGCTAAAACAACAAATCATATAATATATTCCAATGAATGTTTTGCATTATTTTATAATTTTTTGTACTTAAACATGTATACATTAATTTTTAATGTATAATTCCTTGGATTATTATTTTTATTTTATATCCAGGGAGAAAATACACTCTTCAGCTAAAAAGAGTTTAATCTTACTGTATATTTATAATTATTGTATGACTAAAGAGTCCCTTAATTATAAATAAAAAATGTAAATTTGGATTGATAAACATAATTTTTCAACAAACCATTGTGCAAAAATTTATTCTTATGATTGAGCTAAATGAAGTTAAATTAAACATTAATAAAGGAAAAAATTAACAAAAAAAAATTATTTGCTCAGGTTACTCAGAGAAATTTAAAATTTATGTTGAATGCTGTTTCATGTAAAAAAGAGTTTCATTTCAATAATGCAAAACAGCTTTCCTCACAAGATAGAATGCATTACATTGAAATTTCATAATATGAATAAATTATGAGAGAATTTTTATAATGTGTCTTACATAATTTTTCTCATATTTAGTAGCTTTTGAATTTATTTATGAAAATAATATTTTAAAACATTACTGTTAAAAATGATCGTTAACTGATGATAAAACGTTTATTACAATAAAATCTTAAAATTTAAATATAAACTAAAATTGTTTTCTCCGATAAAATTAATTTGCCTTTAAAAGCTTAGTTAGAATTTCCCTCGAAGTACATACATTTTTTTAACTTGTTCTAACCTTGCATATGATGTCTAATTTTTCTTGTTAATGTGTTACTTGTCTTCATAGTTTTTGTTTTTGATTTAGCTTATCAGCAAACTTATTATAACTAATTTTCAATTTCTTCAAAGCTTCAATTTTTTTCACAAAAAATGAAATTAATAAAATGTAAATTATGAATAATTATATCATTTTTAAAAATACATACCCTATATAAGGATGCTTTTTGCATTCATGAAAACTTTTATCATTCTTAAATAACACATTTATAAAGATTAAATAATAAAGGATAAAGGAGATACCATCAAGACCTCTCTTTTTTAAGTATGTCTTCTTAAAAAATATGACTTTCTTATGTTTAAAATTCGTTTTGACAGTGACTTTAATATTTTTTTAAAGTTTTTTTCTTATATAAGTAGAATATTGTCTTTGATATAAGAAAGCAAATTTATTAATTTTTTCAATACTAATAATGCAGTTGTATTTTATATGATCTACATATTGATGTTATAAACTCAGTGTTTCACAGTGCATTTAGATGAAATATAATCATTAATCTAAAAAGTGTAAAATGAAAATAATGAATATGAAACGTGAAATTTAAGAAACTAGAATTTCTCAAAAATATTTTTAATAAAATTAGAAATTATCTAAAATATATGATTAGCATCTAGTTGCAATATGTCACTTAATAATAAAAATCACAATTAGTTATTTTATTGTATGCAACATAATAAGAAACAAAAATATATTGTCTAGTCTATAAATTATCAGTAATATTAAATTTTAAATAGGAATTCCATTCAAACTCATTTAGCTGTACACTCTAGATGTGATTTTATGCACTACATTTATAAAACTATATTTGACAATAGCTCTTATAAAAATGTGCAACGGATCATTTTCGTCTGGGTATTTGTCTAGACATAGGTTATTAACATTCAGCAGAGTCTACATTGATACAGGTGAAATAGAATTTTAAGCATATACGTCTTTGTTTTCTTTCTTTATGTTATCTTATATTTTCTTTACTTTCTGTTTCATAGCAATGACATTATACTGAAAGTTATGTCTTCAGAATAAAAAATTTTAGTAATAATAACGGTATTGTAAGTTAAAAATTAGTTTATAAATATACTTAAATAATTTAATTGCGTATTATATATGATGAAATTCAATGCACGACTATGTAATCTAAATTGCTTTAAAAGATCCAAACAATCAAATGAAAATGAACGAAAGTAAAATATGTTAGGTATTAAAATTCCTAGCTAACATACACTTCAAAGAAAACTTTAATAAAAAAACTAAGGCAATAACATATTGTGCTTACAAGCCGGAATATTTCTAAAATATATTTTGACCGTGTCAAATGATGTTGGCATTTACATAAGTTACACATAAGAACAGTAAAGTTTCCTAAATTATTAAGAAAACCAAAATGTTTCATAAAAAGTTTTTACAATTTATATTTTGTAAAATTTAATTATATAAATTAAAATTATTTAAAAACCTATGATATTTTTATTTTGTTACTGAAAAAATAGGAGTGAGGAAACATCTATTATAAAGTACATACATTTAGGAAGTGATATTTATTGTGAATTTAAAATTGTAACTGGTTCATAAATTTAAATAAGAAGGATATAAATCAGTGTATATAATTGATTATGCTTAGTAAATTATCTAACCTTTATAAGACAGACATAAAAATTTAATGATGTTTTTTTTTTTTTTTTTTTTTTTTTTTTTTTTTTTTTTTTTTTTGTAAGAGCTAAATTTATCTCTATTTCGGCAAAAAGGTTACATTCTCGTACCAGAAAAATATTAATTTTTTATAAAGCCAGAGATCGTATGTAATAAATTTCGAATGTATTTCTTTAGAATTACCTTAGTTTCAGCATATTTAATATAAAATGTTTCATATTTCAATAATGAACAATATGGTGTAATTCTTTATTTAGATTCCATAAAAATAGAATACAATAAATATATTTAATAACATTCTTACAATATTTATGTTGCAAATATCCAAATATATTATATTTGTTAAATGAAGAGAAATAAATTTAAAATATGAAATAAAGTTAACAGATGGAACACATTATGTATATATATATATATATATATATATATATATATATATATATATATATATATATATATATATATATATATATATATATATATATATATATATATATATATATATATATATTATATTATATTATACTTTTCAACAAACAAATGGTAAGAAATGTATAGTTATTTTAACATATCTATTAAAATACCTTAAGCGCAAACAGAAAAATGTTTAACATTTTTGGCTAATCCTCATTTAAGAAGCGATTAAATTGACTTAATCGTTTTGTTATAATAACCTTTGATTAAAATCTCCTCTTCTCTACTGATAATAATTGATTCATACGTTATGTCTCTTCCTTTTGAAAAAACTCTTCGATCCATGCTCAATTTATTACTGTATTTCTGTAGTTATGAGAATCGCCGTTTTAACGGCGATTCTTATAACAAATGTAACCTATATACGAACAGCTGAAATGTACTCTAATTATTATATGCGTATGAATTGAGTCATGTATTTGAAAAAGATATTAATAATATTTTACAGATAGTACTCAAAAATAATGACTAAGATGATCTTTTTTCTTCAAAATAAATCCTTAGAACGTAGTTGACTCTTTTTTTATTCAGTACACAGTATAGAAACTGTACTTAAATGAATTTTCACTGATTGCATAATAAGCGGGAACTTACCAGATGAAGAGTAGTGTTTTAATTCGAATGCGATTGTACAGAAAAAAAGCATTTTCTGTTTTTAGAATATTTAGCTATATCTATTGTATTTTATGGCAAACAGTTTACAATATCGCTTATAAAATGCTTTTAAAAATATATAAACAATAATTTTTCTAAGTCCCTTTTGTTTTAAGTTTTGGAAGAAAATGTATCAAATTGTATTTTGAGAGGTGAACATATACTCAGAATTTATATATTTAAACACCTTTCAAAACTATGGAATTGTTACATTAAAATTATTCAATGACGTGTTTCCCAAAACCCTTAAATTTTGCCTGTTATAAAATTTTGTAATGTATCATACATTAAAATAAATCCCATAAACTTGCCTTTTGAGAAATGTACGTCAGATATAATCGTCAGAATAATTGGTGTAATTCTCCTAAGGACATTAAATTTTCTTCGGAGTGCAAAAGATTTATTTTATCTTCCTTTGTTTTCTTAAGAATGTTGAAATATACTCATGAAAGATTTAATTTGAACTGAACAAACATAAATAATAGTTTCCTGTATTTAACAAATACAATAAACGGAACAGCTTGTTTCTTAAAATGCAAATCGTTTAACCAGTTAATCATTTAATTAACCGAATGACATAACCTCCTGTCAATAATGTGTTTGCATTCAAGGCGTTTCAGGATATTGATCTTTAAAATGAAACAAACTGGGTGTAATGTCAGAATTTTAAGTAAAGGATTGATTAATGAACTTTAAAGAAAATAAGAACTCATTAGTTTCTGCATTGATTATTTTTGAGTTGAAACTGTATCAATGTTGTCAGACAGTGAATTCATTATAAAATAATAATTTTAAATTGCCATTTTAATCTGCTTCAAACTGATTCTGTGAGGAATATTTAATAATTAAAGTTGCAATTAATCAGACTTTAAAAAATATAGCAGTGAGGCTTTAGTTTTTGTCAAACTTTATGAATACTCTGAACATTAATGTTATTTTCAGAATGATTAATGTTTGTTTTATTTGATTACTAATTTGTGAATTAATGTTTTTTAAAACGGTTAAATTAATACAGTCAATTTTTGTAAAATATTAATATTTAGTTTTCCTGAGTTTTTTGCATTTTTCATTTGACTATGAAATTTAAAAAACCTACGAAAAATTTTAAGTATATTTTTAAAATTTATTATTTAAATTAATACTCAAGTGATGGATTCATATAAAATGCACTGTTTTAAAGAACATAAAAATAAATTAACTATCTAACACTTTTTTAATAACATGTTATAAAATGCAGAGTATTTCCAAGAATTATTATGAACTGAATTTTACAAAACATATGCAGCTATATAATTTTATTGATGAATTCCGCTTATATCATGCATTAAAATATTATTTTTAATTACAACAAGGTTTAATTTTAAGTTGGATTACTAGTCAAGGATGAGAAATAATTGTTCTGGCTTTTAACGGTAAAAAGTGGCTTTCATATTATTATTTTATGTTCTTATATAACACAGGGTAACTTATTGAAAACCCAGTTTCATTGAAGAAAATAAATATTTCCGCAAATAATGATTTTAATTTATCATCCCTCTTATTAACAAAATATTTATATCATATATTTTTTTACAATTTAAAAATAAATAATAATATTGTAAAAAGTCGTAACATTTATTAACACGCGTTTTTATCATTATTATGTTGCATAATTATACGAAATATTTCCCGGAAAATTATGTATGAAATTCAATAATTTATACAGGTTATACAATTTAAATTGATTTTTCGTATTTCTTTTATAATTATTTAAATAAACAGGTCTGTAAAATAGTATTTAACAAGCATTTTGCAAAAACATCTTATATGAGATAAATGCACCTTTACGTATAACTCTTCTCTACATTTCTTAATAATTATTTCTGATAAAATTTATTCATAGAAGCAACCATTTCTAGGTCATACATAAAGGCGCTGCATAGGTTAATAAAAAACATTATGTAAAACTTTGAAGGCCTAACATACTTATCTATATCTTATATAACTCAAGAAGAGAGAATAATATATTTTAATACAATAATATAGTTTTATACATATATTTTTAGAATTCATTTTAAATTTACATTATATATTGATAGTAATATGTCAATAATTTTATTTCTTTTTATCATAATTTTATTTCTTTTTCGCAAATAAAATTAAAAATGCTTATTAGAGAAAAGTAACTAATATTACAGGCAAATGAATTTTTATTTTTTTATTACCTTCTAAACTAGCTGAGAGATTTACAATTCGGTTATCTAAGCTAAACATACATCGGACAGTAAAGTTATGGTGTAATATTATTTAATAAAGTTCTAATTAGTACAGTTGCTTGATTTAAAGAATAATTAAAAAAATTTTTATAAGAATAAGAAGTCAGAAAAAATCGTAATGGAATAGGTGTTCACGGTTACCAACTATCAGCTTAACATATTATATTAGGAGAGAATGCCAAGTGTCATAATGCAGTAGATTGATGTTCCACATACTTTTTGGAAAATATGTCTTACTTTTTAGCACTGAAAATTCTTAATTGTCTTATTGTACAATTTATAATAGCAAACTGATTGGGAGTGAACTTTACTAAGACGTGTAACTTAATCTCTTTAATTTATAACAACTTTGGAGTATAATAAATGATTTGATGGAGAACCTCTCGTTATTTATTTCAGGAATATATGATTTCTACATAATTCCTGAGCACTAAGAATTTCCAATCATGTAACATTTCATTAATGAATTCTGGAACAAAATAATTAGGTATGGTATTATCAAAGATGTCTCTTATGTCACTGATCTGACTTCACAGGTATTTTTTTCCTAAGAAAAACTTAACACGGCTGCTGTATATGACATCAAACATTTCCGAAGGATGCATTATGAAGAAAGTGACACAGTGTATTCTTCAACGTGAGCAATATTACATTCCAACGAAGGTCTAAACTTGTATTGCAGCTTGCTCTGAAATATTAAAACATTGGTAATAAAGGTATATTATAATAACTAATGGTTTTTGTACCTTTTCTCACATTTTTCAGTATAAAAAATCCGAAAAAAGCATGATGGTCTTTTCTATGCATTAAAATCTAAAAAAAATGTATTTTCCTGCTAATTTGCTCGATAAATTTTTAAATCACATTTTTTTTGCTTGAATCAATCTGTTATTCTTGTACGAAAAGTAGACAGCAGTTTCCCAGCAGTTGGTTTTCATCAGTTATACATAGCTACTTTATTATACTTAGACACCACTTTTATGAATAATAGTATATCGATTGGGAAATTAAGAGAATTTAATGGGCATAGTTTAGGTACATAAAATATATTTGCACACACTGCAGTAATCGCTAAGAAATCAATGGTAAAAAAAATAGCAAAGGTGTTCAATATTACAATAGCAAAATATTAGTCAACCCTTTTTTATTATTACAGTATATTTAATTTTAGTAAAAATATTAATCAGTTCTAAATTTATCCAAAGTTCTTATGTATTAATTTCATGAATTTCTTATTTTGATGCATAAATTCCCAATCGAAATGCTTCTTTTTTCCATGAAACATTATGATATTCTTTTAAATATATATATATATATATATATATATATATATATATATATATATATATATATATATATATATATATATATATATATATATATATATATATATATATATATATATATATATATATATATATATATATATATATATATATATATATATATATATATATATATATATATATATGTATACATATACACATCAATCTCTTCTTCTGAATGAAAACGACGTCCACGTAAGTTCTTTTTTAGATTAAAGAATAACCAAAAGTCACACATAGCTAGATCAGGTGAATACGGCGGATGTTCTAATCACTTTAATTTGTTTTTGTTTAAGAAACTCAACTGTTAATCTGGCTGTATGTGAAGAGGCATTGTCACGGTGAAGCAGGTACTTCTGAAGAAAACGGCATGCATCACTTTTTTCAGTGCGCGTTGTTTTTCCCCATTTTCGGCATGTGATCATCTTCAAAGACCCATACTTTGCTTTCTCGACGTGTTGGAACTTCAAAAAACGGTATGTACGTTTCATCACTTGTTACAATTTTAGAAATGATGCGGTGGCCACCATCATTCAGCATATTAAGAGTTTCTTTACTGATTCTGACACGCTCCTCTTTTTGAAGCTCAGTTAGATTATGGGGAACCCAACGGCAAACTACTTTTTTCATATGTAATTCTTCATGAATGATTTTGTGTATGGTTGCGGATCCAATGTTAAGTTCCTTCTGTATCATTTGATAGGTACAGCGATTATCATCCATTAACATTTTTCGTATGGCAGACACATTATCCCGGATTACTTCCGACGGCGGCATTCCTGTGTGTTCTTCATCCTGAAGAAAACTGCGACCTCTTCTAAATTCTCTAAACCATCTGAACACAGCAGCACAAGCTGGAGATTCATCACCCAATGCTAATTGCAACCGTTGAACGCATTCTTCTTGATTTAATACTGCTTTGAAATCGTAGAAAATCATAGCGCGAAAATGTTCTCGCGTCAACCCCATTTCCTCTTCTGTTTAAAATTTATTCCACACTAAACAAGTTGAAGTAAGTCAGTAAAAAATCGTCTTCGGTGTTAAAATACCTTGTACTTTAAAATTAAACCATTATTTTTATTTTGTAAATTCACGTCTGCGCGTAGCTCAAAAATTTCATAGTAACCCTCATATATATATATATATATATATATATATATATATATATATATATATATATATATATATATATATATATATATATATATATATATATATATATATATATATATATATATATATATATATATAATGGAATGGAAGCGAAATATTAAAAAAATACGAATACCTCAAAAAGAAACAAATACTAACTGCAATGTCTCGAGCAAGCAATAGCTTTCCCTATTCCAAGAAATAGATCCCTCTCCAAATCGCCTCGTCTTTAAAATTGCTAAGTCCATCGTAAATAACTTCAAGGGCACACTATTGTATTCCGAAGCTACGGCTCTTGCCTTACTGATAGCAGCTTATTGCATAAATTCATATTTCGGAAATGTGTACGTATTCGCTCGGAAAAATGAACATACTAGCTTACCGAAGCGTATACATACGCCCACATTTTTTTATTTTATCATTTAATTCTGCGAAGGATAGTTCAAAACTTTAACACTCAAGTACTTCCTTATATATAATATATAAATTGATTTATACTACATCAGTATTTGTGTTTTGATTAAATGTTGGTAATCTTGAATAGCACTTCGACACAGCTAGAAAACGATAAGCATAGACAACATGCAGATAACACAAACTATGTTATCTGTAGCTCTAAATTTTCTGGGTCTCAAAATGAATCCAAAGTTCATCTCTAATGTAGATTAATTCTAAGAAGAGAAGACCTTGGTAAATGAAACCAACGATTTTTTTAAGACTCGTTTTAAGCTTTTTTATGAATCTCGTTACATCAATCTGGCGTTGTCGACATCGATTTTAAATAGAGTATGCATTATAATTGAAAATCTATATAATTTTATGAGTAGATAATCTGAAGATAATTTATTGATTTTTTATATTCATTATAACAGTGTAGAAAATAGTACCTCAGAGATGTTATATTTTTTATATGAAACGTGTTTTATTAAGCATTTAACAATGAAATTGTTTTTATTTAAATTATATTCTTATAGTCATTATTTATTTATAAATTTTCATAAAATGATTTAATATCTTTAAACGATAATTATGATATATCTCTAATCATTTTCGCAAAAGGGATTTATACAAAATCAATGATTACGATTAAATTCCTAAGTTTCTTCCAAGGAAAGTATTGAAAATCCTTTTTAATTTTATTATACCTTATATGACATATATAAAAATGCTATAAATGCAGAAAAAAACAGATTTTAAAACCTTTTTTTGAAAAATAAAAAATTAAAATTTTGTAACGTACCAAAATATTATTTATCATGAAGTGTTGTATATGTTTTAAAATTTGAAAGCTGTTAAGTTGAATCTGCAATGTTTATTAAAAAAAACTTTTATTTAAAAAAGAAAAAAATAATAAACAAATCTTCTCTCTCTTATTGCTACTAATTAACAACTTAAATATATTCTATAGCACAATTAATAATGTTAAAATATATTGGTTGCAGAAAACTATCTTTACGTCAAATTATCTACATCATAACAATTATTTTGAATACCTGTATTGATTTCTGCTTAAATTTACATACTCACAATAAATTTATACATTTGGATCTAGCTTATGTTACCAGAATACAGTGCCTAATTGAACCAAATAAAAGTATTTTTCTAAATTTTCGAATTTTCTCGTAAAATATTTCATTAGGAGAAATGAATGTTTAAGATAAATTTTTGAAAAAAATTCTAGGTAGCGCTTTCGAAAATTCGTAAATATCTTTAGCATTTAAATTATAATTTACAAAATATTTATATTTTAATTGAGTTAATTAGAAATTATATAGGAGTGTTTATACCTTCATTAAATTTGGAAATAATGCTATCAATTTAATCATCATTATTTGCTATAAATTTTAACTCTTAAGTAATTGTATAAGACATAATAAAGAACAGCAGATATACGTACAGTTTTCTGGTTTTAAGTAGCAATTTAAATATTTTAAAATTATCAAATTAAGAAATATGTAAAAATATTATTAAAAATATTATTAATAGATATTAAAATAATATTTTGATAATTTTATTTTTTAAACTCTTCTTATTTATTCTTCGTTAATTCAATGTACTTTTCAGTGATTATATAAATGTATTTTTCATATCATGTACTGAATTCGCTTAGTTTTTATTTTACGTTTTCTAATTATTGAATGCTTTCATCCAAGATTCCCTTTCGTTTAGTTTTTATTTTAGGGGCTGATAATTTATTTGTGGTGTTGCAATAATTCTTGGTCATTACATATTTAATTTCAATTTATACATCGAATGGTTTTTGAAGATAAGATTAGAAGTAAAAATAATCAGTATCACGAAGTATACCTTATTTAACAGAATATATGAATCACTAAAAGAATTTTACTTTCTTAAGACATTTTTACTTTCTGGATTAAAAAAGTGTTTGTTAAATTAATCAAATTTCTACTTATTTTTAATTTGGTAAGGAATATATCTTGAAGTTTAGAAATCTATTTATCTATGTATATACATAATATATATAAAATAAAGGAGATATTTTAAGATATGCAAGGGTCTTAAACACACGTGAGTGAAATTTTTACTAAAGTAGCTTTGAAAATTATGGATAAATTAGGAAGATAGAAAATACTTAAAGTACAGTTTAAACACATTAATTTATTTTCTAAAAGAAACTTGTAGAAATGTATTTTTTAAATTATTTGGATATAGTTAAAAACTTAACATCAAAATCGGGAAAATATGTAACATTCCAAGAAAAAAGCTTCACTTTGTAACATAAACATGTCTAATACAATTTACTTAAGAGTCAGTAATATTTCGGCAAGGTGAAAATATATTCTAAATTGTAAACTATAAAGATGTTTTGTGCAAATCATTAAATTAAATTACTAAATGAAGACATATTTCTTCAAATAATTTTTACTATTTTACTATTTTTTTACTATATAAATAGTAATTAATACTATTTTTTTATGTTAAGGCCTTAAATTCTTTTTCTTACTAATCCCTCTGGTCTGAAATCAGATCAGATCCATGAATTCGTCCACTTTTAATTTCAACACAGCTAAACTGGGATCCTTTAGGAGATCTTCACGAAATAGACCAGCGCAGTCTAAAAGATGTTTGGGTCTGGCCTCTTCAATGTGGCATTTGGTGCAAACTTGGAAGCTCTTGGCGCCATTGCAGAATCGAAGGGTTTTAAAATGTTCAGTGCACAGTCGAAGCAAAACAGTTTGGTCCCTCCTGTCACCAACGAATCCAATCCATGTACCAGGATCATTACTTGTATACCTTGGGTGTTCTGTTGGACGCCTCCAAGAGATGTTTATTAAGGGATTGCTTAATGAGTACTGCTCAAGGTAGGGTAAGGGAAGCCGCTCAGTAAGTGGGATGGCAGTTTCTTCTTTTGTCATTTTTTCTGCCATTTTTTAGAATTTAAATTCTTCATCTTACTAATATCTTTGATCTGAAATCAGATCGGATAAATGAAGTGGTCCACTTTTAATTTCAACACAGTCAAACCGGGCTCTTTTAGGAGACCTTCACAAAGTAAATCAGTGCAGTCTAAAAGATGCTTGGTACTGGCTTATTGAATGTGGCATATATTGCAAACTCGGAAAGTCTTTTCGCTATTGGAAAATGAGAGTTTTTAAATGTCTAGAGCACAGTCGAGCCAAAACGGTTTTCTCTCTCCAGTCACCGACGAAGCTAATCCATGTACTTATGTACCTTAGGTGTTCTGGTGGATGCCTACAAGAGATGTTTATTGAGGACTTGCTTAATTAGTAATGCTCAAGGTAGGTTAATGGATCCTCCTCAGTAAGTGGCATGGCAGTTCCCTCTTTCGCCAATCCATCTGCCATTTCATTGTATTTTAAAGCAACATGGGATGGTATTCATTGAAGACGTAGGTTAGAAGATGAGGAAAGGGTCCTGAACTTCATAATAATTCCAATCTTTTTCTGTTCTATTTAAGTAAGCCTTAAATAAAGTAAGTTTTGGAGCTTTGTTTCTGTTCTAAAATGTTATGTAAAAATCTCAACTATTTTAAATATATCTCAGGATTCAAGGGGAAGAAAAACAGAAGGACAATATTGAAAGGTGAACTCGTTACAATAAATTAATATAATATCTATGGGAAATAGGAAAATCCCGGAAAAGAAATTAATCTGGTGAAGTGCAGTAGATGACAAGTTAGAATAAAAATTCGATAGATTAATACATGAATAAAGGAAAATAATCTTACAGAGGTAACTTTTTATTAAATAAAAAAGGGAATTGTAATTATGGCAGTGTGTTCTAAGAAAAGAAAACTATCCATAAAAAAACCAAATTTAATTTCTAAAGAATGAGGTTAGCTACATTCGTTATAACGCATCATTCCTTACATGTGTACATAACATCCTATGGAATTAATTATTGCAATAATCATGTTTATTTGTATTAGTATATAAAATATTTGTAAACATAAGAATTTCATATATTATTCTAATTTTCCTAAATTAATTGTTTTTCAAGATTAATAAATTGAACTAAGAATTATAGAAACTAAAATCCTCATTATTGATTCAATAATCTAAATGCTAATTCTTTGATTTTCATGATCTAAATTTCATCTCTGATTACAATCTTTATGTTGCGTTCTATAAATTTTGAGCTTTGTGAATAAAATTCTTTGAATTTTGGGGAGAAAATAGTGCAATTGTGCTTTTTAATTACATCCTTTAATATACATAATACGTTAAATATTTCATTCACCTTTATTTACTTGAAACATAATGCCAAATAACTTTCAAATCAAGATTTACTGGAAAGCAGTTCGTTTGCAAGTATGTTACCATACAAGTTTTTATAATAGGCAAACTGTAATTCATGTAAGGGTTAAAATCATAATATATTTAACTTAATGTTAGAAAATAAATTTATTATTAATATGTTAGTTTATATGTTTTTTCATATTGATAATTATAGTATGATAGTCAACATTAAGATTTTATAAAATTAATTATTGTGGCAATTAATTTATTAATATGACAAATTTAAAAATTTCCTTTTACCAGCAATTTTAGATTACACATTTATAATATATATTCAATGTTTTCCTGCTCTTATATTGTCTAATACTGTTTTGTGAAGGATTTTAAAAAACTAAAAGGCTTGTAGACAATCTTAAAATTTCAAATAGGTTTAATAAAATATGCAATAAATTGTAAATATATATAACTATCATAATATGCTTATATTTAACTATAGTTATCATAATCATGCAAATATATAATATATGGATTTCATGACTACTTTCTGGCTTTATATGTCCTAATAGTTTTGAGTTATATATTGCTTTTTGGAAATGATTAAAGTTTAATTAATGTTTGTTTTTAAGAATATTTGATCTCTAATTTCCAAGAAGTATATACGTAAAACATGCACCAACTATAAATTACAACTTCTCAATGTTTAAGATTTTTCATTAATTTAAGAGCAAGAATAAATCTTGAGTTGTTGGATATAAGCAAAATATAATGAGGTAACTAAATTATATAATTAAAAATTTGAGTTTATAAATATTTTAAGACTTTTTTAATAAAATTAGAAATCAACAAAATTACAAAGTTATAATCAGAATTTTATAATTTATGATATAAGAGAGCTTAAGAAATATATTTTAATTAATAATACATCTAACATCAAAGAAAAAATATAATGCTTTAATATTTAAATTAAATTATAAGTAACATAAATCACATCAACCATTTAACTAAAAAGATTTAAATCGAATTTTTCTAATTGAATAATGAATTTATAACTTTTTAAATTTTAGTAGAAAATCTTTGAACATTATATTAGGTCTGCCGGAAAGATCTGTCCGCTCCGGTTACAATCAATTTCAACAAGTATTCAGCTCAACAAACCATTTCCGACCATATTCGGAAATTAGGGTTTGTGTGGAAGTATTCGAGATGGGTGCCACACAAGTTAAGTGAGAAGAATTTGAATGATCGAATCATCATATGTACATCTCTGCTTGCACGCAACAAAATCGAACCCTTCTTGGACCGGATCATAACTGGGATGAAAAAGGGATTACCTATGAAAACATCATAAGAAAAAGGGCATATTGTGAATCCGGAAAACCTGCCCCGTCTACCTCTAAGCCGAAGTTGAGCCTGAACAAGAGAATGTTGTGTATATGGTGGGACATTCGAGGACCAATACCTTTTGAGCTGTTGAAACCAAACGAAAGGCTAAATTCGGAGAGGTACTGTCAGCAATTGGATAAATTAAAAACAGCACTCCAAGAAAAAGAGGCCGGCGATGTTCAATAGGAAGGGCATCATACTGCTTCATGACAATGCCAGGCCACATGCTGCTTTGGGGACTCGTCAGAAAGTCGCAGAGTTAGGCTGGGAAATTCTGTCGCATCCACCATACACTCCGGACCTAGCACCATCTGATTATCACTTGTTTCTGTCCTTACAAAATGTCAAGAACGAAGAAGATATCAGACAAGCACTGGTTCAATTTTTGGCCTCTAGAGATAAGACATTTTTTAAAAATGGGATATACAAATTGCCATCAGCTAGCAAGATGTCATAAATAATGATGGCAACTATATTATTCAATAAAGTTTATCCAAAGTATGAAAAAATTTATTCCTTTGTTTCATTCTAAAATGGACAAAACTTTCCTAATATTAATATCCTAAATAGACCTAATATTATTATTCTTCATATTATAGCATTATGAATTTTATTCTTTTGCCTATTAAGTACTTAATTTATTTGTTTCGTATTATATCTTTGATAAAAAGTTCTTTAATTCGTATTTATTTTAAAAAATTTTAATGTAAAATATATTTTGTATTAAAATTATTCAATCATTCATGAAGAAGTTTTATATAAAGAAGACGTTTTATGAATGAATTTTGGAAACTTCTACAAGGAATGACAAGATAGAAATCGATAAATGTTTTCTCTGCTATGACTTGTTAATTCCTAAAAAACAAAAAAAAACATTTTTTAACAAAAAAACACTTTTTTAAAACAACACTTTTTTTAAAAAAACATAAAATATTATGCTAAATTAAAATAAGTTTAAAAGAGCAACACAATAATTAAATTAAAAAATTAAATTTCATACCAGCTTTACTAATTGGATGATAATTTTATAACATTTAAAAATAAGTAAAACATCTCTTAGAAACTAATAATTCTTTATTTTATAACAATGTTACTTTTGTTTTTCATTCCATTAGGTACTTATTTCATTTGTTTTTTATTAAACTTAAGAAATTTGTTTCCTACTAATTAACCTTATTAAGGAATTTGTTTCTTACTTAAGAAATTTGTTTCTTATTTAATTACAGATATTCTCATTTAACTTAAGAGAAATTTACTGTAATATATATCTTATTTTGGAATTATGTTTAATCACAATTAAAGTTGTTTTGCATAAGCATAAAGGTCTATATATGAATCATAGAAATTTCCCTACGAGCGACAGAAAGATAAAAATTTATAAATTGTTTCTCTAGTATTTGACTTGTTGTTTGACTTGTCATTAAATATTTAGGTAATTTTTTTAATAACAGCGGGCACTTGGGTGACTAGCCCTTCGCCACAACAAGGCCGGAAACTGCTACTTATTTGTCGTTACCCAGCGGGCACCTGTGAACCAAGTCACGGATGCGAGTAGCATTACCCGCGTCATACCACCAGAGACCCGTTTATAGGGCGGGCCACATTCATACATCAACACACAAGAAAGGACAGAGAAACACAGAGAGATAGTAACATCCATGCCCGAACCGGGATTCGAACCCGGGAACCACAGCTCAAGAGTCAGGAACGCTAACCACTCAGCCATTGGTCGGCATTTAGGTAAATTTGGAAAATTTTAATTTCTGTATTATACAAAAATTTGCAAATTTTGTCTTTTCTATTGTTTTAAATATATTTTTTCCATACAGCCACTGCCAACATATGAAGCTGAGTAGTATATTTATAAAAATTATTGGTTTGTATACCCGAATTTTCTGATTTTCTAACGTTTTCTTGAAACAAATTTATGTGAAACAGAAAAATATATTAATTATACAATGTTGCTATACTTGTGTTGAAAAAGTACTTCACACATCTAAATTGTTTTCCTTTCTTTGGAAGATATTGTGCATATAAGTAATAGCAATATATTAAATTAATCCAGATGTAGAATAATAACTACTTTACTCATCTTTCATTAATCCTAAATACTATCTAACATGAATGAATGTAATATACAATTAGCGTGTGTCACTAGTATAATTTTGTTCAGTATTAATTACAATTCTTAAAATAATTATTTTTCAAACTTTTTGAACCACGTAAAATAATAATGGGAACAAAATAATATTTCAAACAGTGAACTACGAAATGGAAAGCAATTTGCATCAAATGAATCTACTTCAGCTCTTTGAATCAAATTTTAATGGACTTTAATAAAGGAATTGTTCACTTCTGACATCATATAAAATATAAGGCCAAAAGAGCTGCTTAAACTTAAGTATAAAGTCTCTAATTAATCCTTGTCTTTTAGTTAGTTCATTAATATTTAAATGTGATGCTACTTTTCTAAAATGGAAATTTTATAAAACTTCAAATGTAGATTCTCATTTCCTACAACGTTTCTGAAATTAATTTAATGACCACTTTGCGATTTTAATGAGAATAGCAACTGCATTAATATTAATTTGTTGTTTTAGTAAGGAACAAAGTTTTTTTTTATTTAAAGTATTATAGTTTTGAAGGAATATTACTGTAATATTTTTCTTAAAATAAATTTTTACCTGAGAATATAAACTTTATTTGGAATAGGTTGGGATCTGTTTTGGATTTTAAAGTGGCCATTATACATATTTATGATATTGTGAATTGAGTGGCATACATTCTTGAATCAAGGAAACGTTAATTAAGGATAAAAAATAAATCAAATGCATAATATCAGTCTGTATTTATTCGATATCATATTTAAATAGGAAAATATAACAAATTTTAAAATATTCATTTTAATGCAATTAAATCAAAAGTTCCATTCAAAGGAAAACGTATACGTCAAGGCTTATGGCTAATTTGTTGTTCATATTTTTATAAAATCATAAATATCAAGAAAACTCAATTTTGCTAATGGAGACAAATTGAATAGTTGTTGTTCTAAATATTAATATTTTGAAAAAATAAATAAATGTTTTGAAATATATTAAATTGAATTTACACATTAAACATTTTTAAAGGAATGATTATTTTTTAAATACTTAAAATATCAATATCTGATTAATTAATTGCATCATTCTAAATATTCTGTTCGAATTTTAACTCATAATATCACATATCTAATTACAATGAAACCACTTGTATGACTATCAATGAAAAATATAATATATATATGCTGGTTATACTTGTTATATATATATATATATATATATATATATATATATTCTTTTCTGTTTTGATCTGATTTTTCAATATCTAAAGTGAATGAATTCTGATTTTCTACAAATATAAATGAGAAAATGCAAATTGACACGTTAAAGATGAATCAAAGATGGAAGCAATATTTATTTATCTGTTTCCTCAGCATGTTAAAGGTACCAAATTTTTTACTTATCTTTATTTCTTTTGTACGCAATCTATTCACTACTTATGTCAAATGTCTTCCTTATTTATAAAAGAACAAAATTTTATCAGCTGAGTAAACCTTTATACTTATATACTAATAATACAAAGCATTTAAACTATATTGTTTATTTAATTGATCTCATTAGTGTATTTTTATTTTTCCTGCAATATTTACTTATTGTTAACATATTTATTAAAGATAAGATACTTTTCATAATTAAACATAAAAAAGTCATGCACAAAGCTTTATAAAATCCTTTTCTTTATACTTTTTTACATTAAAAATTTATTGTTGGTTGTTTTAAGTTTTATGAATAGTTACTGAAGTTAAGATAAAATTGAGCATTATTGGTGGAATTAACATTTATTTTAAAATCAACGGATTCAGAAAACTTATATATTTTAAAATCAACGAATTTAGAAATTAACATTTATTTTAAAAACATTTTCTATGGAGATGATGTAATATTAATGTAAGGAGAACTATCTAGTATTAACTTGCACAAGCGAAATTTGAATAATTTTTTAGCCAATTCAATATTTGTAATTTTCGGAATTATCAAAATTATTGAAATCTCAAGCCTGGAGCAATTTTTTTCATTGAAAAAAGATGTACTTTAAAATTTATGATGTACAATTTTTTAAAATCAACAATTAATATCTTCATGTATACTTTTGTTTTGTAACACATGTATGCGAGACTATAATTGGAGGTTTGAATATATAAAAGCACTATAAAATGATATGGATTTCTGTAGAAAAAAATCAATAAAAATTACGTTCAGAATTCTAATATGTTATTTATACTCTATAAAAATGTAACGTTAAATTAATTAAATGAAGTAAAATATAAATAACATTGCTGATTTTTATCACAATTATCTGGGATTTATCTTTAGTAATTATTAACTATAGCAGTTTGCTTACCATTCATTAATTAGCTTTATGTAATGATTAGTCTCTTTAATCTTTTATTTTTGTCATTGTTATAGTATATCAGTATGAAGAAAATTTGAATCATACAACCTTTGGTTACAACCTTTTCCTAACAGATTGCGTAAATAATTCAGATACCTTTTCAAATTCACTGAAATCTTAATTTTTAAGATAAAACTTGTTGTTTATTAAACAATGATTAATAAAAGACAAAATATAAGATATTATATTTGGTGACAAGTAAGGTTTATTAAATTTATATCAAATTATATTTTATATAAAATATAATGTTTTTTTTTCATTTAGCTAAATTACTTCCTCTGCTCTGCTATACATTTTAATTTAAATAATGCATTTTTGATAACATACTAACGATGTAATCAGAAATGTATTTTATTTGCAAGAGAAAAACTCAGCAGGTTATATAACTGAATGGCATTAACTCCGAAAGAGATTATTCAAAGAGAGAAATATTTTCATGTATATGGAAATGAACAGGTAATTTTTCCATCCATTTCGTGTGAGTTGTTGACACAGACACATGAATGCGAGTATTAGGAGAAAAGTTTTGAATACGGATTTAGTTTGAATTCAATATGACCGTAGAATAATGAAGTAGAACTGAAACAAATTTTATGCACATGCTCAACTGAGTTTTGACCAAACGTATTCAAGCTGATATGAAAGCTGGAAAACGTTTTAATCTTGTGGGAAGAATTAGTTGAATTTATATTACCCTGTTGTTGTATATTACATAAAAAATAAATAAAAGTAATAACAAATTTCCTTAAGATGTACTAATCAAGACATATCAAAATTGTTGATACAAAATTGGAAATATAAGTATAAAAACTAACGTCGGGTATTACACATAGATATTTATGTGCAATTTAATATATATATATATATATATATATATATATATATATATATATATATATATATATATATATATATATATATATATATATATATATATATATATATATATATATATATATATATATATATATATATATATATATATATATATATATATATATATATATATATATATATATATATATATATATATATATATATATATATATATATATATATATATATATATATATATATATATATATATATATATATATATATTACTATTTTGGCATTTAATTTGATTTATAAAATATTTAAATATACTCTATTGATGTCTAAACTCTAAGAAATGAATATAACATGAAAAAACATTGCTATTTTTACAAAAGATTTTCTAAAAAATATTCTGCTGTAGCATTTATGAGGATTTACATTTATCTATTAATTTTTAAAGTGAATTGAAATGAAAGGATTTTTTCTAGATATATTTGAATGAAACAGAATTGCAAATGAAGTTCAAATTTCAAACTACCTTTGATTTCAATATATAAGTTTCATTTTTGTCTCTTCAGTAACTTGCTACCTAAAAAAGATGTGAAATTTTAAATGGATATTTTGCCATTTGCAAACATTTGCTCCCAATGTTAAAATTTACTAAAAATTTTTTGAAATGTGGACAAGACATTTTAATATTCTAATACCCACTTACTGCTCTAGTGGAAATAAACATTTGATCATTTAATATGTGAAAAACAGAAATAACTATTGGCATTTTTTTCAGCTTAATTTCAAATCGTATTTGAAAACAAATTATTTTGATTATCATTCGAGAGAACAAGTGAGTATATTGTAAGTATATTAATGAAATTTTGTAAGTCAAATTTTGAGATAATTTCAACTACTAAGAAATATTCACTGTTGTATCAAATGATAATTTCTGAAAATAAAACCAAGCTTGATATCTTTTAAAACCACTTACCAGAATTACTTGCAAAATATCATTTTAAAATAGGATTTGTTAAAGAGAAATTTAAGATAAGCAAAAAAATTATGAATTTCAGATGCCAAATGATTTCCTAAGCATATATTTTAATTTTAAAAATACATCGGCAAAAGGTAGTTTTGCAAATTTATTTTCAGAAAATTTCCCAAAATTTTATAGTTATTCAGACTTTTTTCAATTTTGAAGCCTTTATTAAAGTCTAACCTAAAAATAAAATGTAATTAATAATTTCTAGCATAAAACTTCTTCAGCATAGATTTATAGCATAAAGACATTTTTCTTATATGGTTTCTGTAGTAAGCCGCTTATCTCAAGCACTTCAATAAAGGCTTATTTTATTTGGACGCTGCGAATATGCATTCTGGAAAATAATATTTTAAAACTACAAAATAAAGATGGGGAAGAAATGAATACTAAGCAATGGAATTTGGTGAAAGGGAAGAGTAATTTCAAAATATATACTTTATCATATAAAAATGCAAAATAGTTAAAAAGGAAAAATAAAATTCAGGAGTTTGAAAGTATTTACACCTAAAATTATTTTAATTAAAATAAAAGTGATTATCGATGAAATGCGTTTCTCTCATAAAACTTATAAAAATATTTTGTATACTTATTTAAAAAAAAACTAACGATACAACATTATAGCAAATAATGCTAGAAATTAAACACTTATAATTCCGAATTTTCAGAATTTTAAATAATACAATTTATGAAAAAAGATGTAGCTAGATTATTATTTTATATTTATAGAAATATATTATCTAAGCAATATGAAATTAAATTGGTTTTTTAAATGATTACCATTTAAATTCAACATCTAATTAACTTTAAATTAATAATCTGTTTTCAAGGAAAAAACTACACAATTTTGCAAATTGGATTAGAGACCATGTATGGAGACATAAATTTTAAAAGTGGCTTATCATTTTTTAATACTTCCATAGTACAATTTAGTAAAAAGATTGTTACATGACAACATAACAAATAAACTTGCAGCATAATATCCTTGTTGTTATTTCAATAAACACCTTGTATTTCTCCAAAAAACGCTCTTGAAAGAATAAAATAAAATTTAACAAAACTATGAAGAAGCGGAAATTCCAAGTTTCCTACAAGATTACTAGGTTGCTAATTAGATATTTGTACTAGATTGTTGCGTAAGAAACCCAACAGTAGCATTTCTGAAAAATAAATGTTAAATATTCTAGTATTTGGAAGAAGCATAACAATTATTCTAATAAAAAGATTGCAGAAATTTAAAATATGCTTTTTCTGAAAATCATGCTTTATGATAACATATACTCTATTTCTAATGAAAAATATTTTTTCTCAATTTCCATTATCATAATCTCAGGAAAAGAAAGAAATGGCTTAATTGGGTATCATTTCTATCATTTTCATTTCTATCCCACATTTCTAGAGCTATTTCTATCTACATTCGTTAATTATAAATGCTAATATAATTAAAAATAAAAAACTGCAATTGAAAAAATATCTCATTATTTAAAAAAAAAAAACATTCAAAATAAATCAAAAATATCGTTAGACTCTAGGCATAGAGCTGAAATGCAAATATAAAGTGGTTAATCATAAAAAATTAGTCATTCTTTTTTTTAAATTTTCGTTTTAAAAAAAGAAATTGAAATTTTTTTATCTGATTTAGTTATTTTTTATATTTTCTAATAGAACAAAGCAATACATTTTTATGTGTTGAAGTTGAAATAAGAGAAATAAACTTATAAAAGAAACAGTGAAATGTTGATGAAATCTGTCTGGACTGACTGGCAGAATATGAAAACAAAACTGAATTAATTAAAATTTCAGCAAATAAAGATTATACGGAAATAAATATTACAAAAATATAGACATTATTAAGAGAAAAAAGAACCTTGTTTGCTATAGACAGATTTGATCAATCTGTTGGTCCAGTATAATTTCAAAAAAGTGTTTCCTTTAAAATTAAACTATACAGATAACTTTTCTGATAAATATTTGCTTTAAAACTTTTTTGATTTGGTTAATTGTTTTACTCAATAATTTATTATGTTTTTTGTAGAGAACTCTTTTCTCGTTTCCAGGGTTTATGCACATCTAAAGTTTAACATTTTTCTAGACATTTGAGAAGCAAATTACTGATGTCAGTGCGATGACATAAATTTCCTTCCGTAAGAATATAAGGAACCGATATGCCATGCTTTGATATTAAATCTGAATGTTTTAATGATCATAGAAAATCGAATTTGATACGTTCAATCCTTTAGCAAATTCAAAAGATTTATTCACCAGTAACTATCAAGTAATGTATATACTGTGTAAATATTACTTGTAAATGGCTTTCCAGAACATCAAAATTACCGGATCGAAATTTTGCAAACATGTCATTTAGTGAATACTGCATACAAATCGAGATTATTTTTTTTTGTTATTTGAGCAGATTTTACTTTTTTAATCGTAATGAAATAAAATACATCAAAAATACCAAATTTTTTTAACCTATTTGAAAAGATACAAACTAATATTTATTGCACATAACCAAACTTTCTTGAAATGAATCATCACAAAATTATAACATTAATAAAATAACGGTTAAAATTCATAAATATCATAAGACTTTAAGGTGAAGTTGACTGTGAAAAAATATAGCTGTCCTCTATTGAAAACTACGATAACATAAAGGACATGAAATGAGACTTTGATCTAAGTTTAAGCTATCAATAAGCAAGAATACCAAACAATTGTATGTTCTTTTCCCTTTCTTTTACATTTTATAAATTAACATACTTTTCTTCCATGTAAAGGTAAAGTAATTAACAAAGTAAAGTAACATTTTGTAAAGTAAAATAAGAAATAATACTAGATTCATCAGAAAAATTTAAACCATTATTAAATCTACTATAATATTATATATTGATAATATTTATATTACACACAATATGAAACTTATTCACCACTATAAACTGCAATAGAAATCAAAACGGATGTCTATAGAATAACATATTTTCCACATCATGATTAAATTTATGATTATTTAAATAAATTGAAAACAGTTCTTAAAATAGAGAATATTCAAATATCAATATTTTATGTTTATTATTATTATAGAAGCATATAAGCTATTAAAATGATTTTATACATTTTTGATAAATATATTTAAGGCAAATGTAAAAGGAAGTTTTTGTAAAAATATATTCCTCTGTTTAAAATTGATTTCCAAAAATTAAACGTTCTTCAAAAGCATATTGTTTTTTTTTTTATTTTCATAGTAATTTCTGATGATGCTTCGATGATTTTTATTTGCTTAGCGTTGTATAAATGAATGCTTAATAATTCAAATTTCAAGGCATGCATGGCTTACAGAAATCATGTATCTCATGCTTTTTTTAAATAAAAAATTGAAATTTATCTTAAAAATAGAAATTTTAATAATTTCAAAGTATAATTGGCTAAAAAATAATACACTAAATTTTAATAACTTATGCTCATGAAGTTTACAAAGCAAAGGATACCAAACTTGCAAATGTGCAATTTGACTGTTTTGAAGCAAATATCAGTAAGATATCAATATGAATTTTCAACAATATGCATATTAATATTTCAAGAAAGGTAAAAATATCATAATAAATTAGGTTTATTATTTATAATTCTTTAATAAAACACAAGATATACACTAAATTCCACAAAATATACACTAAATAAGCTTTTAATTTTGATGTTAATATTTATAACAACAGTCCTTGAGATTAATATTTTAATTAATAAAATTAATTTTCATTCTTTTAAAGAATTTCTTTTAAAAGTCAAAACATATTCTCTCTCTCTCTGTATATATATATATATATATATATATATATATATATATATATATATATATATATATATATATATATATATATATATATATATATATATATATATATATATATATATATATATATATATATATATATATATATATATATATATATATATATATATATATATATATATATATATATATATATATATATATATATATATATATATATATATATATATATATATATATATATATATATATATATATATATATATATATATATATATAAATATATATAAATATATATATATATATATATATATATATATATATATATATATATATATATATATATATATAGATATATATATATATAGATATATATATATATATATATATATATATATATATATATATATATATATATATATATATATATATATATATATATATATATATATATATATATATATATATATATATATATATATATATATACCCCTAAAATTTTGAGACGTAAAAATATTTAGGTCAAGCATAAACAAATGCCAGCTTAAAAACTATTGAACGAAAAAGAAATAATCCTATAAAGCGAAACAGTAATATAACCAATATTTTTCGCTATGCACAAATCATTTTCTACTTAGCAAGCTGTTCCGCTTTTTGATCCATAAGTGAAAACGGCTTGTCTAACTTGCTACATGCAGAAAAATTATATTGGTCTGGAGTATTTATATGAAAGGAAATGGTGAATGGTGGGGGGCAGAATTAAATTTTGCATAATGCTAGCTGTTTATTCCTTATAAAATTTAAATTGATTGGTCATAATTATATATATATATATATATATATATATATATATATATATATATGTATGTATATATATATATATATATATATATATATATATATATATATATATATATATATATATATATATATATATATATATATATATATATATATTTCATTAAATTTTTTACTCTATTAATCTGCGCTGAATATTTTTGTACAAATTTGACAATCAAAATTTAGTGGAAATTATTACTACTAAAGTAAACACCGTGAGTGTTTCCGTAAATTAAGTAAATTTTTAATATTGACTTAACTTATACATATATGGGTGTGTGTTAATTAAAACTATAACGTGTTTGTGATATTTAAGTTTTTTAAATGATTGAACCTTTCTAATCATAAATTGAAGTAGTTTTAATAAGTGTTGTCTATTTTCAAATGATGTGTAAGACTAATATTAAAATAAATTATTAGAAACGTGCACACGTTAAGGACAGCAATCTTAAATCAGAATTATTAAATACTTTCTTCATTTATAAATACATATATATATATATATATATATATATATATATATATATATATATATATATATATATTGATAATATTGCAATTCAGTTATCTAATTTCTGTTTAAATTTAAATTGGAGTTATTCTGTATATGAAAAATCATCTAATAATTTGAAAATATGGAAATTTTAATCAATTATTATTTCAATACAATATTTCCTCACACAGAAACTATTGAAAATCAGAATTTTTAAGCAATACATAAAATGAAAATACTTATTTATTTTTTTTTATTATTTGAGGAAAATAAATTTGAATTTATTTGAAAAATAAAATCAAAAATATAATCGATTATATAATAACAGTCAGATATCAACTGTTTGATTTGTTGTTATTTAAGTTTTTAAAAATTTGAATCCAATTCATTCAAGCAAATCAAATGAATCAAAATTAATCAAGATATAGTGAGGTTTTTTTTTTTTAATAGTGAAAGAGAATTTAGTAGTGTTGAAAATTTCCCTAACATTTTAATAAACCTAAAATCCCGAAAAGTAATTCATAAGGAATTGAAATTAAATAAAAATTAAAATAAAGATGTTTGTGAATATTAAGATTATAATAAAAATTTTATTTAATATGTTGGGTCAAAACGTATCAAGAAATTTTCTTCTATCATGGAGATATATATAAATAAACAAATATATAAAATTTTATTTAAATAAAGCAAAGTATGTTAGTAATTTTGCTAATGAAACTAAAGTGAAAATCAGATTAACATGACAATTTTAATTAATTTTTACAAGGTTTATCATAAGCAAAATTAAAAAAAAATTATTGCCAAAACCTCGAAACAAATATCGTAATTTATTAATCTATTCACGGACACTGGTTTTGTTTGGAAAAAAAATCTTGATTTTAACCTCTCAAACTTCAACACGACACAAACAATTTTCCAGAAAGCAAAACCTTATTTTGAAATATCTTTTTTCATTTCCTTGATAGGTATACTAATCTTCTGAAAGTGCAATAATATACGAATTTATAATTTGTCTTTACTAAATTTAAAATCGGGAATGAGATATTCTGTTTCATTTTCTTATACCACCAAAAATGCATTTAAAAGAGCTTGAAAGTAATTGATCATGGAAAATGATAAACATTTTTATCTGAAAGTAAAATTTAAGAAATTTTATTTCGGAATTTTTGTTTAAAGATGGTATTGAGTTTTTTATGTTCTATTTTTTGTCATTAAATATTTCATATAAAGTTTTGTGTGTTTTTACAATCTAATTTTATTCATGTATTTTATTTTTAACAAAAAATTATATTTTCTTAGGAAGTTAAGCTTCACGTTAACGTTACTTTAAAGTTATTTTGAAATAGAGATAAAATACAACTAGCCTTTATGAAATCCCCACATTGTTTTCTGAATATGTAAGAAATGTCTATAAACTTATTGATATATATATATATATATATATATATATATATATATATATATATATATATATATTCATTATAAATAAATTACTCCAGCCACATAAAATATAAAGAAATGTTTTAATTTTTGTTAACTAATTAAATATCTTGTATACATATTTGTTTTGTGACTTGGATTTTTAAAGGCACAAAATTCTATAATTTGATTTTGTATTGTATCAAGTGCATTTTGAGAAATTACCAGGACACGTACTAGAGCTTGAAGGAAATAACTCAGAAACGTCAATCATTCATTATTCACTAGATTTTTAACCATAGTAAAATTACAAAATTTTATTTGAAAAAATGTTATATATTTCCTTCTTGGCTTATACTTTTATACTTTTTAGTATAAGTCTGGAACTCTATAAAATGGTTAGTGTATGCAGGACATAATAAATCTTAGTTTCTATCATTTAGAGTAAATATCCTTTTCCAATTTGCTTTATTGAACCACTCAACGACTTATTTACTGCTTAGCATCTAACTAAATTGCTGTTTACTTATTAGCACAAGTCTTGTACATTTTAAATATTTGTTGGTAAACAAAGACAATTTTTTCTCGCACTTAAATTTTCACATTCTCACGCCGAATTTGGAAACATTCATTACAAATTCAAATTCAAATTCTAACAAATTCCAACAGTAAGATATGTTTTTAAATCATTCATAAACAATTAGCATCAATTTCTAATTTCTCAATTTAATATAAAAAGAATTTTTTAAATTTGAAAAAATGTTTTTTTTATAATTTTATAAACTTTAACCAAATAATTTTAGCAATATTTAAAAAAATTGTAGATATACCACAGTTCAAAATTCATATTTAGATAACCTTTTCCGAAAATATGGATATTTAGTTTTGCAAAGTATATCTTAATTAAATAATAAAAATTAAAATATATTTTTAATTAATATTATGTATTTCAATTTGATTTCAGGAGCTACAACTGATGAAATAATGAAAATTATGGTCTGCATACAAATTATTATATGAAAATTTACAATTAATAGATTTTATTTTTAAATTAATAAATTCACTTTATGCCATTACAAAACATGACAAAATAATTTAAATTGTAAATATATTTAAATAAATCCATGTGTTTTCAATATATTAACAAAAACTGAAAAATTTTGACGGCAAGAAAAATAAAAAAAGTTAAGGGGTGATACTCTTATATCAGTTTAACTTAGGAAATGTCAAGATGTACATTTTTCTTTAAAAATGATGAATGAGTTTCTTTCAATATCACATGGAATTGATTTCATGTTTTCATCTGCTAAATTTTTTCCTAATTGTTTCTGCTAAGAAATTTTTCTACTCGATAAATAAAAAAATATAGCCTAAATATTTTTTTAGGATTCTAATATTTTTTCCTACTTTATTTCTAATTCAAAAAGAAGTTGATATATATTTATAAAGCTAAGTAAATTTCATTTTATTTTACAATATTTCCTGAGTAGTTCTATTTTTAATTTTTTGCACAAAATCACGATTTTCCCTTAAAAGTATAAATTTATACCTTCGGGTACCAACACACGATTTTGCAAATTTAAATTACCAAAACATTTTTATTAAAAAAATATACCTTTTTTGCAGAAGTTATGATATAATGAAATCTGAAAGTTTTCTGATACTTTCAAAAAATGAATCACAGGCAAATATTCTACATTAATTTTAGTTAGTATAAAAGCAATATTTTTAGTAAGTGTAAAATGTAATATAACATTTTAATATCATTACACTTTTAGTTCATGAATTTCTACATAAAATGTATTTTTTCCGAAAGTGATTATAAGACAACAAAGTATCCACAAATAATCATTCTGAATAGTAAATTACTCAATGCTAAATGCACAACAGTGAAGCTAAATTAATACTTTTTTAAATTGTCTTATATTGTAAAAAAAAACTTTTATTTTGATTATTTGTTTGATTCAGTTACAAAGAGATATTTAAATTATTATAATTCAAGATTTATTTTAATAAAACATTTTGTACAATTTTTTAGTTGCATTTTGTAGAAATGTTATGATATCTACCGTAAAGTGTTTGACAGTAAAATATGCAACAATGAACATACTTAGCTAATACTTTGGGAATTTTAAATGTAATATATAAAATATGCGAACACAAGAAAAAACTATATGATATATTCATAGGAAGGATTTATAACTAAGTATATGGCATCTTTCCTTTGTTACATACACCCACCTTAAAAATGTATACTCATGAAATATTTAAAAAAATTTCAATGTTCATTATATAAGGTATAGTGATTTTAGTGGGATATATTATACCTATTTTCCGGTGTTCCGAACTGGTTAAAAGAAAAACAAAGATAATGCTTTATAAAACCATTATAATGCCAGTGCTTACTTATGGTTAAGAAACCTGGGCCATGACAAAACCGCATGAAAATCAACTGCCTATCTTTGAAAGTAAATATTTGAGGAAAATTATGGATACAGTGATCATCATTGGTACTTGGAGGTACATATTCAACAGCGAACTGTATAAGATGTATAGAGAGACAGATGTCAAAAACTACATAAAAGTTAAACAAATGAAATTTATCGGGTACCTTTGCAGAAGGAATCCTGACTCCTTATATCAAGACGTTTTCACTCTAAACCAAGCGGAACGATAATAAGAGGAATTCGCAAACTTAAATAGATCGACTATGTCTACGAGGGTAATGGAAGTATGTAGGTAAGCAACTTGAGGTGTGTTTCCAAAGTGAGATCAGAATGGAATTAGACTCTGAAGAAGGCTTTGGTCCACAAGGAGCTGTCAGAAAAAGAAGAAAATATTAGACCCTATGTTATAATATATATATATATATATATATATATATATATATATATATATATATATATATATATATATTGTTTTACAAACATTTTTCACAAAACAAACAAAAAAACACTGTTTGTACAAACATTGTTTTTTGTTTCACATTTAAAATTTTTAAAACTATAAAAAAATTAAATTTAGATACATACATTGTAAGATTTCGTTTTACTAAATTAAGTTTTTACTAAATTTAAATAACTGTAACAGCATGTATAATTATTGTTTCAAAAATTTAAAAATCTCTTAATTGTAATTTTTTTTCCACAAAATAAATTTTATATTTTTGCTCTATATATTTAAATTTGGGAATATTTTTGATGTAACGTATTGAATTATCAAACATTATGTATGTTGATTATTTCTTTACTTATCGTTCAATAAACAAACAATAAAAATAAAATAATTTGATAATTTTGTAGGAGCACGTAACACATGAGATACATATAAAATTCAATAATTTATCTTTATTCCAGAACAGAAAAATAAATAAACTTTTTCAATGTACGTCATATTAATTTTCATAAACTTTCCATAAATTATATACATAACATATAACATCTATCATCTATATATATATATATATATAGCTGTGTGTGTGTGTATTATCTATATGATGATGGCTGATGGCAGTGCAGCAACCACTCGCAAGTGATTTGGAATATTTAATTTACGAAACATACAAAAAACAGATTTAAATTTGTACAGACCGATTTACTAAGCCTGAAACCTAGTAAAAATTGAATTTGATTGATGTGACTGCTGTTAAGCAATTCATTACTACCTTAGACGAAGGATGCAGCTGTAATTTATTAAGATGCATTGCAAAAGACATTGTTGTGAAGTTAAGAATTCATCAGTACGGTAATCATGGTTTCGAAGATTATGCAATGATATCTGCACAAAGTACCGTATTTATGCGAATCTAATGCGCATCCCCATTTTAAAACTTTAAGTAATAAAAAAATTTTTGTAGGCGAATGTAATGTCCATCACTGGTATGAGGAATTTATTGAATCTTATTTTATACAACAATGGATTTTTATATAAACTATTAAATGTATGATAATTTTATTTACATTTAGATACCATATTTTATACAACAATAGATTTATACATATAAAGTAACGGAACATAGAATTAACCTTTTAGTGGGCTATT
Source organism: Latrodectus hesperus (assembly GCA_037975125.1). Classification (NCBI taxonomy): domain Eukaryota; kingdom Metazoa; phylum Arthropoda; class Arachnida; order Araneae; family Theridiidae; genus Latrodectus; species Latrodectus hesperus. Next base: position 122,598,041 of record CM075851.1, read on the forward strand.
GTTATGTGAAACAATCATTGTT